>ML786657.1:473950-498052 GCA_009831015.1 Picea engelmannii | reverse complement strand
GGTCGGGAGATCGGGACTTCTGATGTTGTGAGAATTTATATTTGCGGAATTGCGAATGTCGATTTCCTGATGTCATTAATTACCCATAATCATACTTAGCAATAATTAAATCACTGTTAAACCTCCCTCAAACATCAATTATGCTCGGAGATCGGGAAATCGGAGAAAACGATGTTCACTTTATTTGTTCTTTCAAAAACTGCGAAGCGCGATTTCCCGATGTGATTAGTTTAAAATTGAAACTTGTTTTAAAACGATAATTGAATTAAAGATGAGTTAATTACGTATTAACGTATCGGGGAATCGGGGGTCGGGGTTTCGTGACTTAATATGCAATGAGATTTGTTCCTACCAGATAGCGAACTCCGATATCCCGATATATTTTCAAATTCTTAAGTTTTGTCGTTTAAGTTCATTTTTTATATTATTCGGAAAAGTATTTGGGCATTCATTGATTAATTTCCAACCATCTTTTTCCCGAAATAAACCCCAAGTGTATTTCAGATTCATTAAGTACGAAAATTTTTGTTTTATAAAGATTTTAAATAGTGCAAAGACTCTAGGATATCAAAAATTTTGTTCTTAAGGTAAAAATTTAAGTTCAGTTTCAACAGTCGTGATTAAGTTAATTTTCTTTAGGTAGGGTTTTCATTTGCTTTCTTAGAACTATCCATTGATCATTTGTTCAAAGGTTACTTAGGGTAGATAGTTTAAGTTTCCTTGATAGGGTTTGATCATTAATTGTCTTTTATTGAATAGATTAGCTTTTAAATAGCCCATTTCCTTAGTTAGATTATACTACCTCTAGCCTTTCTACCTTGGCATATATATTGCTACAACTCTAAGTTTACTTACCCCGGGTTGACAATTTAATTGAGGGATTTTAGTGTGTTTTTAGTGCATATAGAACACCCGTCATTTTTGGCACTGTTGTCGGGGAGTTGTCTCAAGGTAGGAGATAGTTAGAAAATAGATCACTTATAAACCTTAGCATTAGTTTGGTGGCGGGGGGAATTTAAGATGAGAGGTAAGAACCTAGGCATCTACTATGTCAGGTTCCCCCAAACCCAATGGTATTTTTTCTTTTTGTTGTTTGCTTTCATGAACAGACCTAGGGACCCAAAGGTAGATACATTAAATCTAAATCATACATTTCATCCAAGGTTCCTTCCGACCTTTTTGGGGGAAGGAACATTCCACTCACAAACTCAGCAGATCGATACCGAACAACAGGAGCTAGCTCAATCCAACGAGCTAAAGAAGTCTTTGAAGAGACTAAAACAAGGAGTGCTATAGAACAAAATTTGAAGCATTAGTAATAGTGGGACATGAGGCAAGACCACTCGAGCCCTCAGCAAAACCAAACAACACAACCTTTGTTTCCTTACCACCACTAGGAGAATGAATTCGAAGGTGACCATTAGTTTGGAAGAACTCTCTCAAATCCTAGAAACAACTGGGATCTCTTCTTTTCAGGAAGAACACATCTTGACAATAGTCAAGAACTCGTCTACCTCTCCGAAAATATTAGAAGAATCGAGGTCCTATGAGTTAAAAAATGATTATCCTTGCCAAAATGAGAAGCTGAAAAATTATGGACTACATCCAGTGGAGAGAAATCTTAAGACCTGGTATTGAGGAGTTCTCAACATCCATCTCAACAAATCCTTTATGTACTTAAGAAATCAATCATCCAAAAGAAGAGGATCTGTATAGCATGATGAAGGAGAGCATAGAAATTATTGTTGATGAACATCAAGATTACATTGAAATTTGGTTTCAAGAGGTCATCATGCCACAATACTATTCTCTTTTTCAACACCTTATGATGCCAAAACAAGTAGGTTGGTTGGTTCTTCATATCCAGTTAATCACTGCGGTAACTTTTTTATATGTGGATATGAGTATGTTTCTTATCTTGCTTCGCACATGGTTACATTGGAAAAGTTCTTACACTTAAATAAAGATTTTCCTTTCTTTTTAGGTAGGGTAGGATAATAAATAAAAGTTGTGTGTTGTTAGTTCAACTTAAAGTTTAATGCAGCCTCATTTTACATTTTCTTTTAATAAAAAAACTATGAAATACATGTTCCAGTGACTTGATCTCATTGATCTCATTAGTTTTTGATATTTTAGGGTGTGGTTTTTGACAAACAATTATAAAGATTTATGTAGGTTTTTATTTCACCAGGAGAACAGAAGACAGTTTCAAGGAAATATAAAAGAAGGATTTTTTTTCAAAACATTGCTATATTTGAACCTTGTTGTCTTATAAGCATCAAATGAATAATGACTTGCTGTAATTAGCCATATTTTTGCAAAGACTTTCATCTTATTTTTCCCAAGGCATCTTAAAAAGCAGTTACTTTTGAACCTTCACCTCTATATAAGGAAGTGATACCGTAACCATCAAGCTTAGAGGTCACTCGTACAGTTTTCCCAAGAAACCTGAGTGAGTGAGTAAAGTATATTTATTAAAGAGTAACAAGGAGGTCTGATTAGCGGTTAGTCATGGAAACATCACAATAACTTACAAAAGAAGAAAGTGAGTTGATCCTAGAGATACCTTTCTGTTATTTCTCAATGGTACCATCCACTACACATTAAATAGCTTGATTATATCATATCTTTAGATAGGCCACGTCCTCTTAAGTACCCATTACATCAGGACAATCACTAAGGAATATAACGGAAATTCATCCTCTAACATAAATACCATCCCAATTGAAAAAAAAAAAGGTTGTTTTCAGAGTTGTCCCCCCATCTTCTTGCATAAAGAAATCTTATACTAAAATATTAAAACATGGAGGGTCAGTCTCTAAGAGTGTAAGAGGCTAACTCGTCGAGATAATGAATAGGTCTGCTGGCAGTGGGTACCAGCCTGTGGTATGACTAGGTAAACTCGTCGGAGTACTGAACATGCTTGCTGGCAGCGGGGCATTCTACCTAGCGAGGATGATAATCTGACAAAAAATAAATAATAAATTTAAACTTGTCCTGATGTATGGAATTACTTGTAGACAAAGATGACATGAAGTATGTATGGTTAAGCTAAGGTTAATGAACTCTATAAACTTTCAACTGGAAACAAACTCTGAGACTATCTTGAAACTCCCTTGCCTACCTCTTCTTATCTATATATAGGATCTCTTATCCTATAGGTGGGGCCATCTTTTAATCGTCTCGTCAGACCAATCTGTGAAATTTATCTCTACACTTAAAAAGTTGTAAATCTTCAGCTATTGACATAACTGACTAGTTTCCTATATTTTTTATTGTGAGGTGTCACAATACTTAGGTGTGGGGGAGGGGTTCATGAGTTGAAAAATGATAACATTGCCTAGAAGAAGTAAATCTTTGTAAAAATTTATGTCTGTTGTTTTCATAATGTAGGCTATTATATCAACATTTATTTTATTTTTGAAATGCCAATTCCCTGTGTGTTATAAATTGTTGTACATTTCCTTAACAGACCACTTAATTGGTTTATTTTCGTTATAAACTGTTCATTATAGAGTTATGATTACATGCCTTATAGAATGCAAGATAGAGGAATGGATTGTGTGAGCACGATGGAAAAACAAATAATAATGGAACACTCTTGGCCTGCCTCTGCTCCTATTCACTGTGTTTGTGGTCTCTGAGGAATCAATTGCCTCAGCCAAAAATCTCCCAAGAGGTGAAGATTGTTGGTTTAAACACCACTAGTTGCCAAGAGAAATCTATAATAGGGTTTTCAAAACCAAATTTCAGAACATATCTAGAGCTAAGGGATACTCCAAGGAGTGGATAAAAGAGGAGATAATCAACCCTCTCAGAGTCATCACCAGATTGATTACATGTGAAGGTAGATATTTCCTCTTTAAAGCCTGTCACTTTCGATTATTAACTCACTTTTAGTTCAATAAGCCACTGAATTTTCCCTTTTACTTCTTAAATATTCTTGAGAGGATGTCTTCCCAAGTGAGGAAGAATGAAACCAATCCCCATAGCAACCTATTTCACCACAGCCTTATCAAACTACTTGTCTTAGCCAAGTTGGAAAAATAGGGGAAAATGTGGGATGAGTTCATTTACCAATTTGCAAACCCTCATCTTACAATCAAGTCTAGAAAGAAGACTCTTGATCTAGGGATTGTTACTCCACCCAAACCCTCATGCTCAAGCTATTCCTTTACCGAACCAAAATTCCAAGAAACTTGTTGATACCCATGCAGCCTCATCGAGAAAGAAGACCAAGAAGCCTATTTCTAACCCCCCTCTAAAAATAGTAAAGACCTATTTCTAATTCATGGCACAAGGACGTGCCATATCTTCAGTCTTGGGGGAGTTTCCTTAGCTAAAAAAATGCTAAGCACTTCCCATTTGTATAGAAAACCCATGAGAAGAGAAAGTAGGATTTATGTCAAAATTTTGTCATACTGTCTTTTTACAATGTCTTGGGATATTATATTAGTAGTTGTTTGTATTGGTATGATAAATTACATACTGCTGACATCATTGTGTGTGTTATAAGATTGCTGTGCATTTTTATGTTTATGCTATAGAAAATTTCCTATCCTTAACTACTCTTTGTGACAAATATAGAGAGATAACAACTGCTAAATACTTACTGCCATCGATATTACAAGCTTATGAAAAGAGGAACAGTTGTCTGAATTGTTACAGATCGATGAAAGGAAATACAAATTCTCTTGTTCACCATGCCTACCAGTACAAACAAAGAATTTTTTTAGTATCTATCATTTATTTCAGTCACCAGTGATCAAATTTACTCTTTCATGTGATTGATTGGGTTATTAGGTCAAATTGTTATATTTTCAAAATAAAATTATCAAATAAAATTTGACATCTCTTGGTTTTAAAATGGTCATTGTTGTGTCTAGGTGTCATTGCTACTCCCTCCACCCATCCAAGGTCATAAATTTTCATCATGGTCATGTCATCATTCCTTATCATAAATTTTCAAATGATTGTCTTGGTTAAGGTTCTACTTCAAAATTGGTTTCTGAATTAAGGAAGATGAATTTGACAAAAGTGAAAGATTATTTTGTCAATCATATACTAAGAAACAAAAACCTCCTTCATTTTATGCACAGGTGTTATTATTTGAGAGAAATTCCCCAAATGCAGTCGCTATAGGAGGGTTCCTGCACATTTGGATAGCTTGACTTCAAGTCAGTTTTTAAGAGGGTTAGAGAAGGCATTTGCAGTGCTTGATGGTTCCATTATGTATCAGACATCATACAATTTCCAACCATACCAGTTTCAGCCCACAAATCCTCTGGGAAGGCCTCCAAAAACCCTCTCAAAGACCACACTGCGTTTCTATTGAGAACACGTTGTGCTTCTGTAATGTTTGAGAAACCAAATTCAAGCTTGGATTATGAACAAATGGGAAATTATTTTTGAAACATGGAGGAGGTTTATGTTCATAAAATACCCAAAAACAATAACCTCTCTCAGTTTTTGAATATACGTTATGGTTTGGGATATATTCAATTCTCTTAGAGGCCTAGTTTTTTAGAAAATAAAACACTCTATTTTTCCTGTTTTAGTCATGTTTTCTTGTCGTGTTTTCCTAACAACTGGAAGTGAAGTTTTGAAAACCAAGAGAGGTTTTTATCAAGGACATATTCAAAAAAAAAAAAATCTTTTAGTTTTTACATATAAGTTATTGTCTTGTAGTTACAGGTGTCACTTGGATACCTATTTTTCACAAGTTCGCAAGGCCAGAATTGTTGCGCTTCTGGGAAGTCACTTTTGGAACTAATTTTGCAGAGGTAAAATTGTTGTTTTGCATGGTTTAAAGGATCAAGGGTATAATATAAATCTTAAGGCTTCCTCACATGTCATCATCAGCCTCCAAAAACTCCAAACCCTCTAGTTCAAACTTAGAGAGCATGAAACACTGTGTCGTCATTTAGGCCAAGATAACGTTGTCCTACAAGCCAAGATGAATTCTCTACAGGGTTTGGTTGATGATATGACTACCACCAATAATAGTCTCTGGATGCAATTGAAACATTGCAAAAATTCCCAAGACAAAATCCATCGGAAAGAGGGAGAAGCTTCTAAAGCTAATCCACCCCCTCCTTTGCAAGTCTAGTCATGTTGGGTGATTCATTTTTGTTTGCAATGGGACCTGCAAAATCTTAGGTGTGGGGGTAATGTTGGGCCCATGATATGATTGATTTAATGACGTTAATTAGATCCTTTTTGGCCAAATGTGTATATGTGTTTTCCTGTTTTGAAGAGATTTTGTGTCAAATCTCTATGATTCATACCAGGTATGCGTGATTCATGTTTTGTGATGATTTTGAGTATAATTCAGCATTTTTTTATGATTCTAGGAAACTAATTCGCGTTTTTTGTGTCACAAGGAAAAATCGCACCTTGTTTTTGCATCTGGTACTCCATCCGACACTCAGTCTGGTACTCCATCCGACACTTCGTCCTGCACAAAAACCATGGGTGATTTGGTGGCTAGCATATCGGTGGTCAGTGATGGGTGAATCAGAGACATGGGTTTTTCTTATTCTCGTGGCCTCCAGCTACTGAGCTTCTGACAACTCGATTTGGGTTGTTATGTTGGGCGATTATTGGCTCGCCTTATTTCTAGAAGCCACCAGAAATTAGGGCATATTAAATGTGATTTGTTGTTTTTAGAGAAGGTTGACCCTTCCAGTGGTCGACCTCTCAGCTTGTAAACTTATAAATACCACCTCAGTGGTCAGACAAAGGGAATTAGAGAGAAAAAGATAGTTCAACCATGTTTTTCTATTTTCACATACATTTTGCTAAAACTGTGTAAAGATTGTGTTTTCTATTTTAATGGTGAATTTGTGTTGTTGAGCTTGTGGTTCACCTTTGAAGAGTAGCCATGACTTGTTGGGGGGCCCATCAGTAGTCTGGGTGAAAATCCAATTAGTTTGATTGTGAATTGAATAGTGTAGTTGTCATTTTTATTCTTTTCTTGTACATGTGTTTTTATCTTTCTTACTTACCGTGTAATTATTGTTTATAGTTTAATTGTTTTAGTTTCTTGTTGCAGGTTGCTTATGAAGAATAGTTAATATACCATGTATTTCTAACTAAATAGGAAATTGCTTAAGCTTAAGCCACTAACCCTTGTGTGATTAGATGATAGTTAGAATTTATGCATGTTGAAATAGAGTTTAAAATAGAGTTTTTAGTTTATGGTTTCTTTGGCAAGTTTCGGTGGATTGATAGTTGTTATTTTGCTTATCTAATTGTTGTTTAGTTTTTCTCATTTAATTGTTAGTTAGTTTTCTTATTTTCATATGCTAAAATAATATTTAATTTATGTTTTATGAATATTTCATCTTTTGCAATTTGAATTGTTAGAATAGAGTTAGTTCATTTTATTTTCATGCAATTTCCTTTTCTAGATTTAGGTTGCAATTTCAATTCAAAGTTGATTATTGAATTTAGATTTCAGTTATGAATCTTAGTATGAATTTTCTTAATTAGTATAGAATGAAATTGAATTTACTAGAATAATGTTTTTATACTGTTGATGATTAATGCATGATTGAATAATCACATGGATATGCAGGATAGTTGATGTTGCTTCTATAATGGCTAAGTTCTCATTGGATTGCCTAATTCACACTTTTCACTTTGTTATCGATGTCAATATTGAGTTTATCCCTATTGAGTTATCGTTAATTGTTAAATGCCATCATGATATCATAAGACACCGGAGACATAACCATCAACACTATATTTGAGTTTTCTTGTTTTTATAGATTAGAGGATAGTTTCCTTGCTTTTGTAGATTAGAGAATAGTCTTCTTGCTTTGGTAGATTAAATAATAGTTTGTTTATCATAGATTAAAGAGTAGTTGCTAATTACGTTTATTATCATAATGCTTTCAATTTAGTAGATTAAAGATTTCCTTTCATAAATTAGAAGTAACTGTGAAGTTTAATTTAAGAATAGAGTTCACTTGCTTATTAGTTTGATTAGTTGCTTATTGAGTAATTTTGATTAGTTTACTTGTTGTAGAAGTTATCATAGGTTATTTAGTTGTTTGCTTGCTTGTTTACTTGCTTTAATAGGGTAGTTTCTTGCTTGTCTATTTTGCTTTGATAGGGTAGTTGCTTGTCTAGTTTACTTGCTTTCATAGGATAGTTGGTTTATGAATTTGAATTGGTTAATTAAAGTAGTTTGTTGTTGTCATTGCTTATTATGTATATAGTTTGATTTTTCTTATTGTCATGATTAAGTTAATTTTCTTTAAGTAGGGTTTTCATTTTCTTTCTTAGAACTGTCTATTGATCCTTTGTTCAAAGGTTACTTAGGGTAGATAGTTTAAGTTTCCTTGATAGGGTTTGATCATTAATAGTATTTGTTTGAATAGATTAGCTTTTAAATAGCCCATTTCCTTAGTTAGACTATACTACCTTGAACATTTCTACCTTGGCATATATATTGCTACAACTCTAAATTTACTTACCCTAGGTTGACAATTTAATTGAGGGTTTTTAGTGTGTTTTTAGTGCATATAGAACACCCATCATTGATCACCCATTACCAAACAATCATGTTCTCCACCCAACACTACCCCAATCCCTCCAAGACCACATCTTCCAACCCTAAAATGATTGATCAAACACCAAAATTGAGTGCTTCGTCCATACCCCTGACCAGGTTGGAATATGATTTCCTAGAATTTCTGAAGAATACTAAAGCCAACATTTCTTTGTTTGAGCTTATGAAGATTCCATAAATTCAAGAAAATTTTATTAAAACTATGTAATGGAAAATTTCCTCCGGCACAAAAGAAATTAATGCTGGAACAAAGAAGGGAACAACCAAGGCAAGTTCTTCTAACAATAACACTCCATATAAAAGTTGAGTAGTGACAAATGTGTCCCTCACCGGACAGAGGTCCAGATCTACCACCCTTCCTTTCCTCATTACTTTTGAAATATTTAATAGGAATGTTCATAATTGTATGGTAGACTAGGGAGCCTCATCTAATGTCATGCCCCTCAAGGTCTATGAGAAGCTTAATGTCAAACATGAACCATCTGACATTCAAATTATTCATTTAGACAGTCTAAGAGTTAAAGTTATTGGGGAATTAAAAAAAGTCTTGACCAGGATGTTTGCTAACACAAAAGTTCATCAAACTATTGATATAATAGTAGTAGACATACCTGACAACTATGGCATTCTTTTATGTTGGTATTGGTCAACTGTGTTGAATGGCTACTTTGCTACTAATTCGTCTCTTTTATGGCTCCCTTATAATGGTAAAATGAATCATATCGAGATTGACAGGGAGATGTATATGAAACATGTTGTTACTTACCTGAACAACCCAAATGGGTCGATAATGTTTAAGAAATCAATTTTGGATAATTATTCATATGAGACATTTTTTGGGAATTTTACAGTTGAAACATCATCTCTTACGAAATCTAACTCATAATTTGGAATCCTTCAATGCACCCAGATTGTTGAGCCCAACTGTAATATAATAGATCATACTAATAGTTCCTATGATGTATAGCCTAACATAGTCTCTAATGATAGACTATAAATGTTGGTTAACTCTACTAACCCCACCAAAACAAAACAAAAAAATATGAAAACCTAGAATCAAATGTTGTAACAAAGAAAGGGGATCCTAGCATGTGGACATTATTTTTTGATGGTACCAAATATTTAGAAGGTGTGGGTGTTGGTTTCATATTGAAATATACGAAAGGAAGAAAGACATTAATTGCATGTAGAATAGAATTCCCATGCACCAATAATATTTTCGAATATGAAGATTTATTGCAAGGACTAAGAAAGGAAGTAGATTTGAAAGCTGAGAAAATCAAGGTATTTGGTGATTCTGAAATTATCATAAAACAAGTAAGGAACGCCATTCATTTCCTTTCAATTCATTTGAAAAAGTATCAATTATAGGTTTGGGAACTGATCAAATCCTTTGTTGCATTTAATATTAGTTATGTACCTCGTTCACTAAAATGTGACATTGACTTTCTAGAGAATGTAGTGTCTAGGTTAATACCCTCGGATGGATTGATGCCTGACACTTTCTCTATTGAAATTATATACATGCCTTCAATTCCTGAAAAACATCACTACTTGGAGAGTCTTTGGCGATGACCAACAACTTATAAACTTACTTTCAAAGACTCTATTATAGATGAAGGCCAACATGACCAAATGGTGAATATAGATACTATTGATCTAGCTCAATCAAACAACCCATCAAGTTTGACCAATGGTATCCCCAAGAATGTACTGATATTGGAAAAAATCTATGATCTCGAGGAAAAATTCCAGAAATTCACCAATTGTAAAACCAACAGTTCATCCATGCAATTTGAAGTGGTGAACTTGGGGACAAGTTCCATGCCTCAAAATATTAATCTGGGAAAAAAATTCTCCTGAAGAAAAAACAGTCTTACATCAAATTATTCCAAGAATACAAAGACATATTTTATTGGACCCATGCGGATCTCAAGATGTATGAAACCAAATCATACAACACATTATTCCCATGAATCCTCAGACAAAACCATTTCAACAAAAGATGAGAAAGATGCACCCCAACCTCGAGCCTCAAGTCAAAGAAGAATTGAATAAGTTATTGGCTTCCAAGATCATATTCCCAGTCAGGAATACATAGTGTATCTCCAAATTAGTACCATTAAGGAAAAATAATGGAGATATGAGTCTTTGTATTGACTTCAAGAATGTGAACATAGATTCAGAGAAAGATAATTACCCAGTGCCTTCGATGGAACAAATTCTGCAGTGTGTGTCTGGCTCTTAGATGCTCTCCCTTTTAGATGGTTTTTTTGGTTATAACCAAGTCTTAGTGGCCCATGAGGATCAACTAAAAACAACTTTCCAAACTAAGTGGGGAACATATGCTTACAGGAAGATGTCATTCGGTATCATCAATGTCTGAGAAACATTCTAGAGGGCCATGGACATCGCCTTCAGGGTCTACTTGGAGAATGTGTTTGGTGTATCTTAATGATGTTACTATATTTTCAAGGGATACAAAAGACCATATAACTCATTTGAAGAAAGTATTCAATAAATGCACAAGATATGGCATCTCTCTCAACCCTAAGAAATCCATTTTTGTTGTTGATGAAGGAAAACTTCTAGGTTTCATTGTTTCCAAGCATGCTATGAAAATTGAACCTGAAAGAACTGAAGCGATTTCTAAGATTCCTCCCCATCATAATAAGAAATCCATGCAGTCATTCTTGGGGAGAATAAATTTTGTGAGATGATTCATCCCCAACTTTAGTGAAATAGTAAAACCCATGCAAGATGTGATAAAAAAGAACGATAAATTCAAATGGGGATCTAAAGAAAAAGAATATTTTGATAAGATCAAAGTAGACATAGTGCAAGCTCTTGCATTGTTGAGACCGGACTTGAATCCAAAGTTCATCCTCTACACCTTCGCTTCTGAAATCACATTTGCAATTTTTCCAACACAAAAGAACCAGGGAGGAGATGAATTCCCTATGGATTTTATGATTTATGGCTTACCGGGAGAAGAGATAAACTACCCAGAAGTGGATAAACAAGCCTATGATGTATTTAAAGTTGTCAAACACTTCAGGTCATTCTTGCTCAAATCTAAGACCAAAGTTATTGCTCCTTACCCTGCTTTCAGGAATATCCTGGTACATAAAGACTTAGTAGAAAAGAGAGAAAATTGGATTACATCTTTACAAGAATACAACTTGGAGATTAAGCCTGCGAAAATCATCAAAGGCTAGGGGTTATTCAAATTGGTTGTGGACTCAATGAGCGATGAATTACATGAAGATGCTTTGTATCAATATAAAAAACTATATGCAAGAGAGGTATGTTATATCCTTGTTAACTATGACCAATGGTTTTATGAAATGAAATATTATTTAACCCATGGATCAATCCCACATTATCTAGATCCCAAAAATAAAAGATCCCTTAGACTCAAGTCTACTCAATATCATCTCATCCAAGGAATGTTATGCAAAAAAATTATGATGGTGTTTCTATGAGATGTCTTGAGACAAGGGACGTAGAAAAGGTATTATCCAAACTTCATGATGGACCAACTAGTGGACATTACGGTGGAGACACCACTACACACAAAATCCTCAAAGTTGGCTATTACTGGCCCTCTTTATTCAAATATTCTCATGCATATGTAAGAAAATGCCAAAAATCCCAAAAGTCAGCCAGGAGAGAAAAGAAAGAGGCTTTTCCTCTACCGTCTGTGATAATCGAACACCCCTTTCAACAATGGGGATTGGACGCAATCAAGGAAATCAATCCTAACTCTTGCAAACTGCACAAATACATCTTGACAACTACTGACTATTTCACCAGATGGAGTAAAGTAATTCCCTTGAAGACTATCAATGAAAACATGGTGACTTCATTCCTTAAATCTCATATTATCACCAGGATTGGAATTCCTGAATCATTAGTATTTAATAATGCCAAATATTTTTCTTCTTTGAAATTGATTGAATTTTCTCTAGAAAAAAATATTAAGGTTAAGTATTCAGTGAATTACTACCCAAAAGGGAATGGTTTGGCAGATTCAACTAATAAGAACCTCATTAAAATTCTGAAGAAAATTGTCAATGATCATCAAAGAAATTGGCACCTCGCCCTTCATAATTCTCCATGGGCCGACAGAGTGACTCGAAAACCATATATTGGTAACTCTCCTTTCTACTTGGTCTATGGAAAGGAAGCCCTTGTGCCTACCCATACTTTCCTACCCGCCTTACAACTGGCCCAATATACCCAAGACGAGGCCTACCTAGTAATGCAGGAGAGATTAAACATCTTAAAACTAGAAGAAGAAAGGGAAAAGGCTAAAATGAGCCTAACACACCATCCAAAAATAATAAAAAAATGGTTTGACAAGTCAATTGTGGGTAATAAATATTTTTTGGAGGGAGACCTCATTCTCAAATAGGACAAAGTTAATGAACTAAAGGGAAAACACACTAAATTCAAGAAATTGTGGCTCATACCCTATCTTATTCACCAAAAAATAGGTCTTGGGACTTTCAAACTTAAAACATTGGAGGGAGATGAGGAGGATCCCCCTGTCAATGGCCAAATCTCAAAAAATGATTCTTCTAATAACCGATGGTGATGTATCCTTGTACATAGTAAGGTTTTCTCTGTTCTCTTTTCCCGTGTTCTATTTTTTTCACGCCAATTGACCTTTTGTTTCCTCTCAGTTTTCTTTTTCCCATGCCTTGTTTCAATTTTCCTCTTTCTTTTGCACCTTTCAGTTTAGAATAACTTACTTTCCACTGCTTCAGACCAACATTTTCCTTCGCAACAGGAACACAAGACTATTCAACCCATATAAATTCCTTGTTTTGCGAATGAATTTCCATATTGAAGTGATCGAGTGGCCTTGGGATCAATACTTATTTTAATGAGTGATGATGGTACATAAAAGAGGAACTTTTTAACTTGTTCCAAGAGAAAGCTTCTAACTTGTAAATTAAGTACCTTTTGATGGTTTCCATTAGTTATCTCTACTCAGGTGACCACTCTCATGACATGCCTGTGTTCCACTCAATTTTTTCAAAATGCCTTGAATTCAATGTATTCTACATAATTCCAGTGATTATGTCATTGATACTCCTAATTTTAAATGCATATGTGTTTCATGTTTATAGACCCATGAGAATAAACTGTCGATTGAGACTAGTATATCAAATTAACTCTCGTATCACCGTGCTTCTTAATTACCTTCACCTATGTTGCAAAAGCAATACATAAGTTATACATATAAAAGGTGAATGCGGAAAAGAATAATCATAAGAAAGTTGAAAACACTACTAAAAGTGTGGGAAGTACAAGTAAACCTGTCAGGGATATGGACACTCACTGGCAGCAGGGCCATGCTTGTATGATACCAAGACATCCTCTTCAAGGCTATGGACACTCATTAGAAGTGAAGAAATGTTGGGAAAGAGAGATGAGGAAAACACTTCGATTTATAAAAGTCAATAATCATTCCTCTGTGGTTTTACTCTCAATGTTTCACTGTGGATGTCTAAAATAAATACCCATTAACGCTCACCTGAATTATGCGGAAGATCACTAGTAACAAGATTTTTTTATGTCTTGTCCTCGGGCTTATTGGTGTGGGGTCCTCAATCTATATACTATATGAATTGTTTAAAGGTAAATTTCCCATTGATTTGGTTGAATTCACTTTCTTTTTAGCTCAGAGATAATTGGTTCTTTCAAGTAAGTCACCATTTTTTATGGCTCACCTCCCACAACAACCCATTTTAATTTTTAATGGGCCCCCCTTTTTATTATTATTTTTTTCTTACAAGGCATACATTCCTACTTCACTAAGGACGTATGAGCATGAAGAATATTTTTCTATCACTTATATAGTCTATGGATTCTTCATGAATAGAATCCCATAGGACGCAGAAAGAAAAGTTCCCCTTATACCACACTCTTCAACCCTTCTACCCAAAGTTTATCATTCCTTCCTCTCATAGTAAGAACCTTGTTGAGCCTCTAAATTGACATCTCCACTACCCTATGATACTCCTCATATATACCTTTTTGGATTACCTAAGCTTGGGTAAACGACAAAGAACACCACCATTAGCTGTTGATAAGGTCATAAGGTAAAGTATAACTAATTCATGCATTTTTGTGGTATTATTGAGCTAGGAGATTAAATTTTTCATGTACTAATGCTTCAATTTACCATGTATAATATTTGACCTCTAGATAAATCCAGCCTTCCTGTACCAGCTCAGCAATCCTGTACCAAACACACCTTCTATGAAGATCTGGTACTGAATCTCCACTATCACGATACGATACCAATGGTCGTAGACTGTTGTGATCTGGTACCCCATTTGTGCACTGTTCAGATCCAGTACCACTACCTGTTACGATCTGGTACCAATTCAGGAAGCCGTATGTACCAAGTTTAGCTCTATATCGTACCCAAGACAATTTTTGGATGATTATTGAATCATAAATGTTTTAGCAAGGCTATGTTAGGATAGTTTATTGTTTGCTTCATCCTCATGCACTTCGTGTCATAA
Source organism: Picea engelmannii (assembly GCA_009831015.1). Lineage (NCBI taxonomy): Eukaryota > Viridiplantae > Streptophyta > Pinopsida > Pinales > Pinaceae > Picea > Picea engelmannii. Next base: position 482,932 of record ML786657.1, on the reverse strand, counting down.
GGATGAAGCTTAGAATATGTAACTGAATAATTAAATTTAACAATTGACTAATTTGCAAATGATTTCACCTCCTTGTGTTTCATGACTAAGACTGTTTAAATAGTCATGGCAAGGATGGTGGAAAAGAGGAGGAGAGTTAGCACAATACAGCATATGAAACAGTGTTACATATTATAGAACATATTCTGGGTGAATATTAATAGAAGGATGTCATTTGTCTCCATGTCTTGATCGTCTATGATTGAATGTGAGTTGAGTTGTTAGCATAGTTTGATTCTATGTTTTGAATTTTGAATAAGAGTAATGTGTGGTTGAAAGCAATCTTACTGTAGACTTCAATCACTGGCCTGTTGAAGCGGCAAGGGCCCACCGCCCAACAAAGGTCAGAATCTTCGTAGATTAGTATTAGCATTTGATTTCAATAGCATAAGTGTTAGATTAGTTGAAGCTTTAATTCTTTCAGATGATAACAATATAGTTTAGGCCAGGATTTCAATTATATGATTTCTTAGAGATCTTTACTCACTATGTTTTACATATTCTCTATTTATGTTTTATGAATTTGATTTTGTCTCATGGACATGAATGTTGGCAACAATAGTCAGACATATTTGCAGGAGAACTAGTGAAATTCACAACAACACATTGTGAACCACAACATACTCAGTATATTGACTGTTGAACTACCCATGCTATGTCTTGATGATTGATGTGTGATTTCCTTTCAGAAGTGTGATTGCATAGTTAGTTCTTTGGGTCAGACAACATAGTTGATCTGTCAAAAAAACTCCATCTCATACTTGCATGTGCCATAATGGAGTAGATAGCCTCTTTGTGAAATACAACCAAAGTGTGTTTCAGTTTGCCAATTTGTTTTGTTCCCAGCATACATAATCTAGAATAGTTCTTTACTCATGACATTATAATTACCTTTCTTACTGGTGTCTTGTAACTCTGTTGATTATGAATCCCAGATTGATAATTAATGAGTGCATTATACTAAACATATAAGCAACACAACATTTTGGCGTCGTTGCCGGGGAGTTGCAAACGGTAGGAAGTGATTTTTATCTTAGATTATTTGCATAAATTTTGAATGTTTTTAAAGGCTTCTTGAGGGAGGAGGATAAAACGTTTAAGACGTGAGTGAAGATCCACGTGGCCACTAGAGTGGGGTTCTCTGAAACCAGGTTGCCTTCTTACCTTCTAGATAGAATTAGGATTTCAATTCAGTTAAGAATCAAATTTCCATTTTATGCATAGATATAGAGATAACAAGGGTAGATTTGTAAGCTCTAAAGATTCAAAAAAAAACCCCCCCCCACTAATCCAACTAACACTGGTGAAGGAAAAATTCCACCTGGAGAAAATTCAAGGGGAGCCAGCGAGGCTCCAGAAGAAGAACCTAAAACGAAAGAATCAACATTGGGGCAGGCAGAACATAAATCTGTTGAACATTTAGGAGACACGAAAAATCCAGTTTCTGAACCATCTATCAGTGGAATGGCAGAAGATGAAGGAAATGCATCCATAGAGGCTGAAACTTTTGGGTTCCCAATATTGGATATTTCCAGAAACATCAGCATGAAAAATATCCCACTATCATTGTTACCCACTTTCAGAGGTATGTCAACTGACGATCCAGATTTATTTTTATTCGAGTTTGACATATTATGTAGAAGCTATAACTACTCAGACAATGCCCCAAAACTTAATCTCTTTCCTGCTACAATGAAAGATTCGGCCTTAAGATGGTTCATGAGCTTAGCAGAAAATACAATCCTCTCTTGGGATCAGATGAAAGACACATTTTTAAGGAAATACCAAGACTATTGTAAGGATAATGCTAAAAATGGCATTTTTAAAATGCAACAAACAGAAGATGAAATCCCTGAAGACTACTTAGAAAGGTTCTTATACAAATATCAGAAATCAAAACTATTCACCACAGACCCAGCTGTAGTAAGAACTGTATTTTTGAAAGGTCTTAGAGATGACTGCATAGAAGTTTTAAACTTGTTGAGTTCAGGAGATGTACACCAAAATCCTTTTGCAGATATTGCAGATTACTGTAGAAGATACTCAAGAGGACAAGCTAAAATAGGCAAAGGACCAAGAGATTCTTTTAGCAGAAATACAAAACAAAACTCAAGGACTGTCACCAGAACTGAGTTAGGAAACTTATTGGAGAACTTTAAAACAAACGTCTTGAGCACAATCAGTAACCAATTAGATACTCTAAAACTGAGAAAGAAACAAGAAGAAGAGGTTTCCTTAGCAATATTTTGTCATATATGTCGAAAGAAGCACAGTGAGAAGGAATGCCCATTAAATGTCGTAGAAATTTGTGGCATGTGTACACTAGAACACCCCACATTTGAGTGTCCGACTTTTCTTGAGCTAGGAGCCATGTATAGGGGAAAATGAGTCTCACAAGAACAACCATACCCTTCCAGAAGACCTTGGAGAGCCCAAAACCCTAATACATTTTATGACCCTAATGCACAGTACCAGTAGCAACAATGGGGTTCTTCCCCAATGACCTATCCACAATGGACACCTCAGCAAGCTCAAACTCAACCTTGGCAACAAGGTTGGAGGGGACCTGTGTATGGAAATCCCTCTCACCCTACATATCCACAGTATCCCGTAAACATTTCCCAATTACTACCTGGATTCAACCCACCACAGATGCAAGCTTTACTCCCACCTCCTATACAACAAAAATTTACAACCCCCTTGAACCCCAACCAGCAACAACAAGCACCTATATATGCCAATCAACAGCCACAAAACCAAGCTGCCCACAACCCTCTGAAACCAACAACAATCCCTGCCCAACCAATCCCTAACCCCAATAATCAAACCACCCACCTGGTCCAAAATACAGAAGTTCAAACCTTTCCCACCTATGAAATTCAACTACGATCAGGGAAAATTGTAAACCAATCAAATCCTGCAGTAACAATTCAGGAAGAAAATGATAATCATTCTAAGAAAGAAAACACTCAAACCATCCCTACAGAATAAGAGACTTCCCCTCCTATTCCAATCACTTCCCAGTCTGTACGAGTACCTCAACAAATTAATCTCCCACCCTACCCCGAAAGACTATTAGTAAAGAAACCTGACCCCCCCTTGCACAGAGACATAGAGGATGAATTATGAAATGTATGCATAAAAATACCTCTACTACAAGCCATTAAGGATATCCCCATATATGCCAAAATCATGAGGTATCTTTGCATTAAGAAATCAGGAAGGAAGAAGAAGGAACCTCCCCTTGTTCAAGTGGTGGGACAATTATCTGAAGTTATTTTTGAGATGCCATACAAATATAATGACCCTAGAAACCCAGTAGTCACTATTGAAATTAATGGTATTTATTTACCAAACACACTCATTGATTTGGGTGCAGCAATTAATTTAATGCCTTTTGACACTATGCAAAAGCTCCAAATCAACCAATTAAGACTAACCCAAACCATGATAGAATTGGTAGATAAGTCAGTCATTAGCCCTGCAGGAAACCTAGATGATGTCACAGTCACTCTAGCTTCTTGGGAATATCTAGTAGACTTTTTAGTCATCTATTCCAAATCATCCTCCAAACCAGGACACCCTGTGGTTCTTGGCCACCCTTGGTTGGCCACAACAAATGCCTTTATCAGCTGTCGATCTGGTGAGATGACTATATCCAATGGCACACATAGCCAAAAACTTGTTCTCTTCCCTCCTGCTCAGCCAGCACAGGAAATACATGTTTGGTTAGAAAACCATTATGGAGAGGAAGATTGTATCATACCCATGTTAACACTTGAACAAGTAAGAGAAATGCAAGAACAATCAGATGAACAAGTCTTAAGTTTATTTTTGGTTGATACAAATTGCATTGAATACCCGAGGTCTTTTGCAGAACTGTCACACATTTTCAGTTCCGAATTTCAACAGACTTGGCATCCTGATATCACTCAATTATATACTTTATCACCAGCTTCCTCAGAAAAGGAAGAAACTACTGAACTTGTTTAGATTAGCTCAGGAAAACCTCTGTATATCAACTCTAGTTTAGAACCAGAACAAAAGATGCAAGTAATTGAAATGCTCCAAAGACAATTTGATGCCTTTGCATGGGATTACGCAGACATGAAAGGAATTCACCTTGACACATGCACCCACCACATCTACACTAATGACCAAATCAGACCAGTTAGACAGCCTCAACGAAGGATGAATCCAACCCTTAAAGATATTGTAAAAGAGGAATTGCAAAAACTCCTTCAAGCCAATCTCATATACCCCATTTCAGATAGTCAATGGGTGTCTCCACTTGTCATAGTTCCCAATAAAAATGGTAAGTGGAGAATATTTGTAGACTTTCGGGAGTTGAACAAATCCACCCATAGGGATTATTTTCCCTTACCATTTATTGATCAGGTGTTGGATACCTTGTCTGGAAAGAAGCATTTTTTGTTCCTGGATGGGTTTAGTGGTTATAACCAAATACAAACAACACCCAAAGATCAAGAGAAGACCACTTTCACCTTCCCATGGGGAACCTATTCTTATAGGGTGCTTCCTTTTGGACTTTGCAATGCCCTAGCCACTTTTCAAAGGGTTGTCCTAGCCATTTTCTCTAACTTGACCAATGATTGTGTGGAAGTCTACATGGATGAATTTACGGTCCATGGAGAAGACTTCCAGGAATCTTTGACCAGTCTAGAAAAAGTCTTGATTAGGTGTAAGGAAACTAATCTTTCCTTAAGTAATGAAAAGTCAAAAATGATGCTCACTGAAGGTATTGTTTTGGGACATCACATCTTTGGTTCTGGAATGAGAGTTGATCCAGCAAAGATTTATATTATCACACAAATTAGAATACCTTCCTCACAAAAGGAAGTTCACAGCTTGTTAGGGCATGCTGGCTACTATAGAAGATTCATTCCAAATTTTACAAGCCTAGCTACCCCTTTATTCAAGTTATTACCTAAAGAAGTCGAATTTAAGTGGGATGATGAATGTCAAATATCTTTTGAGATTCTAAAACAAAAATTGTCAACTTCCCCTGTATTAAGAGGACCAAATTGGTCCCTTCCTTTTCATATATGTACCGATGCCTCAGACACAACCCTTGGGGCAGTCCTTGGACAAAGGGAAAATCAAATTCCCTATGTTATTTACTTTGTCAATAAAAATCTCTCTCCAACTGAAGTTAATTATACGGTCACAGAAAAAGAATTGCTAGCTGTAGTCCATGCTATCAATAAATTTAGACACTATATTACAAGATATCAAGATTTTGTACACACAGATCATTCAGCCATCAAATTATTAATGAACAAACCTGTAACAAATCCTAGAGTTACAAGATGGTTGTTATTATTACAAGAGTTTAATATCAACATTATTGATAGACCTGGTAAGGATAATCTTGTGGCTGATTTCTTATCTAGAATGATTCATCTGGGAGATAACGCACCAGTAGAAGATAACTTTCCTGATGAAAATTTGTTTTCTATTTCTACATTCACTCTTTGGTATGCCGATGTAGCTAACTATCTTGTGACAGGGAAGATGCCTAAGAAATTGTCTCCTAGAGAAAAATAGAAAGTGATTTAGCTAAGTGCAAACTACATGTGGCACGATGATTGCCTCTATAAAACAGGACCAGATTTGGTAATCAGGAGATGTGTAAGGGAAGATGAAATTCATGATATTCTGCAAGCCTCCCATGATGGTCCTTATGGAGGACACTTCACAGACAAGAGGACTGCTTACAAATTTCTGCAATCTGGTTACTACTGGCCTCATATTTTCAGAGATGCTAAAACCTATGTATCCAATTGTGATGAATGCCAACGAATGGGTAAGCCTACTGCACGAGACCAAATGCCACTTCAAGCCCAAGTATTTATTGAGCCTTTTGAGAAATGGGCATTAGATTTTGTAGGGCCCATTAACCCTACATCTAAAAAGAAAAAGTATACACTTGTATGCATTGACTATGTGACTAAGTGGGTTGAAGAAAAGGCTTTACCAGCTGCAAGTGAACAATCAGTGGTAAATTTCCTTTTTAACGACATATTTACTAGATTTGGTGTACCTCGAGAAATTGTGACTGATCAGGGAACTCAATTTACCTCTCATCTAGCCAAAGTTGTTATAGAACAATAACAAATCAAACACAGAAAATATACACCCTACCATCCACAGGCAAATAGACAAGTAGAATCTACAAACAAAGTTATTGAGTCCATTCTTACCAAAATAGTACAGCTACACCACAAGGATTGGGCTAACAGATTACTAGAAGCCGTATGGGCTTATAGAATCACCTGGAGGAATACAACAAGACATACACCCTATGAGTTGGTGTATGGGAAGCAGGTGCTTCTTCCCATAGAATTCCAGATCAAAACCTTCAGGACTGCAATACAAGTTGGCATGAACTTGGATGAATCCCAGCAACAAAGACTCTTGCAGCTTAATGAGTTGGACGAAATCAGGCAGGAAGCACTTCAAAGAACCACCCTCATTCAAGAGCAGAGAACAAAATGGCATGACAAGTATCTCAAAAAGAAAAATTTTCAATAAGGAGATTGGGCCCTGTTGTATGATAGCAAATTCAAGAACTTCAAAGGCAAGTTAACTACTCATTGGATGGGACCTTATGAAATTGACATTGTCCATGATAATGGTTCAATCAGGATAAAGACAATTGACGAACAATAGACACCACTACTTGTGAATGGTCACCGATTGAGAATTTATAACAAACCCTTGTCAAAAGAGGAATTTCTGACTCGTATACTACAGAATTCAGATATGCAGGTGATCAGTAAGGAAGGAGACCTCCCTACTGATCCACATTGATTGATTGGTTTACTAAAAAACTTTTGTACATAGGTGTGGATCGAGTTTTGTTAATAAGCTAAAGGTAACAAGAGATTCTTACCTCCTTTTCTTTTACTCTCGCGATTTTTTTTTTCGTAAGTAGATTTCTATAATTTATTTGATCCTTCACGAACCTGCTAAACATCAGTTTGTAGGCATCAACAATACTTGGTTCTGATCCAGTACCAGCAATACTACTTTGGTACCAGAAATCTTGTTCTAGTCTGGTACGAGCAGTCCTGTGTTGGTCCGGTACCAGAAGTCTGCCTTCATATGGTACTATCAAGACACATTACCTAATTAACAAGGCATTCTACACATCTTTCAAAATATTATGTCAACTAATATGAATTATGAAGCCATGCCACAACTACTTAAGCTGGAACCAAGAAGCCAAATGCAGCATCAAATAGTAGCCCTTGTGAAGCAATAATTTATTTTGGTTATGTTGCCAACTAAAGTGAAGTATCTTTAATTTCTTTTGGTTCTGTTGCTAGCTAAAAGGAAGTATTTTAATTTCTTTTGGTTCTGTTGCTTGAAAAGAAAACAAAGAGACACAATCTTTACCTATGATTGTTCAAAGAACTATAATCCGCTTCAAAGACTAGAAGTTGCATTTATCCAGTATTTCAACATGATTAAAGGGACAAAAAGTATATTGTCCTACAAGTAACTATCTCACCCTAACTAGACTTCAATAGTATTCATTGGATTATCTTTACTAAAGAGTAACATATGAGTATATGAACACTCTCTATCATGGGCACACTAGGAAAACTTTTATGGAAGAGGATGTATCAGTACTCTAAGGAAACTTTAGGTCATTCTCTTATGGACAAACTCAGACAAAATTATACATCTGGATCACTCTAAAGAAATAATGTGCATAAAAAGTTTATTTTTCCTTCAGAAAAATCTTTAAAAAGACATTCAAAAAAAGAGAATATACCTTCCAACCCAATACCATCCTAGCCTATAAAAAGGTTTTCAGACGAGCCTCCCCTGTCACTGTATAAATCACTCTTTAATAAAAATCAAAATAGGTGACTATGGACAAGAAGCCTCTGATGGAAAAAGGGTTTAAGAGACTAACCCGTCGGGATATTGAACAAGTCTGTTGCCAGCAGGTACCAGTCTATGGTATGACTAGGCAAACCCATCAGGGTACTGAACAGGCCTGTTGGAAATGGGGCATTCTGCCTGGGGAAGGGATTTCTCACTAATTATCACAACCACCCCACTGGAGTACTGAACAGGCTTTCTGGCAGTGGGTTTTGGTTGAGAAATGTCTCATCTATACTTGTCTGATTGGAAAATTCACTTTTGTCATCTAAAATATGAACACTATAAGCAAAGGTCACTGTTGACATTTATGAGATACAAATTCCAGATTAACAAGCAACATAATTACTACAAGAAAATGTCCATTTGAGAATTACCCTAAGTCAACTTACCAGTCTGGCATCTAAAGCCTACTTTACCTAAGAAGGAAACTTCTTAAAAGTGGAGCCCTAACTAGGGAGTCTAATCTACTTATACTGTGAAATTTATCTATAACATCTAATGATAGTAAATCTCTGAAGCAAGTTAGGTTGGATCTGTTCTTCTGACCAACATATAAAAACCTCCCTGTTTTCACTACTGAGTGATACCTTTGTCAATAAGTCATCAAAAGAACGACAATTTCAATTTTTAGGCATGTGCTCATATGTTAGGTGATAAATGTACTTCTGGAATTTAATTTGGTTTCTTTTCTCTTATCATTTTTTTTCCCATTATAATGCAGGGTGTTGAATCTTCTTGCATAAGGTTATGAAACATCCTTGGCATGGGGGAAGGTCAAAGAGATCCTTTAGAACTCTTTTTCAGACTCACATCTCACCTTTAGAAACCAGCATAATCACCCTACAACCCTGTAGAACCAAATACAAAAGAAGATAAGCATAGAATAAAGAAGTATAGGATATTCCAGTACCAAGATTTCAGAAAACTTCAGCCTAAAAAGATGAATTCTGACAATCTACAAGCAGTCGCATATGTTATGGGTATTGATCATACAAAGGTAAAAGCAAAGGTAACATGGTATTT
>ML786657.1:445256-468780 GCA_009831015.1 Picea engelmannii | reverse complement strand
GAACATTGCTATCTGATTCAAAGTGTTATTTCTGTTGCTATTTCGTATATCATTTCTGTGTATTGTGAAGATTATGCTGGATATTTTATTGTTATTCTGTCATTTCTAGCATTTCATTTCTGTTCTGCATATTTTATATATCTAGTATCTTGCACGACGCCATCACCATATTTCCTTTATCATTTCCTTTCTCCAATCCTGAGCCTACTCCTTTCTGTGATCTCCAATACCAAACCCTTACCCTCACCAGCTGACTAAATCCTTGTGCTATAGCCCGACTCTTCTCTCACAATTTATAACCATGGTCGTAAGTAGACATGAACCGGTTTTCCAAATTTATAGAGAGACCGAGGAGTTCCAACTATGTCGAGAGAAGTATGTTAGATCGGGCTGGATGCCAATTTTGGAGAAATTCACAGGCTGGCACGAGAAGATATCTCACGAGCTTATTCAGGGTTACGATGGAGAGATTGCGCATATAGGAAATATTCATCTAACAATCAATGAAGCAACCTTAAGGGAGGTCATGGGATTACCTAACAGAGGATCCAAATACTTCAAAGGTGTAGGAATCAACAAAGAAATGTGCCAACAATTTTTGAAAGAGGACCATCAGCACCCTGATTGGAAAAAGGGGATCCCTAGGAACTATATCAAAGAAGATTATCATCCAATGATTGCTAGTCTTCAATGATTCCTCACTTGTGAGGGCAGGTATGTTGTGACCTTCATATATCATCTTAGGCTTCTATTACACTTTGAAGGAGGCCCTAAAATTGATTTCTCATATTTTCTATGGATGAGTTTAAACAAAATGGTAAGAGGTGTCAAGTCCCTATCCAAAACAGAGAAGACTAGCATTTACCATCAAGGTCTTATTAAGATGTTAGTTTTACATGAAATTAGGAAGCAAAGGATTAGTTGGAAAATCCTTATCACTCAACACCTTTCCACGGAAAAAAAAACCTGGAGGAAGCCCAATGTGCTCCAAATAAAATTAAGGAACCTCAAAAGAAAAAGAGAAAGAAGGATAAGGCAACTCCATCATCACCTAGAACAGTGAGCCAACATGAAAAAGCTAGTAAACAAGCAGGGCCCTCTTCAACAATCAATAAGACTTTTAAAAGTCAAAAATCAAAAGGTAAACCCAAATTAGTAGAGGAGACTTCAAAAGTAGCACTTAAGGAGAAGGGCCATAAGACAAAAATTGTAAGAAAAGGGAAGAACAGCTCAGAAAATAAAAGTGAACAGTCTATAGAGCAATCCCCTGTAACCATTCCACAAATAGAAAAGAAGAAAAGGAAGCCTGTGAGCACCCCTGATCCAGTACCTCCTTGTAAAAGAACCACAAGGAGCATGGCCAAGAAAGGAAAGGCAGTTGTCAGTCCTCATACACAGGAAGATCCAATTGATATTACCTCCCCTTCTGAAGACTTATCAGTCCAGGATGGCATCCCTAGTTTGACCGAGGAACAAGCTACTATTACTTTATGTGGGATGAGGGAGGAAGTGGAGGAAAGAGAATGCATATAGCCAGTATTAATGGAGTCAACAAGGACCTTAACAAGAGAACATATGAATAAAAAGATTGGAGAAATGCAAAAACAAAATCAGGAACTCAAACAAGAAGTGAAAGAATACCAACTATTAGATAGGTATATCAAAAAGGAAAACGAGCAATTGAAAGCTACCAGCCAGCAACTTCAAGATGACCATGAAGAGACTTATAATAAGCTCAAGAAGGTACTACGACTCCTAAAATACATTAGGGTTATCAAAATGGAGTTAAAAGAGGAGGCCTCAACCATCAACATCATTGATCCACAAAAGTAAAAAAATGCAGTCTCAAGTTTTGAAATATTTTGGGTTTGTTTTCAGTTGCATGAGACATGCAATGGTTTTGGCATGGGGGAATTTTGAGCCTCTAAATTGACATCTCCACTACCCTTTGATACTCCTCATATATACCGTTTTGGCTTACCTAAGCTTGGGTAAATGACAAAGGACACCACCATTAGTTGTTGATAAGGTCATAAGGTAAAGTATAATTAATTCATGCATTTTTGTGGTATTATTGAGCTAGGAGATTAAATGTTTCATGTACTAATGCTTCAATTTTCCATGTATAATCTTTTACCTCTAGATAAATCCATCCTTTGTGTACCAACTCAGCAATCTGGTATCAAATGCACCTTCTATGCAAATCCGGTACTGAATCTCCACTGTCGCGATCCGGTACCAATGGTCGTAGACTGTTGTGATTTGGTACCCCATTTGTGCATTGTTCGGATCCGGTACCATCTACCTGTTATGATCTGGTACCAATTCAAGAAGTCGTATGTACCAAGTTTAGCTCTATATCATACCCAAGACAATTGTTGGATGATTATTGAATCATAAATGTTTTAGCAAGGCTATGTTAGGATAGTTTGTTGTTTGCTTCATCCTCATGCACTTCATGTCATGAGGATGAAGCTTAGAATATGTAACCGAATAATTAAAGTTAACAATTAATTGATTTTCAAATGATTTCACCTCCTTTTGTTTCATGACCAAGACTGTTTAAATAGTCATGGCAAGGATGGTGGAAAAGAGGAGGAGAGTTAGCAAAATACAGCATATGAAACAATGTTACATATTATAGAACATATTATGGGTGAAGATTAATAGAAGGATGTCATTTGTCTCCATGTCTTGATCGTTTATGATTGAATGTGAGTTGAGTTGTTATCATAGTTTGATTCTATGTTTTGAAGTTTGAATAAGAGTAATGCGTGGTTGAAAGCAAGCTTATTGTATACTTAAATCGCTAGCCTGTTGAAGCGGAAAGGGCCCACTGCCCAACAAAGGTCGGCATCTTCGTAGATTAGTATTAGCATTTGATTTCAATAGCATAAGTGTTAGATTAGTTGAAGCTTTAATTCTTTCAAATGATAACAATATAGTTTAGGCCAGGATTTCAATTATATGATTACTTAGAGATATTTACTCACTCTGTTTTGCATATGCTCCGTTTCTGTTTTATGAATTTGATTTTGTCTCATGGACATGAATTTTGGCAGCAATAGTCAAACATATTTGCAGGAGAACTAGTGAAGTTCACAACAACACATTGTGAACCACAACATACTCAGTATATTGACTGTTGAACTACCCATGCTATGTCCTGATGATTGATGTGTGATTTCCTTTCAGAAGTGTGATTGCATAGTTAGTTCTCTGGGTCAGACAACAGAGTTGATCTGTCAAAAGAACTCCATCTCATACTTGCATTTGCCATAATGGAGTATATAGCCTCTTTGTGAAATACAACTAAAGTGTGTTTCAGTTTGCCAGTTTGTTTTGTTCCCAGCATACATAATCTAGAATAGTTCTATACTCATGACATTAGAATTACCTTTCTTACTGGTGTCTTGTAACTTTGTTGATTACGAATCTCGGATTGATAATTAATGAGTGCATTATACTAAACATATAAGCAACACAACAAACCCAATCCTTGTTTTACTTAGTCGGCATGAAAGATCTATCTCTTTCACTTTCATCCTAAATCTTGATAGAATATAAACGAACCTCACAACATCTTTCATTTCGAAAGAAACCTTTTTTATGTTCTCATCAGAAAGGATTATGTCAGAATCATCTCCGTCGAAGTATTTCTCTCCACACACCACTCAGGAATTCGGCCCTCTTTCTCTGATATCTCTCACACAAATTCCACTCCTTATGCAACATCCCATACTTGGACAAATTCAAATCCAATGTGTACTCAACACCCCCAAATTGATACAACTTGTTTAATCATGACCTCATGGGGTGGCATCTTAAGACTGGCCCTTTTTCCCGTTTATGGATCCTGAATGACTTATATTTTAATTTATTTTAGGACTCTTCACTACCCAATGTATCAAATAAATATTCCTTAGATACCATCCTCGTCAAATTCCATATGGTACCTCATCCTTTTGAGCTTCGAAACCTGAACTCCTATAGCATCTTTCCAAGCCTTTCAACTTTCACGTTTGGCACATCTTTCTAGGATAAGGGAATATTCTTTCGATTCCCTTTCTTTGGAGTTTACATTAAACCTTACCTCAACAATATTTGAAGCCACAAATTTGGCATGTCTCACCTTCCCTACAACATTGCACATGTGTCACATTGACACCCCTTTCTAGATAAAAGAGGACTATGCTTTCGATATCCCTCCCTTCGGAGCTCAAAATGATCCTCAAGTTTTCCCACTCTGATCCTATGTCTCCGATGGTTATTTTTTCAAATTCAAACCCCCCGTAGACTCTGATACATGTATTTGGGAAAATTCCTCTCTTAATTAGCATTAATGATATAGAGTGAGACCAGATTTAGTAATAGCTTTCGTACACAGGCAAGTCATGACACATTTACGGGTGTTTTAATATATCTTAATGGATATAAACCCTTATTTTACGACCAATATTCTTCCAAAAGTTTGTAAACATTGTTTTTATTTTATTCTCTAAGTGTACTATGTAACCACTTCCTCGACTCAATTACAAGTACCACATGTTACTTTTTAATAGTTTTTTTTATCATGTTTACCATATTATTTTTCCATAGGTTAATTCACTTATTAATTTGATGATGAAGGATTAATCAACCTCTTATCATGGCGAGCCAGAATCCCAGAAGACCAAAGGGATTTGTTTATTTCTAGTTAACCTTCACACTGAAAACGTCGTCTCACCCGAGTTAGGCCTTGGTGACAGAAACTACCCCCCACATTGGTGAGGACCACAGTCCTACATATGATGAGATCAAAAAAAATTTCAACTCGGGTGATTTTCATTCAAAGGACAAGAACATAGAACTATATTGGAACATCCAAAGAAGCGACATTCATTTGGTTGTTGTTTGATCAACTATTTTCCCATACAATGAGGTTGTGTAATGGTGCTTCAAGCAATTCAACTTAAACACCTCAACCATCATGAGAAAATAGGCGAAGCATGTGGCCTCCCTAAGGCCTGAAGTAATCGGTTTAAGATGCCATCTACCCACTCCCACTTGTGCTCTCAATGGGTCATTCTTGAAAGGATTTACCCAAGGAAACAAAGGACTAGTGAAGCTAATGAAACATTGGTGGTCTGATGAGGACAAGAGCCTCAAACAAGGACAAAATTTGGTTCCCACCCACAGGCTCAAGGCACCATATAAATTGTTAGTATCCATGCTATGTCGGATTTATGGCAAAGATAAAAGAACACACTTTCTGACCGATTGGCTGACACTATCCCATACCATCGTCAAAACAAGAAAAGTATTCAGTTAGGAAAACATCTTAGCCTATAACATCTGTCTCCCTATGAATAACATTCCAGGTATGAAAAATACTTGTTTTTACATGTCTACCTACCTAATTGATGCTATATGTTCCTTTGTGCAAGTTCCTGACCTAGAGTGGAATTGGGACCAAAACCAACCCCCTATTCATGTGTACTTCTCTGAGCTCTGGAGAATTAGTTATAAAAGAAATTTTTATGGCATTTGTAATCTTTTCCTCACCCCTCTACACTCTATTCTTTTTGGTTTTCCAAGACATATAATTTCCTTTGAACGTAGGACTAGGATGAAGGGGATATATGACTGGTTCATATGTAAATATTATTCATATATTAGAGTGTATGGAACAACTAGAGCCCCATGCCTTTTACCCTAATTTTTCCCAAAACATCTACCGATGAGAGAGCTTGCTTACCAAACCATGGGGTGAAAGGTCATCTCACTTCTCCTAATTAGCAACAAAAATCTGGTCCTATTTTCCCAATCCACATAGGAAACTACACCATTTACAACATCCCACATGCAAGAAAGGAGGCATAAACTATGCAAGAGCTACACCTATCCATAGGAGAGCCTAAACGACATGACCCACATGACCTTGCAGTCAGCCATGTCAAATATGTTGGTCTCACCCACTCCAACATCCATGTAGTTGACTTTGATGAAGATATATTTAAAGTATTATTATGGTATGAATAATCCCTTCAGAAGTTACCCAATGATGTTGCTAAGCAGGAGCTTGAATGTGAACAAGAGGAGATGAAGAGAGTGACAATTGACTAGTTCTAAAGATTGCTCTAGCAGGATCTAAAAGTATTGAGGGGCTTCTGGGGTTTCTTTCCCATGGAGAATACTTAGATGTTGAAGAGTTTATCGCACTCTATATCGTGGGGCATATCCAAGACTTTTATCGAGAGGAGGGAGATCATCTCTTTATCCCTTAATTTTTTCCTTTGACACCAACGTTAAAGAGAAAGAAAATTCTTGAAAAGAGGAAAAGTATGAACAAAAGAGACTCCATGATGAAGAAGAATACCAAAGGAGGAAAGAATCATAAAATAAAATGAACTTAAGGTAGAACAAGCGACACTTCAAATGAAGAAAGATGGAAAATCCAAGGAAAATAAATTCGTTGATGAGGGAGATGCCAAGAGATTGGTTGATGAAGTCGAAGCTAAATGGGCAGCTGAAGAAGTGGAGGCTAAGAAAAAGGCGGATGAGTTAGTGAAACAACATCATTTGCAGGATTTGAGTAATAACCCAAACACTCCATCAACACCCAATTTGGGTATTGTGAACATGCCACCTCAAGACTATACTCCTCTCAATGCTATTCCGAGGGATTCTTATTTTTCTTCTCAAGCCTTGAATTTTGAGGGCACTTTGGTTGCTATTGGAGACTACTATTATGAAAATAAAATGAGGAGTATTGAGAAGAGATCACGTAAAATAAAAAGAGAAGAATACACCAGATCCAAGTCACTTGTAGGGAGAATATTAGAATGGAAGGCATGGTCTAATACTAAAGAGAATTTTGTTCATGAAGACTCTTCCCTCCACACTTTTGCAGGACTAAATGCCCCGTCCTTCCTCAAAATAGCCACTACCCTAAAAACTTCCAAAACTAGGGTGATAGAGCTAGAGACAAAACTAAGAGATGTTAAATACATGCTTACTTTAGAGTTTGAGAATGTTGCAAGAGTATCTAACACTCTCAATACATAAAATTTGAATAGATCCCTACAAGCACAGAGAGATCAGATGAACGCAGAGTTCAAAATAATGATCAAGACCCAGTGATACACCCATAATAGAGAATTGGAAGTAGAAAGATAGAAGCTCAAAACAACCATGGAGGTGAACATGAAATCTACATTATTGTGGATACTATCAAAACCCAGGCACTAGAGATAAACAAGAAATTTGAAACTAAGCAGAAAGAATTCCTCAATCTGCTCGGTAACATACAAACTGGTCGAGAAGAACAACTCGGGATACAAGATAAATTGGTAGAAATTCAAGGAAGGTATCAAGGAGCCCATGAGGCCTTAGAGAAGATGCTTGGTTGGCAAGATATGTGTGAGGCTCCTCCCACTACATTACTAGTTTACTTCAATAGAGAAAGACTCTGATATCATATATTCTTTGACACTTATAAACCCCTTTTCAAGAATCTACAAGCCACCCAAAAGGAATCCATTGATGCTTGCATAAGGCTGTGGAACAACTCGAGTGATATCATGGAAGAAATTAAGATGCAAGCATTGCTCCCTATTTATGAAGCAACACCTGCCACCACAAGAATTGTTGAGGTGGAAGAAAGCAAAGAAATCAACCAAACAAGCATACAAAGTTTAAATCATATTGAAAGATAATGTTTGGAGGAACACCTATTAATACCTACCCGTCTCACTAGTAAAATCCAACACTTTGTTAAAAATGAAGCAAGGGAGTTGCATCAAGAAGTGTCCGCCAAAGTTTGCAGTGGAGAGTTAATCGTGGAGAAATTGAAATCGGGAAAGATTAAGGACATTATGAAAGATTATTCCCTATGGGAAGAATATCAAGATCAGAGGTAGGGGAAGATCAACTCATGATGATAAAATTCCAAAATCATACCCATGTCTCATTTATCTGTTATTGTTATCTTGTTTTTCGATCTGGAACACGAAGATTCATTTTGTAAAACGACCTCAGGTTGATAATTGCGGGATTATCATGTAAACAGTCACTCATCATTATAAAAGGGAGGATTGTCCATAAGAAATGGATTTTGGTTTCCGGATGTAGCAAGACAATATTTTTACTGCATGTGAATTTAAACCTGGAGACTTTTTTGGAGATTGTGGTGTTAATGTGTATGAATCTGACTATTTAATTTATGCATGTTTATTTATGTAGTAAGTGAACATTGGTTTATGAACTACTTCTAAATTAATTTTCTCATTTTCACAGTCACCATGATTTTCAAATTGAGTACAACGATGATGTGATGTAGTTAATTAATCAATTACTTGATTCTAACTTGTTATGTTGTTAAACATTCATGTTACTTGTATTATGAATTTCTTATGTGCAAGTAATATAAATATTCATTGTTTTCATCCTTTTTAGTTTTCTCATGATTAGGATAGGGTACGATAAAATAGAATAGAGATTGCATCTTAGAACTATAATCATTCATCTTATATTAGAATTAGTTAGTTAGGATTTTCATTTTTAATTCATCTGAGAACCTTCGGTTCTCAGATTCATAATTAGTTAGCATATTAGTTAGATTGGTAACCAGACCAAAATCTAGTTGAAAACGTTATTTCAAATGAGAGTGGGTCTAATTGGGACCTACCATTAGGTGTTTTCTCTTATATGATTGAACGGGTCATCCTCTCCCATAAACATTTCCTCTTCTACGACATCCCTCACTTGGTATCTGATCCTATTGATATCATCGTCCATCAAAGTGTAGATATTTGGTTCGTTATGGTCTTTCATCTTCTTCCGTGAATTTTTTTTTTTTTCCTTACCCTTTTCTTTCCTCTTTTCCCATGCTTCTAGTATTTTCTTCTATGCATCCCTTGCACCCTTTCCTAGTCCATTTCCTTAACCATTTCCTTGGTCTTGTTCGTCATTGTCATGGTGCTCTATCTTTGTTTCGTTCGCAGGAACCTTTCATTCTAGTTCCCAATCCTGCATAATTAGTTGGATGTCTTCATCTATGATTTTGTACTTTGTTTGGACCCATTACTCTCTCGGATATTTCTTTTCTTTTATGTAGATGTGATGTCATTCTGCCTGAAATCGCACAATTGGTGTGTACACCTCTACAAGTTGTGGAAAGATTCATGGTGTATTCTGGATACACCTCCTAATCCTTTCGATGTACAGAAATAAATCAACGTTGTTGTCTATATGTCTTCTCTTGTTCATTGTGTACCATAATTTCTAATACTTGGTGGCCAAGCATGACTTACCTCTTAGACTCAGAAATTGTGCATTTTCTGGTTCATTCAACACTGTGAACGCAAACAGAATTAACAACCAGGAATAGTGGAATTGCATGCCTCTATCCTATGCTTCCACATAATCGATGAGGAAATGGTTAAGTAAAAATGGTTACTAACTCATCGATACCCATTCTACACACTTCTCAGTCGTAGTTATCACACATGCGGTCACTTGGTCTTTCCTTCATTTTCTCAGCAACTTGCATGCCAATTATTACATCACAATTCTTATTGTTGGGTCAAAGATACTTGGTACATCCAACCTGCACACCCCTATGACCATGTGAAATTTCTCCCTCATGGACTCTAACAGATTCTTGACATGATTTTTTTCTACAAACAACAAGGTGGGATCTTCCCCTTGTATCGGTAAGCTTGTGATTCGAGCAATGAGATCTGTGTCTATAGAAATTGGCTTGTCTAGCCATAAGTAACTTATGCACACAGGTTAACAACATCTTGACACATGCATTCACCTCTTGGCTCCTGTTGAAGTGTGGAATGTCAAACACATTTAGTATGCCAGCTCGTTCCAACCCTTTGTCCCATACCTTTGGTACATGTATAGTTTGGTTCGTCATTGGGTCTATTTTCAGTTCCAAGTATTCACTTGGCACAAGTTCAGGAAACTTCGATGTGTTTATGATATCGTGGTCTACATATTTGAGTTTTGACACCTTACCTAACATATCCTTATCTATAATGACCCCATCTGGGATGTCAAGCATCACCAATGGATACTTGGCATCCTTCTTCAATGTCATTGGTTCGTAATCATCCTTCCTCGATGGAATGTAGTCCCTAGTAAACCTTTGCTCTGATGATTATTCTCCCAAAGTCTCCTCAACCTCTGGTGTTTTTATATCTACTCTCGTTTGGGATTTCTTTGGTACAAATGCTACTGCCTTTGTTGGTGCCATCTCTTGTAATCTGGTTACTAGGGACAACTTCTTTGGCTCTGTGGTTTTTATCAGGCTCTGTAACATGGCTCTCGGCTCTCTCTTACCCGCATGTAACTCCAACTAACAATGGCCAATGTTTGCCAATCATCCACAAATTTTGTGCCCCTTCACCAATTCTATGCCTCCCTTTACTCTTGAATTAACTGTCAAATCCACTAGTTGTGCAATCAATGTATGCTTTAACGCTGCTTTATTTCAAAATATTTTGTTTGATTTTTTCTTTGATTTTCCAAGTTGTCACGATCTCTATCATGTTTTTCCATTTATGATGATGTGTCTCCATGTTATGTTATCATTAAGGATTGTGAACTGTCATTTCCGCTCATTAATGTCGTTTAATGGTCTTAGTCGTCCTTCTTGCTTATTCATTTGTTCACTGCACAACTTTCTCTTTTGCGTGTAATTTACTTGCTTGGAGTGGTTTCATCCATCTATGTGACACTCGCTTCTTCTGCGCACTTACTCTCATTGTAACTTACTTAATTTTTTCCTACTCTTCCCCTATCTTTCTTTTTCTTTTTCCCCTTTTTCTTTATTTTTCCTCCTATAATACACTAATATAGTACATAGGTTCTTGTGCAGGTCAAACTAGTGTGCAGATGGTCAACTGTCCCTATAGAGTTTCAACCCAATTCCATTCACCATTCCTCCTAACACTTCACCCTTCAATGTTTCTAGTTGCACAACACTTTCTTTTGTCCCATACTTGATCACATATGGACCTAATCAATGCATCCTAAACTTCTTGGGGTGTTGCATGAACTTGTTGTCGTATAAAAACACTAAGCCTCCCCCTTGAAACCTCTTTTATTTAATATGCCTATCATTCCATGATTTTTCTCTTTCCTTTTAAACTTGTTGATGTAATCATGTGACAAATCGATCTTCCTCGAGCTATAACAATTGTGACAATATTTCCTCTACTGTGCCAGAGTCTGAAAGATCTTTAATTGTTGCAATGCGTAAACTCGACACAATAAATTCCATTGGCATTACCACTTATTTCCCATATACCAATCGGAAAGGTGTCTTTCATGTCAACTTTTTGCTTGTAGTCCTATATTTCCATAATACTGTATGGATCCTTAAGTCCTAATCATCTCTCCCTACATTGCAAATATTTGTCAGCGCATTTTCTAGAATCTTATTGAAGGCTTCTACCATCCCATTTTCCTGAGGATGGTATGGCATGCTCCTATTATGGTGAATTTGAAACTCCTCAGTCAATGTTGCAATCATCTTATTCAATAAGTGCGTCCCTTAATCACTCAGTAAAATGCGCAGGTACCCAAATCTTGTCACTACATTATCAAACAAAAATCATGCAACAATTTTCGCACTGCAGTCTGTGACTAATGTTGCTTCTATCCATCTAGTCAAATACTCTATCGTAGTGATTATATACCTAGATCTTGATCTCCTGGATGGAAGATTGATTAGTCCTACAAAATATATCATCCATTTTTTAAAATCCCACAGTGTAACATGTGGATGCAAAGGCATCTCATCCCTTCTAGATGGTTTTCCAACCCTTTGACAAACATCACATTCCTAGCAATATTCCTTAGCATCTTTATGAACTTTGGGACACTAGAGCCCTGCGCACAAAATATTATGCGTTGTCTCTTTACCTGCATAGTTTCCTTCTATAATACCTTTGGGCGCTTCTGATAGTATTATTGGCCTTACATTCTCTAACACACATCATCTTAATATCCCATCTACACCTAACTTGTATAAGTTCCCTGCGATTAGATGATAGTCTGCTTCCTTAACCACTAATTGCTTCTTTTTTGCAATTTCCATGTCTAATGGAGTCATTCATGTACTTAAGAATTTCGCAATGCCTGTGAAGTAGTCATCCACCATTCTAACTATAAATAAATGTGCATACGGTAAACTATCATCTAGATTTCATGCATCCTTGCTTGATATAATGTGTGATAAGTGGTCTGGTTCTGTATTTAATTTACATGTATTAAAGATGACTTCAAAGTCATACTCTTGGAACAGAAGAAACCATAGGAAAATTCTCCCCCTAACATTGGCTTGTTCACTAAGTATCTTAGTGTAGAATTGTTTGTATACATATTGAAATGAGAACCCAACAAATAGTGCCTAAACTTCTACAGTGCATATATCATCACTAATCCCTCTCGTTCTATCATAGTGTAGTTTTTTTTTGTTGTTGAAAACTTCCTTCTTGAAAATGAAATTGGATGGTATAACTCTCCCTCTCTTGGATGAGATAATATTGCGCCCAAATATATGGAATATGCATCCACATGAATATGAAATTATTTCTTCCAATCTGGGAATATCAAAATTGGTGCAGTCACTAACTTTTTCTTTAATGTGTCTGACCCTTTCTAGCAATCCTCATTCCATTGGAATTTATCTTCTTTATTCAATAACTTCTCCATGGGTGTTGTAATATGTTCATATCCCTTAATGAACTTCCCATAGTATCTTGTATGGCTCAAGGTTTATCTTAATTGTCTTATTGATGTAGGTGGTTGTAAGTCCAAAATCATTGCAAATTGGCAAGATCCACTAGTAAGCGTTGCTTACATACCACATGGCCCAACAAAATTCCAAAAGGCTCACAGATCAAAATACATTTCTTCAAGTTCAACGAAATATGAAATTGTCTACACCTATCTAACATTAATCTTAGTACTTCTATGTGATTCTTGAAGAGACTAAATACAGTCCAATCATCTAAATAAACTTCAAGGAACTTATGAATAAATTCTATAAAAGTTGTGACCATTACTCTTGAGAAAATTGCATGTGCATTCTTCAGCCCAAAAGGCATCACTATGTACTGGTAGCTTCCCCACTCTATTGCAAAATTAGTCTTATGTTGGTCTTCCTATGCAATCTTTATTTGGTGATATCATGAGAAACCATATGTGAAAGAATAGGCCTCCTTCCCCCCTACATTATCTATCACTTCATCTATGAAAGGTGTCGAAAATGGATCATGCATACATGCATCATTTATATTTCTTAGGTCTACGCAAATTTGATTCCCCCTATTTTCTTATCTTGTACTACCATTGGACTTATCCATTATGATTCTACTACTAGTTCAATAATTCATGCATCTAACATTATGTCTATCTCTACCTTTACCTTCTCTTTATACTTTGGATTTAGTATATAGGGTCTATGCCTTACTGGTTTAGCATATGTTTTCAACAGGATCTTCATTTCCCCTAGATCACCAGCTATCCCTTTCATTTTTGTAAACATGGTTGGGAATAGATATTGATACTCGCGCAATAAATCTATAATCGTTTCCACAGTTTAATCATTCGAGTAGTCTCCTATTTGCGCAAAATTGGATTCTATTTTGTCTAAACATTTACCTTTCATGTCCTTATTGGTTGTGCATATGCATCATATTCAATCTTTGGACCTTCCACTGCGTGTTTCCCCTCAGTTTCAGGTATTTGTATATTTCTTGAATCCTCCTCACCTTGATCTTCTTGAGCAACATTATAGCATTCTAGTAACTCATGAACAGTCACGGAAGATCTATGCGCACTACATATAGATACTACATCCATCAACCCTTCTTCTAAAAAAAAATTGTTTCAAATGGCCTGCAAAGTTGCATCTATTAATGGAGATTCATCTTCAAAAGTAAATGTTACCTTAAAACTTTGATTTAGCTCATCCCAATCTACAGTTTCTCTGTGCATTTCTAGTTCCAAGTACTAGTTCTTGGGGATCGTATCCAATGTATGTATGAACTTATGCGTCCATTATTTCTTCGGTATCAAACTCCATATCTTTATGCACTGTGAAATATGATTTTCCAGGTCTCTTACTCTTGTATATTTCTACACAATATACTCAACCTCCCAAATCTAACTTGCATTAATCTTCTACACTACAACTAGTATTATATTCCTTCTTTATGTGAATCCCACTATGTAGTTGGAGTGGATTTCAAGACAACATCTAATGCAAAAAATATTTTTTCGTTCAAGTATCTTCAATTCAAACACCTATACAAAATATTCTATGTCATTCAAACCATCATACTTGGGCGGGTCACATAATTTTGTTCCAATCTAGTGCAATAATCGAGTCATGCGGGCACACCATCTGGTGGATACTTCATGGATCCTTTGTTGTCAGTGTTCCAGACCTCCCTCTAAGTATAACGCACATGAGCTAATGTTTCTCCAACTTAGGGCACCATCTATAGTCATATTAACATAGTAACCCATTTGCGTAGTCATATTATATAGGTTAACAATTATGTTCCCTTTAGCTTGTTCGATATCTTAATGTTTACATGATTCTCATATATGATAGTTATTGCCTTATGATCAATAAAAAGATTCACTTTCATACAACAATTATCATAGAATAACTATACACTGAAAATATCAACTATAACAATGCAGTGGAAATAACGAGATCTAGAAATATTAACCATGCACAATAGACACAAGAGCACAAGAGTTTATCCTAGGAAACCCAACCTTGGGAGAAAACCCAACAACCTTTCTATAGAAGAATTCAATACAAGATCTTACCAGTACATCACCATCAATAGCCAAAATAACATACTGAAAAGATCCTCCCCAAGGATAACATCACCAAGACCTAGCTCCTTAATAATATGACCAATAATAACCAATCAAGAGCTTCTCCAAGTGTGGCACACTCTCCAAGATAACCAGTAACCAAAAAATAGAGAAACTGCCAAAATTGCAACCGCAATTGCCTTGTGCACACTGCAGAAGGAGTTGTCTTCCTCTCAAAATGAAATGAGCCAGTCCTGCACTTATACTAATTTGGGCACCAGTCTGGGGCCGAATTCTTATTTCTCGGTCTTCAATTTTATTATTATTTTTCCTGTGGGGCCGAATTCTCTTCATGGGTCTTAAACTTCTTCCTGTGGATTTTGTAATGGTGTATATGGGTCTTCTTGTACTTTATTTTGGAGAATGACTGACTGAAGTTGAAAATATCCATCAGTCCCTCTCAACGAGGGAGGCATTCTCCATACTTGGATTTCTTCTGTCATAGAAAGGTTTTCTTCATGATCCATGTTGATGTGCCATCTTCTCAAATGCATTCCATCCCAGAATATGCATGTGATAGCATCTCAAGTCCATCCAATCCTTGATAGGATAAGGACTACACCTAGGCCATTCACCACTAGCAGATCCCCGTGAGTGAATGAATCATTACCCTTAGTCATATCAACACTAGCATAGCCCCATGCATGACCAATCTAGGATAATGTCTTTCTTGTGTTTATCTGGCCACTCACCACTAGCCAAGCCTTGTGGATGAGTGAATCATTCTCCTTTGGTCATATCAGCACTAGCATATCCCCGTGCATGACCAATCTAGGAAGAATGTATGCTCGGACCTGGAGAACATCAACATATATGGCCCATTCACCACTAGCAAAGCCCTGTGAGTGAATGAATCATTCTCCCTTGGTCATATCATCACTATCATAGCCCCGTGCATGACCAATATGGGAGAATTTATGCCTAATTCTATCAACATGTAAATGTGGATGAACTTGCACAGATAATATCTAACTAGCAAAGGACATACATAGTTTGTAGAAAAATGAGAAAAGACGGAAATGAGAGAGAGAGAATCAAAATAATCGTATTAACTATATTCCACACTCAAAGAGTGAATAATTTACAATAGATATAGGTTACATGAGTAAATAATGCACCATAGTAGTGATCTAGAGAGATCTAGACACTCATTGACAGACAATGGAGTGAACTGCAACCTAGTCCTAGTTAATTGATCCATGCAATCATCAATTAATTGAGACACATGTGTGGAAGTGAGAGAGAGACTTGCAATTGTTGGTGATAAAACTGAGGTTTCCATGCATGAGTTACTTCCACTAGTCTAATTGAATGTAACTAACTCTGAACTGAAGAGGAATTCCCTATTTCGTAGGGGAATATTCTCTAGAAAGAATATTCGCATCTAAGGAATCGTTCTCAACATTAGTCTATCAAACTTAGGAAAATAATTCTAGGTGAGTGTGTAATATCTCCAACACTCCCCTTGAACACTACTAGGGTGTAAATGATGAATGGGTCTCGACAATAAAGGCTATGTTAGGTATCCATTGTACAATGCATCTAAGAATGAAACACTGAAAAAATGAGGAAAGAGGGAAACACCCCCCTTCAAGGTATAATGCATAAAAAAGTGAGAAGGAACAAAAAGAAGTTGCTAAGAAATTGTGTCCTTCACTCCATGAAGACCTCGCAACTGTGCAAGTTTGTACTCATTGAAGATTTTGTTGAATATGTAGATGTTTGCATGGATCTGATGAAGTATATGCACCAGTGAGATGTCCACACATATCCACATTATATTTTTGTAATGATGAAGATCCAACTGAAGTTTGGATGAAACTTTGAAAATTGTGCGGTCGTTTCTAGAAAAACATTGAAATTTTACTCATTTTAAAATGCTCATAACTTCACTTCCCGGACTTTGTTTCAGAGGATGTTTTTTTGAAATTGGGTATTTTTCCGAGAGAAATTCAAATATCCAATTTTTGTTTTTGCATATTCATCTAAGAAAATATCAAAATTTAATTTGATGTGTGCGGCCCCTTTTGGTCTCCCGAGATGCATTCATGTTGCTCCTGAGATGCATGCACGACGCATGAAAATTTTTCTGCATGTGACTCTTGATATGCATGCATGATATCTTCCGTATGAAATTCAGAAAAAAAAAAATTGAAATGGAGTAGACATCATATGCAATTAATGGAACAAGAATTTGTGCAGATACTTGTGTAGAAGAATCTTCAGAATAAGAGGATTGACCTTTTGATGGTTTCTCTTCTGGATCTATCTTTTTAATCTCCTGCATGAAATACTCACGATATTCTTTATTCCTGAATAGAACCTCCAATCTGGTCAGTTATCCCCTAGCCTATGGATAACTAAAGAGATCATGTCTCAAGGCCCACAGGTCCTAGACATGGAGTACAGAGATCCAGACAATTGAGCATGGCCCCGGAGGGCCCCTCTTTTCTTTAGTGCAGTCCATTTATCACCAGCAACAATATCCATCCCACTAGCCTAGTCCTGAAGTAGCATTGATTCTTTCTCCATGAGGTAGTGAGTCTGGGTATCATGGTATGTATCACTCTGATTTTTGAAGCACTTGAATATAGTGTATTGAATCCTTCTTCATTTCATGACGTTTGCTTGGAAATTATGCTCTTTTCCTCGTTCATACCTGGAAGGGTGACATGGTACCATAGTATGTTGATTTCCCTTTAGGATGGGTTTCCCCTGGGTGGATCTATGAAAATTCATCATTTGTTCACTCCATACTTATCACTTTCCATATTTATTCCTTTCATCTCCCCTATCCTTATTTGGGCATTGGGATTGGCTAAACTAGAAAGGGTTGTACCTTACCTCGTGGGAAGAAGGGGATAAAGTCCCAAAGGGTAAAAGTAGTTGGAAAGAGTTAAAATCTAATGTTGAAAACTTCGATATGTTTCACTGAGGGATCCCTGAGAAAGCAATGAAAATATTCTCAGTAATAAAATGGGACCCATAAGATAACATAAACACTTAAGGTATTAGTTTATGGATAGGGGGTCTCATCATGAATCGTCCTATTATGACCATGAGCATGTAGCGGTATGACACTACCACCTATATGGTCACCAAGCTAGGGTAGTGACTCTTGGTGGCATAGCCAAGAGAAAGGGGGTCTCATCACGAGCCATTCTTCTCATTTCCATGAATTTTTTGTGGATAACACTATCACCTCTAGTCATCAATCCAGGACAATGGCCCTCAACTATTCTCTTGAAGCATAAGAGAAAAAGATCATGAGAAATAAAGCTAAGAGTAAAAGTAAATGAATGGGATAGGAAACAATTTCATTTATGACAAGGTGCAACTCTCCCTCTAAAAAGGAACCCATAGGTAAGACTTCACATTTCCCTGTTATTACATGCACCCCATGCCCAAATACTTACCCCATGCCACCTCATACACTTACATGACTTGGACTAGATCCCACCTGGGAAACACCCAAAACTTAAGAGAGGTTAGCCCAATAGGACACCCTAAGACCTTCTCCAAACCTAACTTATAAAATTGCATAACATCTTTGAGCATTTGTTCAGCTTAAGGGGGGTTTGATGCACATGTTTGGGTAATTTAATTATTAGATGGTATTTACATGACATGATCACTATGACTTATGAACCCCTAGAGGGCATACTTTTTGTTGTTGCAGGACCTTGCCTGATGGACAGGTACACATGAGGAAATGATTAGCTCAGACCTTCATGGGGGCTTAAAGCCCACAGATGGATGTTGAAACCCTAGCCAGGGTTAAGAATAAATTGAAGACTTGCATCGAGAAAAATAAAGACATTGCCTTTGGAGGAACCCTGGCATACCTAGACCCAAGGGACCTTTCCCTTCCTACATGTACATTATCCTTTGAGGGCCTTGGACGTCACCATGATAGCCCTATATGTCATCCAGATCTAGGGTTTCATTTTTGGAGGCATTTGTGAGCCTGGTGACACATGTGGGCATTATTAGGGGCCTCTGGAGGCCAAGCGCCCCACGTTTCTAGCTCAACATTCCACATTTAGGGTTCAACGTCACCCTATAGGGGCATGACAACACCCTTGGAGGTGTTTTTAGATGCAAATTACTTTTAATTATGTCAAAATTGAATTTTTGTTGTAATTTGGCTAAGTCAGCCTTGTTTTGACCTGAATATGAATTAAAGGTCAAATTTGTATAAATAAACATAAAATACTCTCATTTTTAACATCACAACTTGTCATTTGAGACAAGAGGTCTGCACTTTTCACCCTATTAGGGTTATTGGCTGAAATTGTGAGGTGCCACTCTTGTTTAAGGCTGATTTTTGCAACTTGGATCAATTTTGGAAGTTTTATGGTGATCTTGCATGGTATTCTCATGATTATTCTTGGTGCAAGTAAGTGAAATATTCATTTTGGAATCTATTGAATGGTTTATTGTATGGTTTTATTTTCTCATACAAGATTATGAAATTGCATGATGTATTTAATGATTGTAGTAAGAAACTTAAGTTGTTACTTTCTTACTTTTTATTTTCCAAACTTTTCATTAATTGATCTAGTAACTAGTGAAACCCTAGAGCCCTAAATTGCTAGCACTCTAAGGGCTTGGACTTAGTTATTGTTGCATAAGTTTTACTCCATAAAAATCCTAAGGAGATATAGGCGCTAGGGCCTAGAATTCCTTGCACTCTAGCATCTTTTCTCTTGAGGTCAAAGTCTAGGAGGACTTAAGTTACTACTTCTCCTATGATTTTTCCCTCTTAGAATTGTGTGCATCATCATCATTAATTTGCACCCTTAGAAGAAGACATCCCCCTTGAATCCATTACCCTTGAAGGCACTAGTCCTCTTCTCTTATTTCTTGACAAGAATCAACTCAAACTCTTTCACTCTTTCACTTCATACTCTACTAATTTACTAACCTAGTCTAGAAATACTAACAACTAATTTGGTGTTGTCGTAATCATTGCTACAACTATCATTTTGCAGCTTATATCAGCCTATTAACCATCTAATTCATCCCAGAATTTGTATGAGGCAAGGTACTATCAATAAGTGTTAAAGTATATGTTCAATTTCCTTTCTAGAGTGCAAATTCTGAAGTTGTTACCACTGTCATAGTTGTTGTTGCAACCACTTTTGCAGCCCATGACAACACTAAATTAATCCATAAAACCATTGGGCACTTGTACTAAGAAAACCATAATAATTGGATATTGAAGTAGTGTTTTATTGCTTTATTATAGTGCTTTTCTGAAGTGGTTTCCATTGTTGTCATCATCGTTAATTAATTATGTTATAAATGTTTGGACAACCATTTAAGTCCTTCATTGAATTGTATTTATCTTGAAAAGTGTGAGTGACAAACCATTATCAAGTTTGCAAGACTATTGTATCTCTTCCTTGTCATCATAACTTGCACCTTTCGAAATACATTGTTTCCACTGTAATCTCACTTTCATTGTATAGTAATTTGCTCAGGAATCACATAATGTTTTTAAGAAGTCATTGATTATAACTGTTGCTACTAAAGTTTTATGTTTCATTGGTAAAGGGCGAGTACAAACCCATTATCATTTCCCCTTGTCCTTTTAAACTTCACCAAAGTGACTTCTTCTGTTGAGTGACCTAGGGAGAGGGGTGGGTTTTCACCATATCTTTTTTCCCTTCATCAACCAGCTAGGTCCTAGGACGTCTCCCTTGGAGTGAGGTTTTCATCCTCCTAAAGAGAAAGAGGTACCCTATTGGGGTGACAATGATAGGGTTACTTCCATGTTATGTCAAACTAGGCCTACTTTCCTTAAGGATTTGGGAAATTATAGATTGTGTGATAACATGGCCCATAGTTCACTTGGAGTTGAGTCTCGTAGTTCATCATATACTTGGTGGATAATTTCAGGAGAAATAGACCAAAAAATACATCCTATGACCATATCTTTTCTATTGAGAAAGTCATTTTTCTCATCGGTGGAATCAGGCTCTACTTCCATTTCCATATTTATTTGGTACAAGCCTCTACATATGAACTGAAGCATAATTTTTGGCTTCCACTCCAAATAGTTACGAGGCATGAGAAGTATTGTCGGTGAATAATCCATCTTTTGTGTTCTTCAATCTTCATTACCTGCAAATAACAATGTTGGTGCGCCTTTTTCCTAGTATCATATGGGATATGATACAATGTAAATGTGGATGAACCTGCAAAGATAATATGTAGCTAGAAAAGGACATACACAGTTTGCAGACAAATGAGAAAAGATGTAAACGAGAGAGAGAGAGAGAGAGAGAGAGAGAGAGAGAGAGAGAGAATCAAAACAATTGTATTAACTGTATTCCACACTCAAAGAGTGAATAATTTACAATAGATATAGGTTACATGAGTAACTAATGAACCATAGTAGTGATATAGAGAGATATAGACACTCACTGACAGACAGTGGAGTGAACTTCCACCTATTCCTAGTTAATTGATCCATGCAATCATCAATTAACTGAGACACATGTGTGGAAGTGAGATAGACACATGCAACTACTGGTGATAAAATCGAGGTTTCCATGCATGAGTTACTTCCACTAGTCTAATTGAGTTTAAATGACTCTGAACTGAAGAGGAACACCCTATTTTGTAGGGGAATATTCTCTAGAGAGAATATTCTCATCTAAGGAATCGTTCTCAACATTGGACTATCAAACTTAGGAAAATAATTCTAGGTGAGTGTTTAATATCTCCAACATAACATACCAAGGCCATTCACCTCTAGAAGAGCCTTGTGAGTGAATGAATCATTCTCCCTTGTTCATATCAGCACTAACATAGCCTTGTACATGACCAATCTGGGAGAATGTCTGCTCAATGTTGAAATGTCAACACTCATCACTAGCCAAATCAACATGGCTAATCATGTGTATCATCCTCCTCATCCAAATCAGCATGGACACTCTGGGAGGATATCTGCAATCTGCTCATCTGTGGATAAGTATTGGAGCTTCACTGCTCCTTTATGTACCATGTCTCAGATGAAGTCCTGCAAGAATATTATGAAGTTTCACCACTTCATGACTTATGACACTGGCTATGACATACTCCATCTTTGTTATACAGAGTGCTACATAGGCCTACTTCCATCTTATCCTAGAAATTGTAATTGATTCCAAGATGAAGCAACACCCTAAGGTTCTCAATCTGTCTACTACACTCTTTGCTCAATCAAAATCTATATATCTTTGCAGCGTTACTTCATCATCTAAGACAAATCATATCCAACTATACCATGCTTTGCTTCCACCCACTAGAACTACCTTGGATTCAACCAAATATTGGCTCAAGGTGCTCACTGTAAAGAAAATATATGGCCTGGCATAAAGAAGGTACATCAAGGATCTGATCTACTTCATGTACATTGTGGGATCCACCAAATATGAATATGAAGTAGAATCACTCAACTTCTTTAAATTTTTCATCATAGGTGTAGTCATGGACTTGCAATCCATCATATCGAATCTCACTCAGTATCCCCTGAATGAGGAAGATCTCATATAATATTGTCACACCTCTAATCCCAATAGCACATATGGCCAGGATCCTCCATCTCAAACTCTGATTCCAACTCCCTCTGTCACTGGAGTAAGTCTTGTTGTCTAGTCTACCTCATTGACTGCTCCCTCTATGACTAAGAAAAAATATGTACCCAGTCCTCCTGACTGGTTGTCTCCTCTATCATTGTAGCAAGATCACATCTAGAAGCATCTTGCCTCTAAATATTTTGCATCACCTCCTCAACTCATGACACTTGTCTGACAGTCCTAGGAGATGTCTCTCTCCCACTTGGATCTATAGGGGAACTCCCTCTGAATAATTGCATCTCTCTTAATCCAACTAACTCTCTCTAAGATCAGGCTCACTCCAAGTTTGTACATTCTTAATTAAAACCAATATCATCAAGTATCCATCAATAATGGAGTACCATGCTCCCTATGAAACATGACCCCTGATGAGTCTATACAATCTCTGGAGTCATCTTATCCCTATGCATCTTTTGAAGTCTGATCTCCAATGAACTATCTTGGGAGGTTGCTCCTCCCTACTAGATCATGAGAGTTGAATCCCTCCAAACTCAGGCTTCCTCTTAACTGGTACTAGGTGGGGCCATCTGCCTCACCACTGGTGGAGCCACTTGCTCCTCCCTGTCAATATCCATGTGGAACACTTTGTATCCCACAAAAGTATCCTTATTTTCATAAGGTTCTAACTTTTGTCTTCGTCACCTTTTGTTAAGAACCAAAGACCTGAATACAAAATATCACAATAGATTCAAATATATATGAATACAATCACCACACAAGATATATGAAACCATATAGAAAACCAAAACTTTATTATAGAAACCCTTGAGGTAGGGAAACACCATACAATGGATCCTATTATGGAAGGGATCCTCTCCTGTTCACTTGCCTCTTCAAGGGGGCATCCTCCTATTGAGATACCACTCCAAATACAATACTTTTCTTCATGTCTCATTACATTTCTTGAACCCCTTTATATAGTGCTACCATCACCTAAGAACATTCTAGAGGAGGAATCTTCTAGAAGTAGAACCTTCTAAGAAGTCCTCTTACATTTATTA
>ML786657.1:413682-444811 GCA_009831015.1 Picea engelmannii | reverse complement strand
CCTAAAAAACTATTGAAGTTAAAATGCTCATAACTTCACTTCCCGGACTCCGTTTTGGCTGATTTGTTTTTTGAAATTGGGTGAAATTGTGAGAGGAACTCAGATCTGTAATTTATTTGGGCAAATTCGGCCTCCAGATGCTACAAAAATAAATAAAAATCTCGTCGTCGTCTGCGGAAAAAATCCTGAAAATTTTGCAGATTTTAAAACTTTAATATCTTGACTTCCCGGACTCCATTTCGGATGATTTTTTTTTTCCAAATTGGGTTTTTTTTCTGAGAGGAACTCATATCTACAACCCTTTTCTACAAATTTTTCACAGAAATATACCAAAAACTTCGAGAATGTCGTGGCCCTCTTTTTTCTTCTCCGAAAAAAAAAAAAAAATCTGCAAAAATAAAAAATATTTACCCACAATGTCTGCCCAAGGAAAGTGCTCTGATACCACTTGCTAAGAACCAAAGACCTGAATACAAAATATCACAATAGATCCAAATATATATGAATACAATCACCACACAAGATATATGAAACCATATAGAAAACCACAACTTTATTATAGAAACCCTTGAGGTAGGGCAACACCATACAATGGATCCTATTATGGAAGGGATCCTCTCATGTTCACTTGCCTCTTCGAGGGGGAATCCTCCTATTGAGATACCACTCCAAATAAAATACTTCTCTTCATGTCTCATTACATTGCTTGAACCCCTTTATATAGTGCTACCATCACCTAAGAACATTCTAGAGGAGGAATCTTCTAGAAGTAGAACCTTCTAAGAATTCCTCTTACATTTATTATATCTAATTACTCATTTATTATATCTAACTACCATAGTGGGCCTTATTTAATAATATAGTGGACCTAGTCCACCTTAAATTGAATGACCTCCACTATTATCACTATGGGCCCTCTGGGCCCCCCCCACTACCTCTCTAGCTACCTTACACCTTTGGTATATGGATTTATACTATCATGTATAAAACTCCATGTCTGGATATCTTGTTCCATGTCTCAAACTAGACACCATCTAATTTGTTGCCACCTGCAACCGTCACTATATCTTTGTCTCAGAGATACCACCTGTGACCTGCCCAAAACAAGACCAATAACAAAAAAATAGCAGACAAGAATAATATTCTTATGATCACGAAATAGGAACAAGAATAAAAAATGGGAAACATGAACAACACTTTTTCCAGTTTTGTTACCAATCATTCCTCCATGGTAACCTACCTGGGACAAAGACAACAACCAATAATATATCCTAGAAGAGATCAATTTCATCTTGTAAATAAGTGCATCATTAGTATTAAACAGTGAGCATTTACACAATGATCATCATACTAACAATATTCAAAAAAATTGATAGAAAAAGTATTCAGTAGTAATAGAACTCTAAATATTGTTGTTCCCATTACAATATTTATTTAAGATGCAGCATTAAAAATTATCAAACCTAATATGAAAACCTAGATTCTTGATTTCTAGGGAGGGTGTGTTATTCCTCTTAATGCACTAGATCCAATTATCCCTTTGGGTCATCCCCTACAAACACCCTCATACTTTGCTAAATGATATAACTTGGAAACATATATAAGTGCATACCTATGAATTTTTTAACACCATCCAATTTTTCTTCTAATCTGAAACCTGACACCATCAGTACATGATGAAATCACAAAATCAAGATAGTAGAAGGTTCAATGTCCAGGAAAATGTCAATAAACCCTAAAATTTAAACTTTGATGGAAGGTCAAACTGAGAAGTGCAGTAGGTGCGCCATGGAAAGGAGAGTTTCTCTATACAAAAAAAAAATCTCAACTCGGCCCAATAAATTTTCAACGAACTTGACACTTAATTTCAGGTCTATGCAACGACAAATTGCAACAACAAATAGAAACTGTGTAGTGTAAATATTTCAACTCGCTCTGAAACCATGTTGGTGTTTACATGATTCTTAGATTTGATAGTTATTTCCTTATGATCAATAACATGATTCACTTTCATACAATAGTTATCATAGAATAACTATACACTGAAAATATCTACTATAACAATGCAGTGGAAATAATGAGATCTAGAAATATTAACCATGCACAATAGACACAAGAACACAAGAGTTTATCCTAGGAAACCCAACCTTGAGATAAAACCTAACAAACTCTCTCTACAATAATTTAGTCCAAGATATTACTAATACATCACCATCAATAGCCAAAATAATATACAAAAAAGATCATCCCCAAGACTAGCATCCCCAAGACCTAGCTCCTCAATAATATGACCAAGAATAGCCAAGCAAGAGCTTCTCTAAGTGTGGAACACTCTTCAAGATAACCAGTGACCCAAAAATACTGAAACTTCCAAAACTACAGCTACAATTGCCTTGTGCGCACTATAGAAGGAGTTGTCTTCCTGTCAAAATGAAATTAGTCAGTCCTATATTTAAACTAATATGGTGCCAGTCTATGGCCAACTTCTTATTTCTGGGTCTTCAATTTTATTATTATTTTTTCTATGGGTCTGACTTCTCTTCTTGGGTCTTCAACTTCTTTCTCAGGATTTTGTAATGGTGTATATGGGTCTTCTTATACTTTCTTTTAGAGAATGACTACCCAAATTTGTAAATCTCCAACATGATATACCTCTTTCCTTCTGTCGGATCCAATGGTGCAGCAACCTTCAATTCCCCTACTTCAAATATCATTTCCCTTTTCTTCAGATTAATAATTTTCTGATTTTCAAAGGCCCATTCAAGCCCCATTAGCCCTGGGTATGGATGACTATTATCCACAATATCAATGACTTCGAAATATGCTACACTGTGCACTTTGTCTATATTCACAGGTACCCTTAAAAACCGACTAATTGGTACTATTTTGTGTTGGTTCACCAATATTAATTGGATGGGAGACCAAATTAACTTCGAATTCCCTATCATTTCCAATGTTTGCTTCGGAAAAACATTTACATCAAAACCCAAGTCTAAAATGACCTAGTCAATGTCATAATCCCCAATCTGCGCACTTAATATGAACTCGTTGCTCACCCTCTTTTTGTGCAGTACACGATTCACTACCCTCTACGCGCTAGGAATTTCATTTTCTTACGTGAAATGATCAATCATTTTGCACAATGCATTCAATGTAGTTTCATCTTTCATCAATGCTAAACAAATTTTCAAAAATTGTTTCAAGGGGCCTTTCCAGGGTATTAGGGTCATATATCAAAGGCATGTCACCCACAGAGGTTGCAGATGATGTTGATGATATCCAATTCAGTTCTAGTATCTCATTCCTTGTCTATTGATATGTCTCTTTTTCTTATTTTGGGTCAAATTTCAGCATAGGTCTTGTTGATTCCCTCACCCATTGCTCACTCTACCTCCCTCTATTTTTTGTGTTAGCTCTTGTCTTAGCTCTTCCACGTGTGAAAACTATTATTTTTGGTCCTTCATCAAGTATATATGTTGATATCTTCTGTACATTCTGATTTGGGTTTTGGTTTTGATTCCCTCTTTCCTGCCACTTCACAAGTAATTGAGGACAATATTTTGTTGCATGATCCAGTGCTCTACAATACGTGCAGGTTGTACAAGAATTTGGGAAGTCGTGAGATAAGTGTCTCAGTTGATTACAATTGTAGAATATTATTAGGCCTCCACCTCCTCTTTCAAAAATTCCACTGCCTTGACCTCTGCCAAATCCTCCTTGGCTTCCTAGATTAAATCCTCTATGAGTATTGTCTCGTGGACCACCTCCTTATGTCATGACATTTTACTACTAAATTCTATACATATCTAAAGTGTGATCTCTCGTCAAATCGAATGTGTGGAAGTCCTTCTCTTCGTTCCCTACTAACTTGTAAAAGTTACAAAATAAATTCCTTTGTGTACTCTGGTATTTCTGCAACAATGGGAAATTAGGTGGATGATGTCCCCATGTCTTACATATTTCACAGTACCCCCCTCATGGTAATGGGTTTGGTGCTCCAGTTGCCAAATACTGCACAAAGGTTGGGCATTCATCCTTATGGTGGCCTTTAGTTCTACACTTGGTACACAATACTTGTTCCCTCTTCTCCTTTCCTTTTGTCAGTTCTGTCAATTGAATTGTCAAGGGAGCTAAATTTGTCTGGACTTGAGCCATCCCCCCACCATATCCTACAATAGATGATTCCAACTTCATTGTTGTTGGTGCGGAATTGATTAGACCAGGTTCATTCTCAGGTTACCAACAAAAGGTATCGAAGTAGTCTAGAGCGTTGGCATTTTCATCTTCCTTGAAGGGAATAAGTCTCACCCAAAGCGCAACCAAGACAAAGAAAATAGGGAAGGGTAAGAAGAATGCTTAGAGAAATCCATATAGTCTTATGATCTTTGTAGTCTTGCGCAAGAAATATTAAACTCATAACTGTGTAAACATTCCTAACTCGAATTAAAGGAAACAGAGTTGTGTTGAAGCTATAAAGAAACTATATCCCATTAATCAGATTTGACATAAAGATAATATGAAACAACATTCAAGATGATCTGAAGCTTGACAGACATAGTAATTTCCAAATTTGACTCTCTCCTTGTATTAACTTCATAAGGTTCTTCTCCATTACAAAACATTATTCTTAGATACAGACACAGCTTGGCCATGCCAAAGATTAACAACAAACTCTATTACTGAGAGATAAGGTTAACCCTAAAACCTTTCTCTTTTACCAATACAAATGGATATGACTCTTTGCAGACTTGGTCGAGTTTCTGAAACCTAGACTCTAGAATCATTGCTAACCTCTACCCAAAATGGGCAATAATACAGAGATCGAACACATTTCAACAACCTATAATTCATAATCATAATCGACAACAACTCAAGATCAAAAAATAGTAATCAACATAAAATCCAACCCTTTACAATCGTATCCATCCCATATATATAAGCCAACTGGGATTTCTGGGTTTGAGACTTCGCATGTTTTCTTGTTGTTCTATTGTAACTCATTTCTCCATGTTGGTGTTGCCATGTCCTTCCTTCCAACTGTTTTATGTTTCTTTCCTTGTTCTATTGTCCCTCTCCTCTGTGACTTGCGCAACTTCTGTTTGACCAAAATTAGAGCCGCATCATCCCTTGCGCAACTTTTAACAACAAAACAAAGGGCCCAACAGGATCTGAACACAATCCTTGATTCATCCTCGAGTCAAGTCCTTACTTCTTTTGTGGCCTCTAGACTGGCCTATTGATTTCCTTTTTCTTTTGTATATGCTTTTCTCCCAGCTTCTTCTTGAGTGATTTATTTTTCCATCTCTTCAAACGAAGGGCCCAACTTTGGGACCAATTCCAAGGCTCTCTTTTTTATTCCTTGGAAATTGACGACCTTGTCCTGGCACTTCCTAGTGAGGAGTGAAGCTTCAGCCATGAACTGTTGAGTCGCATATGTAATGTATCCCTTAGGCTTGGACGTGACCATGGAGTTCCATTTTGAGTCGGTCGTATCATCTACTTGATGCATCTACATATAGGTTGTATGAACAACTGGTCGAAACTCCCGTAGTTATTTCTTAGCTACTAACTATGCTTCAAATAGAGCATTCATATCATTGTCTGCTTGTTGGATATAATCAAACTTTTCCTGTTGCTCCAGCAAATCCATGGTGATGGGAAATTCCTCGTTAAGCAACTATATCTTCATGCGCAAATCCTCCAAGGTCTAGTTTCATTGTGAAATGATCCCCATCTAGTCACTAACTTCCCGGAAAATATTTATGCATTCTACAGTTTTCTTTTGCAGGGTTTCCCTTGCATTATTTCCTTCGAGCACAACTCTTTTCATTTTCTCTTGAAGCTTCTGGGGTTGTTGTTCTGCTTCCTGCTGACTCTCCTGCAACTATGCTTCAAGTCTCTCAGTACGAATGGCCAACTCCGACCATGCTACCTGGAGTAGCTCAATCTACTTTACTGTCTCTCCTATTGCATTGGATTCAGGCAGTTGGGGTGTTGTCCTTCGGATTACTGGCCAGGCCTCTACAAGATTTTTCTCGACCTTTTCCATTTTCTGCTCCACTTGGCTCTTTGCATACTCCTCCTGCATCCAGTGTGCTTGCGCAAGGAGTGATTCCTCTTTAGAAAAATGTGTGTCTTGTTCATCCTGTTGGAGCCTCTGCTCCAATTAATCAGTTGAAGCTTTGATCATCCCAATTAGCTACGTTGATGGCCATTGAGAAAGGTCACCAGAAGAAGTAGTGGCCTCCCTGGGTACTCGGACCTACAATGGAATTCCATTGGCTATTGAGTTTTATGACGATGTCTCCACCTCTTCCTCCCCTATACCTTGCAGCTACTGTGCAAGCCTCATTCTTACTGTTGATGGAAGGAATGGGAGTAT
This sequence comes from Picea engelmannii, assembly GCA_009831015.1. Classification (NCBI taxonomy): domain Eukaryota; kingdom Viridiplantae; phylum Streptophyta; class Pinopsida; order Pinales; family Pinaceae; genus Picea; species Picea engelmannii. The sequence continues at coordinate 438,429 of ML786657.1, read as the reverse complement.
CTTTGTTTTCTCCAAGCAGATTTGCATTAGCTCTACGCACTGTTGTGGTTTCTACAGTACTAGCTCCAATTTTTATTGCAACGAGGTTGCACTTTGTCCTGATGTTGATTCAGGTTCCTTCTAAACCTCTGGTACTTCTGCATGTTTCTGGACCACAATGTCTATGGTTCTGCTTCTCTTAATGGCACTCTCAACATTGAATGTTGAGAGAGGATGATGAGGGCTTAGGGATTGTGGTATAGGCACAATTTGAGTCTCTGACGAAGGCGGAGTGTCCTGGATCAGCATAAATGGAAAAATTGACTGACTTGGTACTTTTGGGGTCAGACCAGTGAGTTATGGTATATGCTCGAGTAGTTTGGGGAGATCCAACTGCATGGGCTCTGGTTCAATGGTTTTGGGTTGGATGGTTGTTTCTTGCAGTGGTGATTAGGTTTGTGGGGGTGATGGGGGTTTTTTGGTGATAATGGTGGTGGATGTAGTGGTATCTGGCTCAGGGTCATCCTGGATGACAATTATAGTTTGGGTCACTCGAGTGTGAGGTATGGTTGATGATATTAGCTGAGGATTCAGGATCTTCACTGGGGATAGCTCGGTCCTAAGTTTATTTACCAAAGGGTCTACAATGAATGTTGCGTTAAGGATTTCATTGAAATATTTACCTGTCAGCATATCTTGCTATGGAAGTCGCGGGAACATGGGCAATGTCCTTTTCTTGCGTTCCAGCGGTTGTGTCTCTTCTTCCTCCTCCTATGAGTCAGTATGCATTGGATCATCTTGATTTTCTTCCTCTGTTCCCGAGCTCAGTCCTACCCCTGCTTCATGTCCCTTCTTCTTCAATATCTTTGCAGGTAGAAGGTAGTGCATCCCCAACTTGCGCGGGTTGCATTTCACTCCTGGACATGACATTACTTCCTTTTCAAATGCCTCCTCATCCAAGTAAAACAACAACATCTATGAATGAAAATATTTAGTTTTGACATGTCTGGGCCAAACAAACGTATGGTGGAAATTCAACCCGAATGCAATATTCCTCATTTTCAGGTTGAGCAGCTCATGTGGTATGCGCAACCTCTGAGTTGCGTCAAGCAGCCAGTTGTAGCACTTTAAGAACACTGCATTGTTGAATTTTGTGTTCTCTGAGTTCGACCTTGAGTGTCAAGGCTCAAACATATTTTCTAGTCGACCTTTATTTGTTAGCGATAACGGTCTTCCTGAGGGTGGCATCCACTTCAGCATGGAGAATGCAACAAGCAGGTATCCATAGGTGAAGGTTCTACCCTTCTCCTACACTTCCTTGCACACTACCAAGAGTTCTTCCAGCAGGTAGCTACACCAATTGAACATCGCTTTGTTGGCACAAAAATCCGCCACTGAGAGAGCATCCAACATGCACTTGCCTTTATAGTAGGACCTCATTACTTTTCTAGAAATTAAATAGCAAGTTTTTCTGACTGTCTCTGGTAAAATGGGTTCAATCTTGGTTGTGCGCCCCCCTCTCTATGTATGAAATATTTCATACAGGTTGGGTTCTCCCTTCTTCTTCCCATGTTTATTGGAGCCCTGAAACCCTTTTGAGACGTCTTTTCCTTCGATGGATAGGGTCGTGAGTTGGTGGATATCCTCTGTGTGAATGGGATACCGTCTAATGAGCCATAAGCTCATGTCATGTACTCGGTTGATGAGGAACTTGGTACACCATGCAACCTCACCAGTAGTGTCGAAGATTGGAAAGTCTTGGAGATTCATGATTGTGGAGTTAAAGAGGTTGATAAACTCTATATTTGATATGAACTGCATCCCTCCCATATCTTCTAGAGCCACATTCCAGAACACGTCAATGTTCATTTGTGGGAATAACACCTGGTCTGTCAAGTTGAGGTCGAGGTGCATCACTTGCTTGACTTTCCCTTTCTCGACTTTCCCTTTGAGGTCACCCACGACCTCAACCCAAGGATCACACAGATCATCTGCAACTGCTTCCTTGGAGAGATAACTTCAGCTTCCTATGGCTCTCATCATTTCTACTCTGGATTGTGAAGAAACTTAGACCAACTATACTGGGCTTCAGGGTTGTGATGGAGAGAATTTTCAGGCTCTATGATAGTTTAGAAATCTCGATTACAATATGGAAAACAATAATTCTTACATTGATTTCACGCAGCCTTATACTTAGGCCAGCTGGCGAACTTTGTCACTACTCCTAGGCCACCGATTATTAACCCTATAGGCACAACCTGGAGCTGAGGTGTCCAAAGGGATTGTTTAATGGGGTAAATCTATTGGGAGATTTTGGAATTTACTGAACAAGTTCGAAAAGGACGTGGTCGACTTCAACCCTTACTATTTGAACGTCGTCTTCAACCCTTACTATTTGAACGGTTGAGAATCCTAGCACGAATACAGATGGCATCTTTGCGTATCGCGACTTTATGTTCTAATAGATTTCGGACGAGTTACTCTAGCGATCATAAAGGCTATGATTAGATCGAGTGCATGTGGCACATGGACAAGGATTGTGTTTGGATTTGCTCTCCCTTCGACCACAATGGGGTCCCCGTCATATTTAATGATTGTCTTTAATGTACTCGTGACTCTTCTGATCATGTGTTGTTGAGTAAGCAGTCTGGCACTAAAGTAATACTTAGAAGGAAAAAATGAAACACATGTCGCGGTGCAACAAGGAACACTCTAACTTTATTAACTGAATTTAACAAAATTGCAGAAATTCAAATCTAACTACTATACATGCTCCTTTGGACTAGAGAAACAGTCCTTTAGCTCAGTCCTGAGAAATATAGGGTTTTAGGCGAGCGCCATTCACCCATCCTGGCCTAAGTATCTCATCCAATTGCACAAGTCTGACTGCTCCAGATTGTCGTATCTCTGAAACTATAAATGGGCCCAACCAATGCATTCATAACTTTCCTGGATGTTTCTGGTATTGACTATCATAAAGTAGGACCTTATCTCCTTGAGAAAAAATTTTGGCCTTAATTTTCTTGTCATGCCAAGCCTTATGCCTGGATTTCTCAACTGATTGATGAAAGTCTACTAAAAACCTGGCCTCATCAAGTTCTTGCAAATCGATAACCCTCTATGCAATTGATTCATCCTCTGACATATGTGTAACTTGTGCGATGTATAGGCTAGGGGTAATGAATTATGCAGGTACCACAGCCTATTTCCCATAGACTAGTTGAAATGGAGTATATGTGTGGAGCTTCTTTGTGGTCGTCCTGTAATCCCATAAAACTGCTAGGACTCTATCATCCCAATCCTCCCTATTTTCACAACAAACCTTCGTCAAACCTCTCTCCAGAATCTTGTTAAACACCTCTACTGTGTCATTGGCTTGGGGATGGTAGGGGTTGCTTTTAGATGGCTTGCATATGGATCCAAGGGTTGAACTACTTTTATTTTGTCTACTTCAAATGTCATAGTATCCCTCTTTATGTCAATAATTGCATAGTTATCATAAGCCCAATAAATACCAAGTAGTGCAAGATAAGGGTCCTTATCCCCCATGATTTTGATCACCTCAAAATCAGCTACAGTATTTACTCTCACAATATCTATCTCCACGCTCTCTAGCCTTCCTATGGGGAAAAATAAATATTGCTTGGCCATTCTCAATTGGATTGGGGACTATATCAACTGAGTTTTACCTAAAGCTTCCCAAGTCCTTTTAAGCAATATGTTAACATCAGATCCTAGATCTAACATAACATCGTTAATCTCAAACTCATCTAGTTGGGATGCTAGTCTAAACTCTTTCCCAGTCCATACTTTCCTTTTTTTCACTCTCTGAGTATTTTTCTCAGGAAGATTAGTCATTATTCTAGCTCCTGGGAGTTCCTCCATTCCTAGGACTAAATACAGGGCATTGCGCAACTTTTCTATCACTTGGTCATTCCCAAGAATATCATAAAATAATTGAAACCAAAGGTCAACTACATTTTCCAACTTCTCGGGTTGTCTTATCGGGATTACGAGGTTTTAGGGTGTAGGGGGTGAAGTAGGGAATTGTGCAATCTCACGATAAATAGTGGGCTAAGGAGTTTTTTCTTTCATTTCAGGGCTAGGGATACTCTGGAATACTTCTATTACATTTTTAAAGAATAGCTTATGTTTCAGAGGGTCATACCTATCCTCCTTATGAGTTTCTTTCTAGATCTTAGGCAGATTATCAGCATCTGTGCCAGTCTTTGCTCCTCCTCGAGTAACGATATTAATGTTGGGTAGTTTTCCTTTAATGACCCTCTTTATCTATGAACTAATGAAGTTGTCTCCTCTTTGACATGTTTGATCTTCCCATTTTGCAATTAGCTCTGGGAAGTCTTTAGTTGTGTGCCCATTAGTTTTGTAGTGTGAGAACCATGGTCGTCTTGGTTGAGGACAATCCCTAGCCATGTGACCTTTCTCATCATAGTTGTAGCATCTACTTGATCCTCTTCCCCAGGTTCTTCCTCCTCTAAAGTCTCCTCTAGCTCCACCTCCTCGGCATCTTCCCAGTCCTTGAGGGGTTTCATTCACCCTAAATGATGTTTGATCCAATCTGTCTGCAAGTGCATCTAGTGCTCTACACTAATTTGTAGGATGTGTGGTGTTATCACATGAAGTTGTCATGGGTCTTTTATCCCTTAGGTTTTAATTTTTTTCCTTTAGTATTTAGGTTTGATTTATTTTTCTCTTTGTGATTGGCTTAGGTTAGTCTAAACAAATAAAGACTTGGGTTTTGGCTCACATTTTTGGCCCACATATATGATTTTAGCCTAGGTTCATTTTATGGTTTATGTCTTTGACTCATATTTTTACTTCACACCAAGCATTATCGACCCCATGATCCTAACGACCTGACAAGTGACTCCATCCAATAATGCTCCTTATCCTTTCCATGATTTCCCTATGTTTGTTAAGGGGGTCAAATCAAACTTTGAAAAAGGAATTTCCGTAGCGCACATTTTTCCTATGCCCCTTTACCATAATTTTCCATCATCAGTTGATGTCATGTATTCCATTGTTTTCAGCGCCATTGTCTTCAAAACAAATATTGATATTTGGTCATTTATGAGCTTTCTAACTATTTATCAAATGGATTTTTTCCTCCTAATCTCGGCGTTGCTGAAATCACCAGTTCAAACAAAGATGTAGATTGCGCTACAGGATCGATAGTTAGAAATGAATTGGAGGCTGAGGTGGATGTATTAGTTCCATATATTGTTGTAGATCTTCCATCATCATCCATAACCTCCAGGTATTTTGTGATCCTTTTCAGCTGCATGGAAAAGTGTTAAGATACCCCTGCCTTATCTTTTGGTAGCACATGACGTTGCAGGTTGCATCTTCTCTCACTCATTTTCCTCTGTATCTCTTCTTCCACAGACTCCATAGCCATTTTCCAATTGAATTTTTTCCTATACTAAGGTCAAGCCATTTTACTTCAGAATCTTGAATTCCCATTCATTCACTTGGCTCTTGTGTCCACACTGCGCTATAGAAATCGCTACCAAAACTACGCTACGGATCCCCTGTCCCAGTGCTGCATTTTCCTTAGATTAATTAGTGCCATCTTTTGTATTCACAAGATCCATGCATTAGCCTCCCTTATTCATTGTGTCATCCTACATTTTTATCTCAAAGTCTATTGGCAATGAGGAGGATAGAAACCCCTACATTTTAAATCTTTGATGACCATTGTATGGTGGCATAAAACTGAACAATGCATCCCTGCATACCTTTCCTCAAAGTTTCTTTCTCTCATTTTTTAAAAGAAAAACCATCATATCAGTCTATTGTTAATTCAAAAGTGAGTTGGAGGAAAATCCTTGAAAGAGTAACCATTAGTAATTGTCAAATCTCATAGATATTTTCCTTTGTTTGGTTCCTTTACCCCTCATATCATTACAACCTTTGATCCCCTGTTTATATCCATGGATACACCTCAAAGGAAGAAGTCTCACAAGGGAGGGAATGTGGTCAGGACTGAACCTTATGACATGCATTTGTTTGATTTTGAGCCTATGGTCAGGGAGGTTTTTCAAAGGGTTGGTTGCCTCTCTTTTTTTCAAAACATGTAGAGGGGACACCCTGAAGTAGAAAGGTAGTTTGCATTACACTTTGATAGCATTAAGACCAAGGTGGGAAACCTTGAGTTTGAGGTATATGAGGTCTCCATTGCAGCAGCCACTGATATACCTAACACTGGTGAGAGGTGGTTCAAATCCACGATCCTCAATGTTTCCTTTTCCAAGGATTTCCTCAAACTAGACTATCATAAAGACAATTTGTCTAAGGGAGTTCCTAGGAGACACCTAGTTGAAGGCTTTGATAAAATGTTGAAGATCATCTAGAGATATTTTACATGTGAAGGAAGATTTAACATGATATACCAGTATCATATAAGACTCTTGCTACATTTCACTGGCAAGGATTCAATGAATATGCATTTTTATCTATTGAGGAGTATGGGAAAGATGTTTGTTAGAGTCCAAGCCAAGTACAAGGTTGTGGACACTAGTGTTTTCCACTCTATGTTGATCGGGATGTTGGTAATGGAAGAGTTTAAGAAAAGGAACATTTATTGGGAATAGTTCATTGTCTCTACCCATATGTAGCTAGATATAGCCTCTACCACTCAATCTAGGATGCAGATCCCTTTTCCATCTAGTAGTGTTTCCCCAGCAAGGAAAAGAAGAAAGAGAAAAATCAAACCCACTACTCAAGACAAAGAAACCCCTAAAGAAATTGAAGAAGAAGATAGGGAGGTTCATCACTCCCCACAAATATATTTTTCACCTCCTCCTACACCTGAATTGGAAGAAGTCCCTTCATCTACCAAAACCACAGCTAAGAGGGGGAGGAAGTTGCATTTCCCTTCACTTGCTCCACCAACTAAGATCAGAGTCAGGAATCCTTTTACTAGATCATCAGCCCAAAAGGAATTTGTTCAAGCAGAAGTCTTACCCAAGGCTTCAGTTCCAAGGAAAGAGAAAGATAAAGGTAAAGTCATTGAGAATCCTATTGAGGTTATAGACAGAGCCTCTTTTCAGTAGAAAGATAAATGTAAATCCATTGAGAAACCTATTGAGGTTATCAACATCAGCACTCCTCCTAGTAATCTCAATTTCAACATATTGATCAGACAACTCATGGATGCTAGGAAAGAAGTTGCTCGTTTGAAAGAACAAAGTTTGACTGGGAGAAGAAATATGAAGGAGCTCATGGACATGTACAATGAAACCCTTGATCTGGTAATTTTTTCAGCAAGAAGAGCCATGCCTCTCCATAGGAAACTTAAGACCATGTATAGGAAAAACAGAAGCTTTCATTTGCAAAACAAAAAGCTCAAAGAAGAATTGTAGCATTTCAAGGATGAGCTAGCCTAGAGGAACTTAAATGTTCTGGTACAAGCTGCAATAGAAAGAGATGAACCTGCAGTTAAGAGTACCCCTGTGAAGGAAAAATATGTTGTTATGATAGAGGGAAGTTCTCCTGCAACAAGGAGGAGTGCTAGATTGATGAAGTAGATGGGGGAATGACAGATCCATTTTTGTGGGTGATATATTTTTGCAAGTTTGAAATGATCAAGGAAGTATGATTTTTCCACCTATACAGGCATCTACAGGCTCCTAGTCCATTAGCTAAGTTTTTTGTGCTTTTGAAGAATTGATTACATCACATAGATATTTCTTAGCGCCATGGTGCTACGGAATCATCTATACAGGATGTTCTGTAGTTGCACTACCAAAGCCACTATGAAATATCCTAACCAAACACAACAATGGCGCTACGGAATATGAATATTTGTTACACATGAGTGGTGCTATGGAAAGAGCAGAGCTAATTTATGGGAGGCGCTACAGAATCTACAGAGTTGTTACACATGAAGCACTACGAAATCTATGAAGTTGTTTTACAAAGGGCGCTACAGAATTGGCTACCAAATGCGCTACAGAATGGCACTACAAACTGGCCACTATAGTCAAAGGTTTGAATTCATGACTCCTTCCTGATTTTTGAGGATGTGGAGAGAAGCAAGGATCACAGGTGGAAACTTGGAAGCAACATTCGATCTTGGAGGACAATTGGCACTGGAGAAGAATGTGCCTAAGCTAGAAGATATTCCATTTAATTCTTGTTAGAGTGGTTGCAAACATGGCTCCTAAATTGTAGCAATTTGTTAAGTTTTGTTAGTACATGTGTTAGAATTGTAGTTGTTTTGGAGAATCCTAGGATAGGAAGGCCAACTCGCACCTCTAGTTGTTTCCTTTTCTCTTTTGATTATAAATACATCTTATAAATTATTAGAGAGGTTCGAATGGTTGAGAATATCTCCCTAATTGTAATAATTTGACTAAGTAAAATTGTTCTCTGGTTATGTATTGGACTTGAGACATTTTGATTAATAGAAGTCAATTTTCGTTTATCATATTGTTGCCTCTTATTATGAAATACTCATGATTGGATGATCCATATGAGATGTTGTGGTTGTGTTATAATGGATGTTTGATTGTAATGCTACTATGAATGTTTTTCAGTGTTCTTAAACTTTAAGTTCAAGAAGTTCTTGTGACTGATTTTTTCTTCTCTTGGCTACTTGAAGACCTGATGTTAACAGCATTCCTTTCCACCTTCCTCACTAAGTCTTCCACCTATTCAATTTTACAACAAACCATTGAATGAAGTTAACCAAGACCTCATTTGCTTATGCATGCTAGCCCATATATATGAGTTAAAAAATTATTATTCTGAGTTTTGTCCATTTGACCTTTAATCACTCATTTACATTTACAAACCTTTTTGATGGGTACTAGGCTTATCCTTTTTTAATCTGAGGGTGATTCTCANCTTATGCATGCTAGCCCATATATATGAGTTAAAAAATTATTATTCTGAGTTTTGTCCATTTGACCTTTAATCACTCATTTACATTTACAAACCTTTTTGATGGGTACTAGGCTTATCCTTTTTTAATCTGAGGGTGATTCTCAGTGCTAACACGTGGTAGATGTGCAGAAATCACAATGTACAATAGTCGGTAATGTATAATACTTCTGAATAATAGGGCACTTCCTTGGCACATGCTCATGAATTCGGCAGATCTTGCAATACTCAGCTGACAGCGATGCTTGATTATTTGAAAAGGCATGATATGGGGTTGGGATATGGAATTGTAAATTCCTAGATACTTGCACAACTCCTCCCGTGGGTCCTAATGAGGGTCCCATAAGATTATGAGGAGGCCCCATTCCCCTCATACGTGGACATTAATTCGCTAGATGTCCCTCTGTGTAGCATCTGGTACACCAGACTTGTTGTCATCCTAGTCTGTGTATCGTCAATTCTTGAATCTTCTATGTCAGTGCCGATAATTTTCCTTGTAGTTGCACCAAATTTGCATCAGTTGACAGTCTAGTCATCTTTAGGCTCCCTGGATATCTTTCCCTAGCTTCAATCTTCATTGATTGTTCCAAGACATCTATCAAAGAGTCTATCTATTGTTGCGTTAACAGAATTTGTGTCAGAGGTAACAATCCCTGAATGTACCATTCTCTCTGGTAATATTCATGAATTGGATATGCTAGCCTCCCAATGGCATTCTTAAACTTATGTCTATATTCCCAAGTTGATTCTCCTTCCCTCTAATGAATATTGTGCAACTAAGACAGAGCTTGTTGTTTTGACTGAGGTAACTTAAACTCTGATATGAATTTTGTCCGAACTTGGACAAGTGTGAATGCTTTTCCTTGCACTCCTCCTAGCTCAATATCCTTCATGTACCATTTGAGAGCATGACCTCTCAAGATAGTTTAGAATTCAACCAGTTTATTTGCATCTAAAGTCCCTATGGGTCCCCAAATCGCTTCACATAGAAACCAATGTTGCTCAACATCTTTTTCTCCTTTACCCTAAAATTATGGGTATCGAGCGATCGAGCCTCCCTCATTTCCAGCCATTTCTAATCTTACTTCTCCTATCAAAGTAAACCCTAATAGTCCTAGTTGTGATCTACTAGGGGATCCCAATATCCTCCCAATATTCATACTCACCGGTTGTGACTAACTAACAGACTGAATTGAAATAGGAATAGCATAAGAAGATAGTATAGGATTTACCACTAGTATAGAAGACACTTTGGGGATGGGTGATTTGGGGCATGTTCCACTGGCTTTTGGGCGGGTTTCTTTGATCTAGGGGGTCTCATTCTCATCCTAAGGAGAGGTCTCTTTGGTCAGGCTCCCGATCTTTCCTGGTATCAGGGATGAATCTTCTCTTTCTTCTACAAGACCATGTCGGCTTGATCTTCTCATAATCCTACACATTCTTCTTCTTGTCCACCCTCTCAGAGACTTCTTTCTCTCTGTGATTCTCTCTCACTTAGTCTTTGACTATCCATTCTTTCTTGTCTTCTCATATTCTACAACTCTTCCTCCTTTCCTTTATCGATTTCTCCTGGTTCGAGTTCTTTCCTCAACACCTCGTACTGCTTCACTGCTTTCTTTATCTTACCGCGCCACCACTTCTCAACTATGGTGGCTCTTTTCAAGGCTCGCTCATTCCTTCCATCCATTTCTTGTTGCCCCCCCATTTATCAAAGAACCCTCTCCCCTTTCGCAAGCCATGATCCCACCCCAAAGTCACCCAACTCCAAGTGTGGTTGTTTAGGCTATCATCTCAGTGGGGGAAATGGTCAGCATCCCCTCCTCCATCAAGAATACCTTAATGCACAAGGGAATTTCTATCAATAACCTTCCCCGTGCGTCTTTCTTGAAATTCGCTTCTACCCTTGAAAAAGACTCGTGGTTCTCAGCTACAAACTCGATAATGTATCCTTCCAGAGTCGTATTGACCCAGAAATCAACCGCTCACATTACCGTACAATCCATCTGATGAAGCACTGCAATATTTATGTATCCCAAGTACAAGTTGTCTTGACTCGTTCTTGGAATTCCAGAGATTTTTGGAGCCTCTCTATCCAATGTAATAATTCTTCTGAAAATTTAACCCAGAATATCTCATACTGGTCACTTGATCTTTCTGAGTAAAGGATAACCTCTCTTGTATCCTTCACAGATTTACCTAGCAACTCCACTTCTTTCCATATGAAGGCATTGCAATTTTTATCCCACCACTGGTGAATATCGGATCGGTGGATCCATGGAAGCATTCTCCCTACAGGTTCCCTCTTGAAATAGGTCCCAGCAACGGAATCATTTTGTTGGTGCGGAATTGATCAGACCAGGGTCCTTCTCAGGTTACCAATAAAAGGTACCAAGGTGGTCTAGAGCGTTGGAATTTTCATCTTCCTTGAAGGGAAGAAGTCTCACCCGAAGTGAAACCAAGAAAAATAAAATACGGAAGGGTAAGAAAAATGCTTAGACAAATCCATACAGTCTTATGATCTTTGTAGTCTTGTGAAAGAAAGATTAAACTTAGAACTGTGTAAACATTCCTAACTCATATTGAAGGAAACAGAGTTGTGTTGCAGCTATAAAGAAACTATATCCCATTAATCATATCTGACATAAAGATAATATGAAACAACATTCAATATGATCGGAAGCTTAACATACATAGTAATTTCAAAATTTAACTCTCTCCTTGTATTAACTTCATAAGGTTCTTCTCCATTACATAACATTTTTCTCAGATGAAAACATAGCTTGGTCATGCCAAAGCATAGCAGCAAACTCTATTACTGAGAGACAAGGTTCACCCTAAACCCTTTCTCTTTTACCAATACAACTGGACACGGATCTTCACAAACTTGGTCTAGTTTTTGAAACCCAAACTCCCGAATCATAGCTAACCTCTACCCAAAATGGACAATAATACAGAGCTCGAACACATTTCAACAACCTATAATTCATAATCATAATCGAAAACAGGTCAAGATCAACAAACATTAATCAACCTAAAATCCAACCCTTTACAATTGTATCCATCCCCTATATATAAGCCAACCAGGATTTTCGGGTTTGAGACTTCACATGCTTTCTTCTTGTTGTCTTGTTGTAACTTCTTTCTCCATGTTTGTGTTGTGTTGTCCTTCCTTCCAACTATTTTTGGTTTCTTTCCTTGTTATGTTGTCCCGCTCCTCTGTGAATTACACAACTTTTGTTTGACCAAAATTAGAACTGCATCATCCCTTGCACAACTTCTAACAACAAAATGAAGGGCCCAACAATTGCAATCTCCAAAGCTTCAGACTGCGACACAACCTTATGTTTTATCAATGGGAAGTGAATGTGTGACAATAGTCCTATAATACACCATTCTCTGTGCTATTGATCAGGAATTTGAAATGTCAACCTACCCATCAAATCCTTAAATATTTGATCATAGTAGCACATTGACTCAGCCTGCACTTTTTTTATTTCCTTCAATTCTATGATGTACTGAAACTCGGACTTTAGCTTCTTGAACTCTTTCAATAATTCTTGTCGAATTTTTGCCAGTGTCCTTTCTTGACTTGTTGGTGTGGTACTCTGCAGTTTCATGTACCATGCTAATCCACGGCCTCTAAATATTGTTTCCAACTGTGAAATATTTGTGGGCTCATCCTCGACATTCTTTGCAACCCAAATTGTCTCAGATACCCAACTCCCTGGAACTCAGACATTCTCGATGTTATATAACCCTGCCATGGTGTTTTGTATAGTACCTCTATTACGAGGAAAATCACTCTATGGCAAGGGGTAAACCACAATAGACAAAATGAATGTAGAAATCAACTCTAATCCCAAGTATGTTATATAAATGAAAATGCTAACAAGACAAGATGAATAGACTACCTCATTCGGGAATTCAATGAAGACCACCATTGAGCACTTGACTCAAATATGTATACCTACAACTTGTGCTAAACAACCAAGATATGCAAGAATATGGTGATAATATATTAATTTATCACATACAATAGCATAATACATTAATACTCATAACAAATACGCCCATGGAATAATAATTCATATATTTGCAAGACATCAATTAGATGAGAAAAGAGTATTTCTATTAAAAAATGATCAGCATAAGTGTATGAGTGACAAACTTCTGTGTCGACACGTCTCAAAATCGAGAAAATAAGTCCCTTCTAGTTGGGCCTCCACCACTTCAATCCTCCACCAAAGGCAAGCTCATATAAGAGATACAATGAGGTTTTCCATCAAAGAGGGAAGATCTTGGGGGTTGAACAATGTTTTTGGACTTTAAAGGACAAAGGGATGAAGACTCAATATGAAGTGAAAATTTTCTCCATAATATCTTTGCTCTCAAAAGTTGAATTCTCCCCTCTTCCACGGTTTGGATATGGTCTGATTTATATCCTTCAAATGGAACTGAAGGGTCAAGTCAAAACATATCCAGTACATGGAAGGTCAAGGATCATCGATCTCATGACATGACATGGAAACCCAACACAATTTTTTAATTTTGAGCACCAAACTCGATGTACGCGGGTTGTAGTGGTGCAACCTATGTATACACATGTTGTATAACTTGTAGTGTGTGTATATGTGGAAAAATATGATTTTTAGATCTGGGAAGTGCAAAAGGGGACTTCAAGTCTGCATAGGGAAATGGAAAAGGCCTTCTGAGCAAGTTGCATGGGGTGAGGAAAATCTTGCTATAACAAATGCCCCCTAATGTGTGAGGTCAGAGGAGTATCTGTGATGGACGAAATACATTATAATTCCCAAAAGTGGAGTAATGGAGACCCAGTTGGACGAACTAGTTGCTCATGAGAATATTACAATTCATAATGAATTTGTACACATGGATGCCAATTTGAATTACATTTCAAATCCATGTGTAAATATACCAAACAATTGTTCATGGCCATGAATAGGAAATACAAAGTAGATACATGTCATAGGCTGTCATAGTCACGAACAAGGCCTAGTGAAAACCAGTCCCAAAATCAATATGAATATATCTGTATACAATGGAGTACAATCTGATATCTAATGATCATTGAAGTAATATAGGTACTGGTCCAATGAATGATAGCAACAGCTCAGGAAAGATGTTATTGTAAGCTGATGTCTTCAAGTCTTCTACACAATCTACCAAAGGTGCAAGTCTACATTATGTGAGTAAAGGAGTTGAGTTCAAACACAATGAGACTTCATTTGATTACCGTTCATTTATTTATACCGTTAACAAACATGAGAAAACCTATTGATAATGAAAGTAGGTATCAAGGCATCGAGTACGTTCTTACAAGTGTGAATAGAGGTGTTGAGGTCGAAAACTTGAAGAATCCATCGATCAGGAGACATTGATGTATTCTCAACTATCAATGGAGGGAAAACCTACCACTGATGACTACAAGCCTCTAGGTACTCATGGGACTCTAGGACTCATTTCCAGAATAGATGAACTGAAGTTGATGGAAGGAGACCCGCTGAAAGGAGATAATTAATCCATATCTCATCAGTCAACATGAAGTACAAAGAAATAACTTTATGATTTGGAGGAACTCAGATGAAGAATATGTTCACGAACCAACGACCCTATGTGTCTTTTGCATGCACCAGATGCAAGTAGTGCATGAAAAATACCCTCTAAATAATAACCAATAAGGAAAACTATCGACAAAGGAGAGGAAACCACCAAAAAGGATAATTGCATCCAAGACACTACATTAATCCCAATGTGTGAATATATTTCTTATTGTCGAACACAAGGGAAACCCTCAAGTCAATGACCAATGAGGATATGCCAATTGTTGGGTTCAACGTTACCTACCCATAATGAAAGTAGGACTAGGGTGCACGGTAGGACTACAACTTCATGTAACTCTAAGACACATTGAGGGTATAGCTGACATGAAAAGTCAAGAGTTATGAGGAATGGATGACATAGGCTTATAGATTTCCTTTGAACAAGAGCATGAGACATATGGAGGACTCTGGAAGCATAGACTCAATGGTAAAAATTTGTGATGCAGGAGGCACCAATCAAACTCTCCATAGGGACGGGAAGAATAACCAGTTGAAGGAGAAAACTCTAAGTAACGAGCTCAACTTCCTAAGGTCATGCTAAACCCAAAATTTGGATGACAAGTGGACTCAAAATCTTGTGCTCTGTTCAAAGGCGACATGATTGTTGCCAACATAAGATAATACTCTTTTCCCGCCCATATTTTTTTTGTTTTTTTTCATAGACAAATGAAATTCTATGATATAGAGAAGGAAATGAGTGATGTGAGTAAGAAACTAGTTCCAAAAGTGGAACATACCTATGCTCAATGAAAGGAGGTGCATGCGGTGCATGGACACTCAGGGGAATGTTTCCTCTTAGTTTACAGGGTGTCAAGCTGCAAAGGATATAAATAATGCTCTGCTTGGCTAGTGATGCAAATTGTTGAGGTAATAGGCTTATAACAAAAAAGAGAGAACCAATAATAGGCTCAAGAAGTAGGATAATGGAATGAAATTACAACTTAACTCCAAAGAATGTCCTTTTTCGTAATTTTAGTCCCCTAGGCCCAAAAAAGTATAAAATGATACCAAGGAGAACTCTTCTAACCAATATTGACTAGAGTGTTGTTTTTTTGAAATTAGTGAACTTGGTCCGAAAAAGGGTTAAACTTACACCAAATAGATATCCTTTCAAAGCCATTTAATGAGTGTGAAAGAAACAAGTTCACTCAGTAATATTTTTTCTTTTTAGATAGTCGGAAAAGAGATTAACTAAGACTCAAGAATGTTGTTCTAAGCAACATATCATAGGGGAGGCCAGGGCTCCCATGTAAGACTTTTGTCGAAATTCAACAACTCACAGATAGCTGACACAAGCTTGGGAAAACCCAAACTTGTCATGTCGAGGAGGATAAGATACTTGCATAGGAGAATTTATCTATAATATATCAAAGAATGCCCCTTATCTGGAAGGGTGTAGAAGAAGTAAGGTGAGGCTCTACAAGATCATCTAAATGAAAGGAAACCATCCTAGGAATTGGAGGGAGCATATTCGGAGAGACTGGAATGCTCCCTTGTTTGGAAGGTACAGGACTATAAATGTTAAGGAAATGGTTGAAAGATGCATCACCCCTCAAAAGAAGAGTGGGATTGACCGAATATTGCATCGGTACGACCACTTCTTCAATCTTTGGTTGAATAAGATGTGAGACAGCAAGGTCAAGAGATGCATCACCCCAAAAAATAGGAGTGGTGTCAGTCGAAGATTGCATTGACACGAGCATTGGTTGAACATGATGTGAGACAACATGATCTAGAGACACATCACCCCCCGAAAGAAGAGTGGTGTCAGATGAAGATTGCATCGGCATGACCGTTTTATCAACCAATGAAGGATTAGAATGTTGGGGAACCAAAGATGACTCAGAACCCAAAGGGCTATCAGACAAGGACTACGCTTCTTGTACCATGGCAGTAGCAGGGAAAATATGAGTTAGGTGACCTCCTTTGCAAAGCCTACAAAGGAACTTAGGCTTGTGCCCTATACATCTAGAGACACATCACCCCCCAAAAGAAGAGTGGTGTCAGCCAAATATTGCACTGGCATGACCGATGTATCAACCAATGAAGGATTAGAATGTTGGGAAACCAAAGATGACTCAGAACCCGAAGGGATATCATACAACGACTATGCTTCTTATACCACGGAAGTAGAAGGGCATAAACGCGTTAGGTGACCTCATTTGCAAAGCCTACAAACAAACTTGGGATTATGTCCTATACGTCTAGGCTTCTCAATTGTATGAATTCCCCCAGCATGACTTGCAGTGGCTGGTGACATGCTCCCAGCATGACTTGTAGAGGCAAGTAGAATATCTCCAACATGACTTGCAACGGTTGGTGATGAATTCCAAACATGACTAGCAGAGGTTGGTGATGTATGTGCGATGTGACTAGTAGTGACTAGAGTTGTGCCCCCAACATGACTTGCAGCGGTTGGTTGCATGTCTTCAACATGACTTGCAGAGGTTGTTGACCTGTATCCAACATGACTAGAAAAGGTTGGTGATATAATTCCAGTATGATTCGTAGTGACTGGACCTATGCTTCTAGCAGGACTAACAGTGGTTGGTTGCAGCATTTGAGACAAAATTTTTGGGAAAGACTATTTTTGAGATATTGCAGGCCAGGAAGGGTTCTAGTATACACCATGTCCCTGTCTAGAAGGATAGTATCATCCTCCAAAATTACTCATAAGAGATTGTAAGGGCATCGTCACCGAGGAAGTCACTTGGAAAGTGAAAGCGACATGAAAAGGGTTACTCAAGTGAGGATATATGTTGCCCCCAGACGAAGGAGCTTCATGAAGGGGGTTTCCCATACTATAAAATTGACTCCCCTCGAATGAAACACTAGAGGACATATGGAGGTACACTATGGGAAAATATTTCATAGGAATCGACATAGCAGAATAACGATAGATAGACGGGATGTAATAAGTAGAATGACTACCCATTTGAGCACTTTCTCCTGGAAAAGTGAAGCTAGGATTGGATCCATAGGAAGGAAAATTCCAACCTCCTACTGTAATATTTGGTTGAGAGATATGACTCCCACCAAATGAAAAAGGGATAATAAAGAGGCATCATGCCTCCAAACCCAAAACTAGGATTCACATAAGGTGACGAGATAGAGGATGGAAAGTGTGAAGACATGTATGGAATACCAAAAGAAAAATGATTAGAGGCCCAAGGTATTGATTGATTATCATGATTCGACGTACTACTCGGAAATACAAAAGGATTCGTCCCCATGGAATGAGAAAATACCATGGGTTGGGTAGCGCTAACTAAGGGAGTCACGGGGGATCCACTAACCATAACAATGAAAACTCATGACACAGTACAAAATCCTAAGGAAAACTAATAATCAGAGAGCACACCAAAGTAAAACAAAAAGGCCAATGCACACAAAAAATATATAGTGTCTAAAAGGAGCATCCCTCACTAGAGTAGGTATGTATCGTCCAAGAGGGGCCTGAGCCTCCCTTCAAAATATTGTAGGTATCAAATTTAGTTATAATGTCCCTTGTGGGCTTAACATCGCAGTTGGTCAAATCACCCCAGAGAGGTAATCCTCCATAAAAATTTTGTGTTGTCTGACCCTTATCTGACTCAGGGTACCTATAGAATAACCCATGCAAGTAAGCTATGTGGCTACCTATCTCAAGCAACTATAGCCACCACTATATAACTAATGTGCAGACGAATAGTCGTAAGTTAGGTCCACTGTATGGGCAGGTTAACAAAGCCTAAAATCTTGAAAGCATCCCCTTTCACACAGGTAAAGGTAATAGCAAGACCCCCAAATACGAACAGATCCCCAGAAATATCTCTAATGCTAAGAAGGTATTAGAGGTCTGTATCTGCAACCAACTTGACACGACCTCGTGCTTAACTCTGGTGTGAGTGGAGCATCCTGACATCACTAATTACAGAATGGATTTCACCACTCCCTTAGTCAGACAGATATGTTGAGTTTAATAGCCTTGGAGAAGTTTACTCACAAAATCCTATTCCAAGGCCCTATATCCTAAGTTTGTTTGTGTACTCTGAAAAATGAAATTGTTTCTAATCAATTTTAATTAATCAATGTTACTTTTAATGGCTTTTGTTTACTCAAGAGATTTGGATGTGAAACTAATGATGCTATGAATCAACATATAAAAGAAATGAATATGAACATAAAGCTAAGTTCTAATTATCAAAAGATGATAATATTTTAAAATACAACTTTCAATTCAACTCTGCAATTTCAATAAGATAAAATATTTCCATATATGTCAAGATCAATACTAAACAACCAAAAGAGAAAATGCCAAAATGAAAAAATGTATTTTTTTGTATTTTCAATATAAAGAAATTAAAATGCAAGGAATGAATAACAACTTGATATATAAACCCTATTGCAAGCAAAAAGAGACAAGACAAGCACGATACCAAGAAGAAAACACTCAAACCAAGATGCAAGGACAACCAATGAAAAAGATGATGAGAAAGAAAAACCGCCCAAAAATTCAACCATAAAAGGTTTCCTATCACTTTGTAGGTGCTCAACAGATAGGACAGAGACCCAAGAAGACTCAAACAACCATCAAAACTCATCCAACAAACACCAAACTCAGCCAGCAAGCAAAAAAAAATGATGTACGTGATTGTTTAATCAAAAACCACATATGTGCACGCCCTATAGAAGGACGGCTCACGTATGTACGTGTCTTTCAAGGGAAAACCACATATGTAACTTTGCTCTCAAAGTTGAATTATTTCTCCTCTTTTCCATAGCTCGGATTTGGCCCATTTATAGCCTTAAAGTGGAACTGAAGGGCTAATTCAGAACGTTTCCAGTATATGGAAGGCAAAGGATCATTGATCTCATGACGTGACATGGAAACCCGACACCATTTTTTAATTTTGGGCACTTTCCCGATGTACGCAGGCTGTAGTGGTGCAACCTCTATATATGCATGTTGTAATATAGGCAGGGTGCGTATATGTGGAAAAATCATGTTTTTAGCTCTGGGATTTGCAAAAAGGGACTTCAATTCTGCATAGGGAAATGGAAAATTTCCCTTTGTGAAAGATTGCATGGGGTGAGGAAAATATTTCTCTAACAGATGCCCCCTAATGTGTGAGGTCAGAGGAGTATATGTGATGGATGAAATACATTATAAGACCCAAAAGTGGAGTAATGGGGACCCGGATGGAAGAAATAGTTTTTCATTACAATCTGTATCGACTTTGCATACATGGCTGCCAATTTGAATTACACTGCAGATCCATATGAAAATATACCAAAGAATTTTTCATGGACATGAATTGGAAAATAAAAATGTGGTTACATGACAAAGGTTGTCATAGTCACGAACAAGGCCCAGTAAATCCAGTCTCAAAATCAATCTAAAGATATATGTATAAAATGGAGTACAATTTGATCTCCCATGATCACTGAAGTCACACAAGTACTGGTCCAATGAAAAGGTAGAAACAACTCAGGAAAGGTGCGACTATAAACTGATGTCTTCAAGTCTTCTACATAATCCGCCAAAGGTCCAAGTCTACATCATGTGAATAAAGAAGTTGAGTTTGAACAAAATGAGACTTTTTTTTATTACCAGTCATTGAGGTATACCATTAACAAACGTGAGACAACCTATCGATGATGAAAGTAGGTATCAAGGAACCAAGAAAATTATGACAAATTGAATAAAGGATTCAGGTTCTAACACTTGAACAATCCATCGATCAGGAGACATTGATGTATTCCCACCTGTCGATGGCGAGAGAACCTGCCACTAATGACTGCAAGCCTCTAGGTACTCATAGGATTATAGGTCTCATCTCCAGAATGGATGAGTTAAATTTGATGGAAGGAGACCCACTAAAAGGAGAGAATTAAGGCATCTTTCATCATTCAGCATGAGGTACAAAGTAGTAGCTTGATGATTTGGAGGAAATCATATGAAGAACGTGTTCACGAACCAACGAACATGTGCGTCTTTCGCGTGTGCCAGGTGCAAGAAGTACACAAAAAAGACCCTTTGAATAGCAGCCAATGAAGAAAACTATTGACGAAGGCAAGGAAACCACCAATAAGTCTAATGGAATCCAAGACACTACACGAATCCCAATGTGTGAATAGATGTCTTATCGTTGAACACAAGGGACACCACCCAGTCAATGACCAATGATGAAATGTCGATTGTTGGGTTCAAGGTTACCTACCAATGAGGAAAGTAGGACCAAGGTGCGTAATAGGACTACAGCTTCATGTCATTCTGAGAAAAAATGAGGGTATGGCCAACACGCAAATTCAAGAGTTTTGAGGAATGGCTGACACAAGTTGATAGACATACTTTGAACAAGAGCATGAGACATATGGAAGACTCTGACATCATAGACTCAATGATGAAACCAGTAACCAGTTGGGGGAGTAAACTCTTTGTAACGAACTTAGCTTCCTAAGGTCATGCTAAACCCAAAATTATGATGACAAGTGGACTCAAAAATTTTGTGCTATGTTCAAAGGCGACACGATTGTTGCCAATATAAGATAATACTCCCTTCCTGCCCGTCTTTTTTTGTTTTTTCATAGTCAAATGAATGTTATGATATAGAGGAGAGAACGAGTGTCGCAAGTAAGCAAAACTAGTTCCAGTAGTGGAACATACCTATGTTCAATGCAAGGAGGTGCATGCGGGAGAGGGACACTAGGAGGAATGTTCCCTCCTAGGTATAGGGTGTCAAGTAGTGAACGATATAAACAAGGCTCTCCTTGGTTGAGGATGAAAAACTACTGAGGAAAATAGTTTATAATGCAAAGCGAGAACTGACAATAGTCTCAATACTACAAGCAAGGGCATGAGATGCAATCACAACTTAACGCCAAAAAATTTCCTTTTTCATAATCTTAGTCTACTTGGTTTGAAAAAGGGATAAACTTGTACCAAATATATGTCCTTTCAAATCCAATTTACAAGTGTGAAAGAGACAAGTTCACTTGGCAATATTTTCACTTTTTGAAAATAATTCAGGAAAGAGATTAAATCAAACTCGCTTGGGAGTCCTCTAGGTATAGGTCAGCATGTTTATGAGTGAGGAATGAGGTTCAGCATAAAGTCATGTATATAAGGGACTCTCGGTCCTACGAAAAAAATCTCTACATGAGCATCGAATGAAGCAAAGGATTTAACCAGGGTACCCATGTTTGGTAAGTCTCTACCATTTGATAACAACACTTCTAGTAGCATATAGAAAGTGTTGTGTCACTAAAAAATGGGTTCGTGCCTAAGGCATATGAATGACAGTTATAGGACAATGCAAGTGTGCATGATGGAATGGACACATATCATATATGTTGGGTAGTGAAAATACATGTCTGAAGTTATGAATGGTCAACATAATGTTGAAACTACAAGAATCCCTAGAAAAAACTACAAAAAACAACTCAATCCACTGTTGTATTAGTCCATTAGGTGAAAATATTATCTGAAACTATGCAAAGTGGGTTAAAATTTGCTATAAATAGTAAAAAAAAACAAATTTACTATAACATTTTATTCTTTTACCCAAATAGTGGATTTTGGACCAAATTACCTCTGATCTTCAACTGGTGACTACAGGAGCTACGAGTGACGGAATCAACGACCGTATGGACAAGGTAATTCCTCTTCTCCTCCTCTTTATTTTTATTGGATTAAATTTTGTATTTAGGTTTCAAATTTTAAGTTATTTAGGGCACAAATTAGAAGTTTAGGTGTACGCAGGCTACCGTTTATCAGGTCACATATACGCATGATTATACGTTGTTATCTAAAATATAGCCAGCATATACTCATCCCTATACGTGATTGCAAACGTTGCAGCCCGTGTATATGTCCGTAAACAATGTTTTTCAGTCAATGCTAACTCAAAAAATGATTTTTCTCTTGCAGGATGGTGCTAGAGTGGAGGGAAAGGTAACATGAGGAGGTAGATGATGTTGTGGAAAGATATTTGGGGGCCCAAATGGCCTTGAAAATATGTAGGTTGTATAATTTTTGGGCTCTCAAAGGGATGAGGGCCCAAGTGATATTGTTACAAATGCTCATGGATTACTGGGATCTAGACAGTGAGAGCTTCAACCTTGATGGGAAACCATTAAGGATTGAAGTTGAGGATATTTATTTCTTGACGAGGTTGTCACGTTGGGGTGAGGTGGTTAACCTCAAATTCTGGGGATCTGGGAGCGGTACGAAGATAGAAGAATGCATAGATGCTCATTGCATTGCAGCGACTGAGAAGGTCAGGAGTCAACTCCCCATCTAAGTGATAAACAATTCAAGCCTCAATATTGTTGTCCTCATTTTGACACGGATCACAGGATCGACCTCATTGCACCAGGCATTGAGGCCTCTTATGTTCTACTCTGTAGAGTGATTGAGACCCATGGTGTACGATTGGTGCACCTCACTACTAGGTAACATGAATAGCCAGTTGACATAATGCAAACATGGTGGTAAGAGGAACTTTGGGTTCACTTCTATCTTGTGTAGATTTTTCTTCGAGCGGGTTCCAGTTTTGGGACCTGGAATTGAGATCCTTCTGTGAGGACCTCATGATCCAGCCATGGCATGGTGGACTGAGGTGATGAGACGGCAGGGGGAGGTAGGGTGCCCACACCCTACAATGATGATTTATTTTACTGGTGAAGATGGCAGGTCATTGCTCTGGATGACTACCCCTACGTAGGGATCGACTTCAGAGGGGACCCTGACATGCCATCACCACCCAGGACCGCCTACAAGGACATAGGTATGTCAAAAAATTTAAATATTTCATTTTTTTGTATTTTTGTATAGGAAAAAAAAAATATTTTTGGATGATGTTTAATTACTAATTAGACATGTATGTGATGCAGATGTAGGTCCACGACGTTCAGACGGTATTCCACAACATCGTCGGAGGCACTGAGGAGATGAGGCGGTGGGAGGAGAAGCAGAGAGAGTCCTTCAAAACATGCAGGTAAACCTGTCTCGTTTGACACATAGGATTCTGATGGTTCAGGTGGATGATCTTTCAGAGGCTATGTAGTGGAAGGTGGTAGGCGTGTCTAGAGCTTGGGTGCGACTCTTTCAGTGTCTCACAAACACCGTAGTTTTCTATCATGACACTAATTCGGCACCACAGGCGTAGATGTCACGACTTTTGTATTACCGGTTTTATATGTGTATTGAGGGTGTTAGCCCCAATTTTGTACTATAAACATCATATTTTTTGAAATATATATAAAAAGATGGTTCTTCGGCTTTAGTTATGTTACAATGTCTACATTGATAAGAATGTTTTCTTTTCTTTAGTTATGTGACAAATGCCAATCTAAAAATAAATTAGCATATGCATCAAATACATAATTATAACTCCTAGGTATGTGATGATAAGTAATAAAATCAAATTGTCGTTCTAAAAGACGTACCCATAGGAATCTTTGGAGTAACTTAGGGTCATGCACACGATAACGGTCATTCAACTAACATACTACTAACTGGGAATCAAGGCAAACCTCCAAAGTGCGAATACCATGAGAAATGGCATCGCAAAAAATTTCTATAACGACACTATATTCGGCCACATTATTCATGGATGGCCCTAGGAATATGCCACCTGAAGACACCAGTAGACCCTTGGGTGAGTAAACAACCCAAGCGGTGGAAGAAAACTTCTGTGTATGATTATTGTCTCCATTTGCAAATCCTAAGTAGACCGAAGACTCCGTTGACATCTGCCAACCAAGGGAAACTCGATAAGCAAGTTGAAGACAAAAAAATAAAGGGAAAATATATATATACACTAAATTACATTACTATACAAAGATTTACGCCCAATCTTGGGGCTCAAGCATAATATATTTTCAAGTAGATCCATTTCCTGGACTCAACCAACATGTTCCCTAAATAATCTTCCAATTCATAGGCTCCTTTTTCTAAGACTCGTCGCACGATATAGGGACCATGCCACATGGTTTTGAACTTTCCTGCCCCCAATGGTTCTTTGGCTTGATCATATAAAGGACCAAGTCACCCTTAGCATACAACCGAGGACAGAAAGACTTATTGTATTTGTCAGGCGAAATATATGTCGTTATAATAATGTTATAGTACTTGCCCAACCATTTAATTGTCAACCCGGGGTACGTAGACTGACGAAGCACATGCACTGTATATGCAGGACTGAAGTAGAACTAATCTAATCTAATCTATGTTGCTGAAATCAAACTAATCTAA
>ML786657.1:378661-406702 GCA_009831015.1 Picea engelmannii | reverse complement strand
TGAGATATATATGAAAACATGTATATTTTCTAATATTTAATCATAAATTCACTTTTAATACTAAAATGAATAAAGTGGAAAATAATGATGTGAAACCCAAATGTATTTATGAAAATGATATGATGAAGGTTTAATTGGGCGATTAAATGTAAGGAATAGTGAAGGGAAAGGTGGATGAAAATACGACATTTCTGAGTCCCAACAGTATTGTACCTTGAACATATTTTATTCTCTTCGATATCCATAGAGGTGTCTCGATGCTTCTCGTCCAGTCTCTCTAGGTGCACGAGGCATCATTCGAGATCGGAAGTGTCAAGTAGGAGCGCAACTACCAATCTAAGAGAAGGGATTTTGCATTCAATAGGTAAGATCAACTCCACACCGTGTACTGATTGGAACAGAGAAAAATTGGTGGCATTTTTAACCAAGGTTCGTTATGCCCAAAGTGTAGGATATAGCATGATATGCCAGTGAGATTTGCTTTGGCTGACAGTTTTCTGCAAAATGGTCTTGAGAGACTTGTTTATGTCCTCTACATGTCCATTTTCCTGGGGGTAGTAAGGGGAATAATGAACATTGTTAAACCCCAGCTTGGATGCTATCTCTTCCATCATTTCATTCTAAAAGTGACTGCCATGATCAGTGACAATATCACTCAGGATTCTGAACCTGGCGATAATTTGATTGAATATGAAGAAGGCGGCAGTATTCCCGTTGGATTTAAATTTAGGCATGGCCTAGGCCCACTTAGTAAAGTAATATATGGCCATGATAATGTGTCGATGCCCCCCAACCTAAGTTGGGTTGCAATTCACAAAGTCCACCCCCCACTTGTTGAAGGGACGAACGGTAATGACTGGATGGAGAGGGGCTGGATGAGAGCACATTTTTCGAGTGAACACTTGGCAGGGGTGACACTTCTTAATCACTTAAACGCAGTATTTAAAGATAGACGGCCAAAAATAACCAACTCACAAAAGTGTATGGGTTGTCGAAAGCCTGGATAGATGACCACCACAAGCCCCACTATGGAAATTATTTAGAACTGACTCGAATTCTTCATGAGTTAAAAAACAATGCAAGATATTGTCTATTCCTCAATGAGACAGAGTGTCACCGATGATAAGGTAATTCTTAGCTTGGTATCGTATACGTCGTCGGTCATCTCGCGAGAGATGTTGAGGGAACTTCAAAGTTTGAATATAGAGAACAATGTCTCCATACCAGGGGTCGGATGATGAGACAAGGAAAATGTATTCATCCGCAAAAGAATCAACATGAATAACATCCTCATCCAATCATGGGAAGTTGGATATTAACTCTGTAAAGACTAGTGATCTCTTGGATTTCGCAAAAGGGAAATCGAGATCGAATTCTTGTAAAATGACAATCCATTTATTGTATTTTCCCCCTATGATACACCTGGTAAAGACATATTGAAATGGATTGACATCATCAACCACAATATTTTTGCAAAGCAATATATAATGGTATAATCGTTGGACTACATGAACGACAGCCAAAGCTATCTTTTCAACGTGAGAATATTTGAGCTCAGAACCGACTAAGTTTCAACTAATATAGTAAATGATGTGCTCGTGGAGCTCATCATCCTCTTGAACCAATACCATACCAATCATCTCTTCGGACACAGCGACATAAAGAAAGTAACCTTTATTATAGTCAGGAGACTTCAGCAGAGGCATCGATACCAAGGATTTCTTCAAAGCATCGAAGGTTTCCTGGGCTCTCTCATCCTAGATAAAAGGTGTGTCCTTATTCAAAATACACATGAAACCCTTAGTAATATTGGCATAGTTCACTATAAACCGACGTAAAATTTTATCTTTCCCCTGTAAACCTTGAAGTTGTCAAAAATTGTGCAGGGGAGGCAATCGAAGTATTGCCTCAACCTTTAATGGATCTACCATGATCCCAGTCTCAGAGACCAAAAATCCTAGAAGACATTCAGACCTAATGCAAAATATGCATTTATGAGGGTTCAACTGGATGTGATAATGACGACATCTTTCAAAAACTAGCTGAAGGTGCTTAGGGTGATCCACTCTCTTACAAGAGTGAGCAGCAAGATCGTTAAGATAAGCTTTGACTATATTCTTAAGATCGTGGAATGTGAAGGTCATATCACATTGGAAGGTTGATCCGGCATTTTTAAGGCCGAAAGGCATCTTTCAGTATGTGAAAGTACCCCAAGGACAAATAAATTTCGTCTTATGTTGATCCTCGGGTTTAATTTGAATTTGGTTATACCCTGAAAATCCATCCATGAAAAAAAAAACTTCGCTTCCCGCACACTCGTCGAGGCTCTGATCAATAAGTGGTGTTGGGAAGTTGTCTTTAGGACAGGCCTTGTTCAGGTCATGAAAATCCATGCATACGCAAATGGTATATTTATTCTTATTCACGGGAACGAGATTAGATACCCATTCAATCAAGGGAACTTGGTAGATGAAGCTAGCATTAAGAAGTTTCTCTACCTGTGCCTTAATAGCAGGGGCCTTCCAAGGATTGACAACTCTAATATGTTGTCGAATAATCTTAGAATCTGAGTAATTTTTAATCTCATGTTTGACAATTCAAGGGTCGATTCATGGAATCTCTTCATATGACCAAGTGAATAAATCTCGAAATTCCTTGAAGAGTTCTGTGTAGATCAGGATTTCTTCTAGCGAAAAATCTACATCGATGTGTACATTTTCAATCTTACAAGGGGTATGAGAGATATCGATCATGACATTGGGGGAGATACTCGCCATATTTCCCTTGGCATAAATATCGTGCATATCAAGTGGAACTATGGTATGACCAAATATCTCACTCAGAGTAGATCTAAAGTCATTTTGTTCGATTCTAAAAAGCTCTGGGAGAAAATGAGAGCGATGATGCATATCATCCCAAGGTTTGTCAAAACCATTCATGGCCTCGATTATAGATTCATATGAGGGAAAATTATCATCGAGGAAGTCATGTGAAAAATATGACTAAGTGACCCACACTGGCTCAAGAGCAGGATCCTCCTCGTCCGTCTGTGAGGTAATAGGATCGGGATCGATGGAAGAGTCAAGAACAACTTGATACATTATCTTTGTTGCCGATAGTGGCATGGTCATTCCATCATGCGACTGACCTTTACAAGATGAAATCAAGGAAGGTAGGGTCCAAGGATCATTAAAATAGGAAGTGTGGAAAGGAACATACCTCTCTAACGAAATGGGCCTACTAGACATGGCGTAAATATGGTGAATCGGTGCCATGAAGTCGAAGGTACCCATAAGGGATGGATACATTCCGACACCTATATTCTTATTTGTCAGTTCAGAATTGTCGACCACATGGATCAAATGTCCAATGGATGCACTATGGATATCATACGCAAAGTACAACTGATCGATCGTCACAATATTCCCATCGTGAGGAAAACAAAGAGTACAGAAGATGAACGATACGATGGTAGTCATAGCGTAAGTCCAATTGCATCCTAGTAACAAGTTATAATTGAGGGGTGCATCAACCACCTCGACATACACCTCTACCATATTCCCACCTAATTGGACCAGAAAGGCAGGAAGAATATTGTGAGGGCGAAAGGAATGACCATCAAAAGTAGTCAACATGGTTGGAGACTGAGAGAGGGTCGAAAAGCCAAGGGATTTCCAACAGACCAAGGACATCACACATGTTGCAGCGCCTTCATCAAAAATAGTACGCTTGATGGTATACTTTGAGTAACCCATGTGGATTTGGAATTCCACATGGTAAGAAAAGTGAGATTTCACATCTGTGATGTCAAAATTGATCACTTTCGAGCCACTGGGATATAGAGCTCCTAACGCAGATAGCAAGGAATTCCTCTATGAAGGACACATCTAGAGTACCTCCAGATCCAACATCGCATAAGGGGTTTGACCCAGGTCCTCAAAAATAGAGTAATTATGGGCGGCTATAGAATTAGGATTGTGGGTAGAGTGTGTTATCACCATGATTTTCATAGCTAAGGTTTGAGGTTTGTCAACAATTTGCAAAGTCATGCCTGTTAGCACCCATATTTTTTTTTTGTATGGCATCATCTAACATCTCCAAGAGTCAATTTCAAAAGGAAGCTTATCATTTATCTATTCTATTTTCATTTTCAACTGTGTCTACAAAATTTTCTATGTGTTGCGTAGAGCACTTCACCGTGCAGTGGATTTCATCGCGCAGTGGATTTCGCCGCATAGTGGATTTCATCACGTAGTGGATTTCATCACGTAGTGGATTTCACCACGCAGTGGATGCTGTCGCACATAGGATGTTGTCACGTAGAGGATGTCATCACGCAGTGGATTTAATTGTGCAGTGGATTTCTTCACACAATGGATTTCATCGCGCAGTGGAATGTCATGCATAGGATGCTTTCGCGCAAAGGATTTTCTTGTGCACAGACTACAGGTCGCGCTGCGCAAATGACTGGTTCAGCGGTCAACTTCAATATCACTTTATGACCAAATGGAGATTAATTTTGAAAATCCCCGAGAGTTTTTTGTTTATGACAAACCAAATAATAAAAACCTCTCTCATATTTGAAAAAGTTTCATATTTTGGGAGATTCAAAGTAATATTTGAGGCCTATTTTTTCAATTTTCGTGATTTCCTCTTCGAGACATGTTTTTGAAACACGTATTCTGGCCAACTAGAGATGAATTTAAAGAAACCGAGAGAGGTTTTTCTTTATAAAGATTTTAAATAAAAAAACCCGTCTCAGTTTCAAAAACTATTTTTTTATTATTGAGATATGATTTCATATTTAATGCCTATTTTATCAGTTTGTTGCGCAATCCAATGTGTTTTTTGTTGTAGGTTACTGTTGCGTAGAAGACTTCATGTGAAGGGGTGACAGAGTGTCCAGAAATGCACATGATGACTTATCACAACCACATGGTCAAATTTTGATCATGATCAATGATTGTAAAGAATATTTCGGTTACGATTATGATTTGGCAAGGTCGAGTTTTCTAATTTTAGTAAATCCATTGAAGTTATTGTTCTCTTTCAAAGAAATCAGATCCATGATTCTAGGAGAGAGTAGTTCGACCCTATCAGCCAAGGGTGACATTAGTTTTCTATATATGAGGATCATTTTTATGTAAAATAGGTTGGTTGGCAAAATAGTGTAGACAGTGACTATTGATTGTAGTTTGTTTTGATCCGATTGAAACTTAATGCAAAAGTCTTGAAGCTTTGATGAAAATATTCTAAAGGTGGCAGTCTGATGTATTGTATTCTTTCTTTGCGTATGTGATTTTGTATGCTCTTATATTCACATTTGTAATTTCTTTGATACAACCCAAATAAATTACCGAGTGCTAACATTTTTAGCGTCGTTATCGGGGACGTAATTGAAAATTCTCCCTAGAAAAGAACGACATGGTTGAGTTATGAGGTCTGAGAGAAGTAGACACTTAGGCACATATTGGATGTATTTATACTCTGGTGACTCCACACATTAGAAAATCAGTTGAAGGTGATTCCAATGGTAGAATAATCCATAGTTAAAGTTTTCATGGTGACTCCAATCAAGCTTCAAATGTGATTAAAAGACTCCACTGGAGAATGAGACCTGTTGACAGAGATATGGAAGGGAAGTATGGAAAAATCAGGTACTCGAGCTTAAGTTTAGTCCAAGAAGTAATTTTATGTTTTATCAACATATTCTTGTCCTTTCCTGAGTTTTTCAAAAGAATATTTCTTCACTTATTGCATTCAAATGAAGCCCAGAGATCTACCCTTGTATATCCTCCATGGAAAACTATAGGTATACCTCCTTCTTGTATAACCAATATTCACCAAGATCCTTCCTCTGAGCCATATGATGTTCATGATCATTCTTGTGATCTTAATGAAACCAAAGTTGAGCTTGTACCTTATGTTCTTAATCCTACACCCTCCAAGATTCAAGAAATATACAGTCCTCTTAAATTTCCTTCCATCCTTCATGACTTTCCTCTGAAACATTATAAGTACCTTCCTCGGTTCGATGGAGAGCTTGATGGAAAGTCAGTTGAAATACATATTCATGTCTTTGAGAATTTTATAGAACTTTTTGAGATCGAACATGATGATGTGTCTATGAGGGCCTTTTCTCAGTCCTTACAAGGAGATGTCAAAGCATGATTCAGACATTTGCAGCCTCAATCGATTAGCTCGTGGGAGGAATTGAGGGAATATTTCCATAGATTTTGGGGTGAGAGAAATTCATGGGATCTACTCCTTTCAGATTTTTATGCCATGAGAAAAATGAAAGATGAAACCATCTCAAATTTCAATAGCAGGTTTGCTAGTCTTTATTATAAACTCCCTAACGAAATTCAACCCACTGAAGTTATTTCCATGCTACATTATGCAATATCCTTTCATCCAGATTTGTCTTTCCTTCTGATGGAAAGAATATCTAAGTCCTTACAACAAATGTTTAATGATTCTAAGGAGATTCAACACAATATTCAAGCATGTAAACATATTTGAAATGAGGAGTTGGATGCTAAAGAACATGACAGTGAATATGAACAAAAAACAATTGATTTGAATCTTGAGAAGAGGGTTAATAATATCATATGTCCTCTTGAAGCTTTAAATGTTGATGATTTTGCAAAGGATTATATTCCACTTATTCAAAAAGAAGTTGTTAATTTAGCTTTTGATCCATCTCATCATAAGCATGGGGCTGATTTTTTTATGTATTCATTTCTAGACAGTCAAGAAAATGAATTTGCAAATTAGCTTGTTGAAGAGCTAGTTGATGTCCCAAGCTTTTTCTTGTTAGATGACATTGCATATGTTGTTGATTTTACTATATATGATGAATATGATTATGATTATGGTGTTGACTTCCTAGAAAAAATAGTTGCATGTTCTCTATTAGAAAATGTTCCCTTTTCAGCAGTGTAATGAGAGAAATCAACCTACATATCGTAGTTACAAAGAAGTATTTAATCAGTTGAAGGAAATTCTTTACCTTTATGCTTTTCTTCATTTAGATTCAGGAAAGAAAATTCTAAGATCATCACTGAAGAAAAGGAATGTGTGTTGATGCCAAATCACATTGATTCACTGGAACAAATTGACAAGAAACTACAACAATATTCTCATGTGTTTGATGAACCTGTTACTTGTTATGTAGAAGGTCTTGTGAGTTCAAAATTACAGCCATTGGTCAAAGATGAATCGGAAAATGAGTATGTTCAGCAATCCAAAGAAATTGAAAAACGTGCATATGACAGCAGTGAAGAAAATGAAGAAGGTTTTGAATCAAGTGAAAGAGCCTTGTCATTGTGTTTTGCTTCTTTCAAATTGCTTAAGAAAAATGTTTATAATGTTTCAAATCAGAAATCCTCCAGGCATGATGTTGAATATGAAGAAAGCAGTGGACTTGCAAATGAAAATTGTCTTCCATTATGTTTTTCTTCCTTTGAATTGTTGAAAGTAAATCATAAGATAACAGAGGAAGCGATGAAGTCTGACTGCATTCACAGTGACATTGTTTTACATGAGAAAATTGTTATCAATGAAGAGGACCAACAACCTTCTCATACTTTTAATGACCTTGTTGTTGATTACATGGAAGGTTATTTTAGTTCATATTTGCAACCTATGATTAACTACCAGCTTGGAAATAAATATGATGGTCAATCAACATCAACGTTAGATATGGATTGCTTGCCACTAGGGGTTTCATTTCAGCTAGCACTGTCTTCTAATTCAGAAGATTGCTATGTCCAGCAGTCTCAACATATTTTTCAGCCTTTTGTGGTAATCAACAGGTTGAATTACATGAAAACAAGGATGCAGTGGAAGGGGTGAAACATGATTGTTGTTTTATGTATGTTCTGGAGGATCCATTTGCAATTTTGTTGGAGGCAGCAAACAGTCCCAATGTTTTTAATTTTTTGAGATTTGAATTTATAGATAAATTTTTGAATGACTTATCAGTAAACAGACTTTGGAGCAAGCATGTGCAAAGAAAGCAAAAAGTGGATAAAGTGATTGCATGGTTGCATTGGCATTTTGATTTCACTTGATTGGCATATTTTTCAGCAATTAGGGTAGGTAGGAGTGCGAATAAGCTCGATACTACGAGCATTTCTTTTAGCAATCTGCAGTTTTCATTTTCAGCTTAGTTTCAGATTTCAGTTTGGAGCATATATAGCTTTGGGTTTTTAGTGGATGTAGGTTACAAGTTATAGTTGGAAAGTTGAGTTTGGGAGTAGCCCAATGGATAGGCGCCTGGTCTACTGTTCTTTGCTACCTCACAGGGAGGATAACATCCTTGTTGGATCCAGTTGTTAGCACCATAATTTTCATAGCTAAGGTTAGAGGTTTTTCAACAATTTGCAAAGTCATTCCTATTAGCACCCATATTTTTTTTTTCATGGCATGATCTAACATCTCCAAGGGTCAATTTCAAAAGAAATCATATCATTTATTTTTTCCATTTCCATTTGCAACTATGCACTATGTAGAGCACTTCCCCGCGCAGAGGATTTCATCGCGCAATGGATTTCATCGCGCAGTTGACTTCATTGCGCAGTGGATTTTGCCGTGTAGTGGATGTTGTCACTCATAGGATGTTGTCATGCAGAGGATGTCATCGTGCAGTGGATTTCATCACGCAGTGGATTTCGTTGTGCAGTGGATTACATCACGTAGTGGGCTGTCGCGCATAGGATGCTTTCGCACATAGGATTTTCCTGTGCACAGGCTACAGGTCGCGTTGCGCAAATGACTGGTTTAGTGGTCAACTTCAAGATCACTTTATGACCAACTAGAGAGGAATTTTGAAAATCCCTGAGAGATTTTTTATGAAGACAAACCAAATAATAAAAATATCTCTCAGATTTGAAAAATGTTTCATATTTTTGGATATTCTAAGGAATCTTTGAGACCTATTTTTCAGTTTTCATGATTTCTTGTTTGAGACATGTTTTTGCGACACGTATTCCATCCAGATGGAGATGAATTTCAAGAAACCAAGAGAGGTTTTTCTTTATAACAAGATTAAATACAAAAACATATCTCACTTTAGAAATATGTATTTTTATTAGTGAGATATGATGTCATATTTAATGCCTATTTTCCCAATTTGTTGTACAATCCGTTGCGTTTTTTGTTGTAGGTTACTGTTGCGTAGAAGATTTGTTGTGCAGGGGTGACATAGTGTCCAGAAATGCACATGATGACTTATCACAACCATATATTCAAATTTTTATCATGATCAATGATTGTAAAGAATATTTCAGTTACGATTATGATTTGGCAAAGTCGGGTTTTCTATTTTTAGTAAATCCGTTGAAGTTATTGTTCTCTTTCAAAGAAATTGCATACATGATTCTAGGAGAGAGTAGTTCGACCCTAGAAGCCAAGGGTGATATTTTTTTCTATATATGGGGATCATTTTCATGTAAAAGAGGTTGGTTGGAAAAATAGTGTAGACAGTGGCTATTGATTGTAGTTTGTTTTGATTCGATTGAAACTTAATGCAAAAGTCATGAAGCTTTGATGAAAAGATTATAACGGTGGCAGTCTAATGTATTGTATTCTTTATTTGTGTATGTGATTTCCTGTGCTCTTATATTCACATATGTAATTTATGTCTAAATCAGAACGTGATTTCGAATCTAGAATTCATTGCGCAGTGCTCTAGATTCGCGCCATTTAGTCAAACTATGATTCTTATAAGTTAACTTTGAATTCATCCCCAACAATGCTCTGAATTGCTTCATGTGTTTTTCTCTCGCCACACACAACGATTTTTAACTGAAGATTGTTTCTCATTTATCCTTTATCCTCTCGAGTTTAGTCACTAAGTCATTTGTGTCTATCATTTTCTTAAATAGACTCCATTGCTCAATGGTACTTTCTCTCTTTATTGTCCTACCATCTCTTTTAAAACAAAAATAAACTTGTCCTATTGAAGAATCTGACCTCTGTGCATTTATTGATGAAATATTTTAGTTGTTACCAGTCATTAGACATATGAGAGAGCCCTCTCTGATTATATAGGTCATAATACAATCTAAAGTTGGTTGAAACAGTTACCTCGTGGATTTCTTTGATACGGCCCAAAGAAATTATCGAGTTCTAACAGAGCACTTGAGTACTCCTTTCATAATACAAGGTGGTGGCTCTATTTTTTCGGTCTATAAGGGAGTCTCCACAGGAGGAGGAGACTCTAGACTAGGTACAGTTTGTGGAGAACTATAATTGTGAATCAGGTGGCTACATTAACCTCATATTTGACCATATTGATGCATAAATGATCACCGTCTTGTGCCGGTGGGTTTTAACTTCCACTCACCACATTTCTTGTGTTTGAGGAGCTCGAGGCCATTTGTTGGTTATGTGGAAAAGGATTTTTCAGCACAGCGGGTGGTAGAGATAAAAGCCTCGCAACTTCTGCAAGTTTGGGGCATAAATGAGTAAGGTGATCGTTTGTACAAATTTTACAAGGAAATTTCACCTTATGCCTTTCTCTTTCCCTTACCATCATTATTATTCATCTTCTCATTATTACCATTGTCCTTGGGTTTATTATTCTTCCCACCCTTACTATTATTAGTATGTCCTTTCTTCTTATTCCCGCCCAGTTGTTGGTTACCATTTGGGTCGGTATACCATTGCATGGAATGTACATCCGCCAACTAAGTGGGATTGGAAGACACACACGAAGTTGGCCCTCCTGCAGACTGGTTTAGATAAAACTCTTTCAAATGTCTTATCACTGAGTCTGCAGATTTCACATTGGCAGAGCCTACAATGCCATTGGCATGAGGTCTGGGATTTTTTCTAGGTTCGTAGTTTGACCTCAGTGCATCAGGAAGAATATTGTATAATATCCTTGATTGATCATATATAATATCTAACTGTTGGGATTTGAAAATCGATTCTTCATCAAATGTAACCCCAGATGTAGAAACATCCTTCGAAATAGGAGGCTATAGAGATTTAAGGAACCACTCTAGCAGGAATTTTGGGGTTATGTAGGTCTTGATCAACCTCTTCCATCTACGCCACTCTAGGATGTGATCCGAGATATGAGTGGCTTTGTCTTGGCGTAAGGTCAACAGAAGTTCTAGGACAGCATCATAATGAACTGGAAATTGGAAATGGTTAAGGGAGACTAAAACCATATGACTGAAGGTCTCATATGCCCCCCTAGGTAGCTTGATATACCATTTCATGGAAACCCCTGTGAGGGTGCGTTGAAAAAATCTTAACCGAAAGGAATCGTCGTTAAGGGAATTCGAAGAGCGCCATAGGTGAAAGGTGGTAACGTGATCACCAGGATCCTCGCCATTCTTGCCTTCGTATTTTGGAATATCTAAATAAATCTTGGTGGGAATGGGGAGCCATGTAGGATCATGACACATAGGTTCATTCATCAACTTAGACAAGTCTGGCAGATTGAGCATGGCCAGAAAAGGGAGACGGGGTTGTGGCATTTAGCCCCAAGCTCCCTGGAAAGATTGTGGTTGGGGAATTGCAGCCCATCCAAGGTTCTGGTAAGCACCATGGTCCTATCCAGGATTGTAATACCCTCCTAAGGGTTGGTTCATAAGGGGTTTGTTGGGCATCATTCTAGTAGGAATGTTCTGATGAGGGTTATAAAAAAATTCCCCAGTCAGAGTTGACCTGGGTTGGGAGTTGCCCAAAGTGTGAAACTGACCTCCTCTGGGTGTGAATCCGAAGGATAAAGGTGATTTCATCATGCCAAATGTGTTGGTTGAAATCATAACTGAGGAGGTGAGTGTAAAGGATGGAACTTGAGCATAAGCTTGTCTTCTAGTTTGGTTACTCCATCCAGAAGCAACAGGATTAGACCTAGGATTAAAAGGAGGAAAGCCTCCCATGGTAGAAGTAGTTTGAGGGACATGGGTGCCACCAAACAAGAATGGAGTATAAGGAGGAATTGTTCCCCCAAATCCAATGCTAGAATCAGGGATAGGGGTTGGGATGGAGTTTGAAAACTGCGAAGTAAAATTCGGCATACCATAGGAAAAGGGACTAGAGGCCATAGGGATGGACTAAACATTATAGCTCGGTGAATGAATAAGCAACCCAAACGAGTTCATGGCAATAGGTTGAGTATTCACTATAGGATGGGCAATGATGATGATAGGTGCCCCCATCACTACAACCATTGTGGTTGAAGGATTCAAAGGGGTACCATTAACTATAGTAGGTGTGGGAATCAAAGGAATCCTAGTATATTGATGACTTGGTTCAGTACTCATCCTTTTAGAATCACAAGTCTGATAAGTGGAGGTGTGTGTACCACGTTTAATAAATATACACATTTTAGAAGTAAAAGATTCAAAATGTGGTGGTAATTGTAACAAGCGGCGATACCTAAGGGAAAGTTGGTCTGGCTCCATGATGACTCAAGATTCAATATATAAAAAACATATCCTAAGGCCAACTAGTAATCAAAGAGCACACCAAAAATAATCAAACGAACAATATGCACACAAACAGGATAAAGTGGTTGAAAGGGACCTCCCTCTCTAAAGTAGGTATGCCTTGCCCAAGAGGGGCCTGAGACCCCACTGCTAAAGATTGGAGGAAACAAAATCAGTTATAAGGGCCCTCGTGGGATTAACAACTAGTCGGTCAGATCCCCCCATAGAGGTAATCCTCCATAAAGGTTGTGTGTTTTTCAACCCTTATCTGACCCAGGGTACCTGTAGAATAACCCCTGCAAGTAACCTATGTGGTACCTAAGTCAAGAAACTAAGAAACCATGGTATCACCGATGCACAGGCGAATAGTCGTAAGTCAAGTCCACCGT
The DNA here is from genome assembly GCA_009831015.1 of Picea engelmannii. Lineage (NCBI taxonomy): Eukaryota > Viridiplantae > Streptophyta > Pinopsida > Pinales > Pinaceae > Picea > Picea engelmannii. The sequence goes on along the minus strand of ML786657.1, from coordinate 393,861 downwards.
ATGGGCAGGGTAGCAAATCCCGAAACCTTGAAAACATCGGCTCTCACGGAGGTAAGGGCACTAGCAATATCCCCATATACGAATAGATCCCCAGAAATATATTTGACGCTAAGAAGGTATCAAGGGGATATCCCTTCAACCAACCTCACATGACCTCGTGTTTAACTCCGGTGTAAGCAGAGCCTCCTCATATTACCAATTATAAAATGATTTCTCCGCACCCTTAGTCAGACACATATGTTTATTTAATAGCCTTGGATAATTTTACTCACAAAATATTATTCCAAGGCTCTAAATCCTAAGCTAATTTGTGCACCCTAGAAAATAAAAATTGTTACTAATCAATTTTAAATTATAGCGTCAATTTTAATGGCTTTTCTTACTCAAAAGGTGTGGCCGTGAAACTAGTGATGTTATGACTCATCAAGTAAAATAAATTAATATGAATACAATGCAAAGTCCTAACTTCAATTTCAATAAATTATATACTTTTCAAAATTGCAATTTTCAATTCAATTCTGCAATTCTAAATAAAATGCAATCTTTCTTTACATGCACTAAGACAAATGACAAAGACTCAAGAGATCAAAATTCCAATCAATGTGAAATGCCTAATATTTTTGTATTTTCAATATAAGAGAATGAAAATGCAAGGACTGAACAACAGCTTGATATAAAGACTCTATTGTGTATAGACAGAGACAACCCAAATACGATATCAAGGACCAAAACACCCATCCCAAGGTGCAAGGACAATCAAAATGAAAAGATGATGAGAAAGGCATCGCCCAAAAATTCAACCAAAGACAGGTTTCATGTCATTCCACAGACACTTAACAGTCACCACAGAGACCTAAGAAGACTCAAAAATCATCAAAACTTACCCAGCAATCAAGCAACAAAGGTTTATGTACACGATTGTTCAAGGGAAAAGCGCATATGTACATAGCTTGCAGAAGTACATAACGCGTATGTACACGACTGTCAAGCAAAAACCTGTGTATATGTGTCAAAACAAAGCTAGGCTAAGGAGAAGGATAAGAAACTCAGACTCAAAGTGAACAGAGGTTGTCAAACAATCATACGACAAGAAACTCAATATGAACGAGAGAAATCTAAGGATAAAAACACTCCAAACCCCAAAAACAAATATTATATCCCTAGTATGGTCACCAATTCTGTTATGAGGAAAATATCTCTATGGCTAGGGGTAAACCACAATAGACAGAAATGACTGCAGAAATCAAATCTAATCTCAAGTATACTATATAAACAAATATGCTAACAAGACAAGATAAGAGGCCTACCTCATCCAGACGTTCAATGAAGTCCATCGCTGAGAACTTGACCCAAAGCAATATACCTGCAACTAGTCCACAAAAACCAAGCAACGCAAGCATATGGTGATAATATATATTTTTATCATAATCCATCAACATTCATAACAAAATGAAAAGATGATGAGAAAGGCATCGCCCAAAAATTCAACCAAAGACGGGTTTCATGTCATTCCACAGACACTTAACAATCGCCACAGAGACCCAAGAAGACTCAGCAATCATCAAAACCTACCCATCAATCAAGCAACAAAGGTTGATGTACATGATTATTCAAGGGAAAATCACATATGTACACAGCTTGCAGAAGTACATCACGCGTATGTATGCGACTATCAAGAAAAAACCCACGTATATGTGCCAAAACAAATCTAGGCTAAAGAGAAGGCTAAGAAAATCGGACTCAAAGTGAATAAAGTCTTTCAAACAATCATACGACAAGAAACTCAATATGAACGAGAGAAATCTAAGAATAAAAACACTCCAAACCCCAAAAAAGAATATTTTGTCCCCAGTATGGTCGTCAATTATGTTATGAGGAAAATATTTATATGGCTAGGGGTAAACCATAACAGACGGAAATGACTGCAGAAATCAACTCTAATCTCAAGTATACTATATAAACAAATATGCTAACAAGACAAGATAAGAGGCCTACCTCATCCAAACGTTCGATGAAGTCCACCGTTGAGCACTTGACCCAAAGAAATATACCTACAACTAGTCCGCAAAAACCAAGCAACGCAAGCATATGGTGATAATATATATTGTTAGCACACTCAATAGAATAATCCATCAACATTCATAACAAATACACCCATGGAATAATAATTCAAATATTTTCGAGATATTAATTGGACGAGAAAAAAGTATTTTTATTAAGATATAATCAGCAGAAGTGAATGAGTTACAAACTTCTGTGTCGGCACGGTTTGGAACCAAGAAACTAAGTTCCTTCCAGCTGGGACTCCACCACTTAAAACCTCCACCAAATGAAACCTCATATAAGAGAGACAATGAAGTTCTCAATCAATAATGAAATAGCTCGGGGATTGAACAATGTGTTCAGACTTAAAGGATAAAGGGATGAAGACTCAATGTGAAGTGAATAATTTCTCCAGAGTAACTTTGCTCTCAAAGTTAAATTCTTTCTCCTCTTTTCCATAGCTCGGATTTGGTCCATTTATAGCCTTCAAGTGGAACTTAAGGGTCGATTTAGAATTTTTCCAATATATGGAAGGCCAAGGATCATTGATCTCATCATGTGACATGGAAACCCAACACCATTTTTTAATTTTGGGCCATTTCCCGTTGTGCACGGGTTGTAGTGGTGCAACCTGCTTATACACATGTTGTAATATAGGAAGGGTGTGTATATGTGGAAAAATCATGTTTTTAGCTCTGGGATTTTCAAAAAGGGAATTCAAGTTTCCATAAGGAAATGGGAAAAGGCCATATGTGTAATATTGCATGGGGTGAGGCAAATCTTGCTATAACAACATGGAAACCCGACACAATTTTTAATTTTGAGCAGCAAACTTGATATGCGCGGGGTGTTGTGATGAAACCTGCATATACGCGTGATGTATAACTTGTAGGGCACATATATGTGAAAAAATATGATTTTTATCTCTGGGAAGTGCAAAAGGGGACTTCAAGTCTGCATAGGGAAATGGAAGTGCCTCCCTTCCTTAGTCATTTATTTCTTCATTCCTTCCTACCTCGAGACTATCCCTTGGTGATCCCTTGGAACCCTATGTGTGCAAAGCTCCTTAGTAATTCGACTCCATCGTCATCACACACTTGTCGCTCAAAAACATATTTTTCTAAGTACCCAATGCTTTTATAAACCTTCCATGCATACCCTTAAATAAATCCCTCTTTGTGATACTATATGACTAGGTACAATCTACTGCAAATTTTGTAATATAACCCCCTAGTATGTTATTCAACCAGAAATCAACTGCATGAGAAGTAGTATTACTTACAGAATTCAATTGTCTTACCAACTCAGGGGTCCAATTCCTCGTCATTGCAGCACGGTATCTTCCAGTATTCTCCACTAATCTTTCTAACCATTCAGTCAAAATAATCAAAAATTCACCAAAGAAAATTTCATGCGGCTCTGTGAACACATACCTTTGAAACCATTGTTCATCATTCATCCGAGGGTTTCTATTCTCTCCTCAGTAAAATTCTCATTCCTTCCTTTCCAACCATGCAATGATCTCTTTCTTAGTCGGCCTCAAAAAGATTCCCTCAATTACAGATTTTGAGTCTTGGCAATGCAACCATTTGTTGGTGTGTGGCTATAAGACCCTAGGTTCAAGGTATTCAACCAACAAATCATTTAGACACCGATCCTTTTGACATCACTTGCATGCAATTGAAGTCTCACCTGAGGCATCTACTGGGGATGAAGGAACCAATTTTCTACAGGGATGAGGGGATGTAAGGCTATCATCATCATATCCATTACTATATATCCACCATATGTGCAATATCTTTATTCATATCCTTTAATTAGTTAAAAAACACTATTGTGCAGAACCTGTCTAACATAGATTGCAACATAAGTAACCCACTTTATCATTCATTATTACTATGCATCAATCATATAGTAAGTAGATTTATATTAATCATGCATAAACAAAACATCCATGAACAACCACATCAAATGACACTTTCAGACACAGGTTTTAAGGTGGTTCATCCAATCCTTGGGCTATGTCCACAATATATGGTTTCTGTATTAATATTCATGCAGTAATCACCTCAGGCTTGTGCACTTCACTTACAATAGATATAACATATCATACTATCTAGAACTGCCTAGATTCTCTGCAATGTAAGCCTCTCTCTCTCTCTGCAAAACCTCTCCAAAACCTTCAGTAATGATTCTCACTCATATGCAACCTAATATCTTACTCTGAACAGCTTATTATTCCCCAAACCCTTACATATTTATACATAGATTTAGGGCCCAAAACCCTAATAGTTTATCCCAAAATCCTAGTATGTCCTAGTTGTTTTCCTTCTTTTTCGCGAGCATGTTGTTTTTCCTTCTTTTACACCTTCATGTTGCTTTTCCTTCCTTTTCGCCTACATGCTGCTTTTGTATGTCTAAATATTTTCTCTCCTACTTTTGTGTGTGATGTGACTTCTACTTTGACCCTGCAAACTGCTCATGTTTCTACTTTTTCACACACTCTTCAAAACTTAGCTATTCAAAATGCTTGTCCAATAGTGCTTTGTCCTTTATTCCAGAAATCTAGATTCGTTTTACATTGTATATCTGAACTACCCTATGGAGTCATTCTCCTTACAATATATATCATAATGTCTCATGCCATTTTAGGAATAAGAAAACAAACTCAAAATTAAATCTAAAACTTCCAACAAATACATAAAACATGATTCCATGTTCCCCATCGTATTGGTTGAGAAGAAGAGTCCAATCATATTCCAACTCACAGTCCAAGTAGAAGGGGAATGAAATCTAGTTGTAATTGATCCAAAATACGAAATGAGGGCATTCTAATATCTCCCACTTGATGTTGGATGGAAGGATCAACGAATGAGGAACGAGATGCCTCGTGTAGTGGCTCTGACCAATGCCATGGATCTTTGTGGAACTAGTAGATAGTTGTGTTATTTCTAAAATTAATCTAAGATATTCCAAGGATTAGTTCAAATGTTGATCTTGATGCAGGAGCATCGCCAACATCAAGCGAGCCAGCGCAGAGACAGCGGACAGTTGGACAAGACCAACGCAAATTTTGAATTTCTCTTGGATTTGATGCACGAACATAAATGAGGCAATTTAATGAAGGCGCACTTGTAAATGTAAACAGACCTTGAGCGATTTGCTCTCGTCCTTAGTGGGTAGAAGGCATTTATAGTATTTAATGCAAGTAGGTAGAATTGAATGTGTAGATTAGACAGTTTTTAGAGCGCAAGAGGGAAAACGGGATATAGACACCCTCATTGTGTATTGTAACATCATCAGAGGAATAAGAAGCAATGTTGAAGAGAGCAAGAGCAAGCAGAGAGCTGTGTAAGAACACCCATGTACAGATATTTGGATTAATAGAAGAGTTCGATTCAAATTCATGGTTTCGTGTTGTTCTCTGTGTATTGATGTTGAATGATATGCTCATGAATGTTTGCTTCCTATTATACATTTTCTTTATATGTTGTGTATATGATTTCATGTTTTGAGTTTGAAGTCTGAAAGGAAGTAGGAATGAGTTTCAATTGTTTCTCTATTTGAACAAGGGTTCCTGCAAGGAGTGCAGTCGAATTTTCCGCAAGGAGTGCGTTGACAAAGGGTTTAGATAGGGTAGCTTTTGTTCTCATTCGTTTAGAAGTGCAGTTGAGAACAGGAGCCGTGCAAGGAGTATGCAGGCTGAGTGAAGTCTCAGGGTTGTGGACCTGAGTGAATAATTGAGAGATTGTTGTTGCAGGTGTGCGCAGGGTCGAAGGAAATTCAGCACTTGGAAGTGTCTGAAGATTGCCGCAAGGAGTGCATGCAAGAGTCTTCTCTAAGACTCGGAGTTATAAGGAAGCTCAGGAGAGATAGAGTCTTATAACCGCTAAAAGGGTTGTATAGAAGTTGTACCTCGAAGAATTTAGGAAGGCTTCATAATTTTGCGCCGCAGGTGGACAAGTTGGCGGAGGAACACTTAGCTATTCATAGAAATCGCCAAGGAGGAACAGACGGTCGGAATTCTCTGAGTAGGATTCGCGAAATTTCGTGAGCCATCAGATCTCATGGAAGAGAAAGTGAGTTACCGTGAGTAATTTAGAAGGTTCTAAGCTCAGGAGTAGTAAGACCAAATATCCAAGCCAAAAGGACCATTGGATTCGCAAGAGAATCCCTATTTCGGGGTTTCGTGGGCGGAAGTCCCGTAAACTTGGTAACGAGAATCGCAAAATCACGAAACGCGATATCGCGAAAGCGAAAGAGGATTTGTGTGGATCACGGAGGATTCAACGAGCGGACAGGTGGCACGCCATTTCAGATTTTCGTGGGGTGAAGTTCCGAACTCGTTGCATTAGGATTCACGATATTGCGAAGTCCGAAGTGCCGATGAAGTGAAGTAGCGTTGAAAAGTCAATCGCACGAGTGTATCGGAGTTTTGGCAAATCAGGATTCGAGAGTCGGTGAGACAAGTTGTTCAACATCGCGATCGTCGAAATCACGATAGGGAAAATCCCGAAAGAAAAAAGGAAAGGTCAGTGTTGATTGTTTCAGGTTTCGTGGATTCGAGAGACCAACGCTTGACCACTGGATTTGTGAAGTCGCGAAGTCTGATCTCCCAAGTGAGAAGAGGGGATCCCGTGAGAGTTTGTTGTGGGTGAAGATTTCCCGATAGGGAAATAGAAGAGTTGTATTAGAGTTCTTCGGGCCAGTAGTGAAGGAAAGATCCTGTGACCACGCAGACCTTCCGACCTAAGGGTTGAGAGGTTGCGGGCGCGCGTGTGCATCAGTTTGGTATCAGAGCACAGAAAGATTATTTGCTTTCTATAGCAGAGAAGAAAAAGAATTCATCATGCCGCCAAGGAGAAGGGATAGGAAAACACCTGATCTACCAGAGGATATGGAAATGCCACGAAGAAGAGGCAGGCCAGATGACAGATCCAGCCATGGATAGAGATATGCGCGATCTATGAGCTAGACTCGAAGATATGGAGATATCCCAAAGACACATTGTCGGTGCGGGGGATATCAGTGATTCTGAGAGTGAAGCTGAGGCTAAACATGAAGAAGAAGTTGCAGCCGAAGATGCATCAAACGAACGTTTGATCAGAGCTATTGCAAGAATGGGTGCAAGGGTGAAGATGGACATTCCAGTTTATGAGGGAAATCTGGATGCAGAGGAGCTTCTAGACTGGATTAGAGCTCTAGACACATACTTTGACTATGAAGATGTCGAAGAGGACAAGAAGGTCAAGCATGCTGTCATGAGGTTGAAAGGACATGCAGCATTGTGGTGGGATGAACTACAAGATGAAAGACGCTGCAAAGGCAAGCAGAAGATCAAAATATGGGACAGAATGATCGCGAAGATGAAGGAAAAATTCATCCCCAGAGATTATCAAATTACTTTGTTCAGGAGAATGCAGAACCTAAGACAGAAGCTAATGACAGTGAAAGAATATACTGAAGAATTCTATAAGTTGAACATCAGGGTAGGTCATCGAGAGAGCGATGATGAGAAGGTTTCCAGATATATGAATGGCCTGAGATATGATATCCAGGATGAGATGAGCATGGTAACCATCCAAACGATGGAAGATGCTTATCAGATGGCTCTGAAAGCGGAAGAGAAGCTGAGCCGAAAGCAGGGTCAGAGAGGTCGAGGCAAAAGTCATCCCAGAGGAAAATCAGTTGCCCAGGATAAATATCAGAATCCCAAGGAGGACTGGAAGAAACCTCAAGCTCGAACTGAGAGAGGTGGAACCTCACAGAGAGGGAAATATGTTGAACAAAGAGGGCAGCATACTGAGCAGAGAGGAGATTATGCTGATAATAACACTTTTCCTCGTACTAGAGGTAGAGGAAGAGGAAGAGGTGGAGTAATAACATGCTTCACATGCGGGAAGAATGGGCACAACTCTTACGAGTGTCCAGAGAAAAAGAAATAAGGAGGAGAAGCTCACATCGCCGAAGAACAGAGGCGAGATGTTGAGGCAGAGGATGTTGAAGGTGGAAGATTGTTGATGATGCAAAAATCTCTTTTGACACGAGAGAAGGAGGTGGAGAGTTCAGTCCAAAGGACCAGACTTTTCAGGACTGCTTGCAAGACCAAGGATAGGGTATGCAAGGTCATTGTAGACAGTGGTAGCACAGATAATCTCGTTTCTACAGAGATGGTGGAAAAGTTGGAGCTGGAGACGATTGATCATCCAAGCCCATACAGAGTTTCGTGGCTACAAAAAGGACACTAGGTAACTGTCACTAAACAATGTTTAGTTGAGTTTAAGATAGGAGGATATAATGATAAGATATTATGTGATGTCATTCCTATGGATGTTTGTCATCTATTGTTGGGTAGACCATGGCAATATGACGGGAATGTGATTCATGATGGGAGAATGAACACATACACCCTAGAGAAGAATGGGAGGACTCACATGTTGCTTCCAATCAAGGATAAAGAGGTGAATCCATAAGTAAGCAACATTGTATTTCTCATGAGTGGGAAAGAACTTCTTACAGAGGTTAAGAAGAAGGAGGATCCACAATTCATAGTAGTCAGAAAGCCTAGAATTGTTTTGACCAACACAAGGGTAGATGATTTACCAAAAGAAGTTCAGGAACTGCTGGAAGAGTTCATTGATATAGTAGTGGACGAATTACCTCGTTCATTGCCACCGATCAGAAGTGTGAGTCATCATATTGATCTCATACCAGGAGCCAGTTTTCCAAACAAAGCCGCGTACATATTGATGCTGCAAGATAATGAAGAGGTTAAAAGGCAAGTCCAGGAGTTGTTGGACAAAGGATTAGTCAGGGAAAGCTTCAGTCTGTGTGTTATTCCAACAATACTCAGTCCGAAGAAAGACGGAGGCATGGATTTTGTATTGGGGTTGCCAAGAACACAAAGAGGTTGTGATTCAATCTTTGTGGTGGTGGATAGATTTTCCAAAATGTCACACTTCATTCCATGTCAGAAGACCAGTGACGCAACTCACATTGCGAATCTGTTTTTCAAAGAAGTTATTCGACTTCATGGCTTACCAAGAAGCATAGTTTCAGATCGAGATACAAAATTCATAGGGCACTTTTGGAGGACCTTATGGAAGAAGCTGGGAACTACCTTATCGTTTAGTTCGGCTTATCATCCTCAAACGGATGGACAGACTGAAGTGGTAAACAGAAGTCTGGGAGACTTGTTGAAAATCTTGGTGATAGAACACCACAGCCAGTGGGACAACATATTACCACAGGCAGAGTTTGCTTATAACGACTCAGTTAACAGAAGCACCGGGCAGAGTCCATTTCAGGTTGTCTATGGCATGCAGCCGAGAGGAATTTATGAACTAAGAGATTCAGAATAGACTACGACTAGGATCGCTAGTGCAGAAGAATTCGTAGAGGCGATGAAAGAACTTCACAGCCAGGTGAAGGAGCGACTACAGAATTCAAGCCAGGAATATAAGCGTAGAGCAGATCAGCACAAGAGACAACTTCAGTTCGAGGTTGGTGATCTGATTCTGGCACATTTAAGGAAAGAAAGGTTTCCGATAGGAACATATAATAAATTGAAGATGAAGAAAATCGGACCATGTAAGGTCTTGAAGAAATTTGGGGCGAACGCTTATGAGATTGAATTACCCGATGGGATCAGAATTTCTCTAATATTCAACATCTCAGATTTGTACCCATATAAAGTTGAGGAAGTAGGAATAGCAAATGAGCAGCCTGTGATCCAGTGGACAAAGCAGATGCCAGTTGCAGAAAAGCCACAGATGGAGTCCATACTGGACAAAAGAGTGAGCAAGAAGACCAGGCGGAAAGAATACTTTGAGTATTTGGTCAAGTGGAAGGGCCATCTAGTTGAAGATGCCAGCTGGAAAAATGAAGCAGAGATACAGAAGCATGGACAAACCGTGCACGAGCTCATAGAAAGGAGCCCATGAAAAAGTTTCAAGCGACGGAGTATGATGCAAAAGCATCGCCAACATCAAGCGAGCCAGCGTGGAGACAGCGGACAGCTGGACAAGACCAGCACAAATTTTGAATTTGTCTTGGATTTGATGCGCGAACATAAATGAGGCAATTTAATGAAGGCGCACTTGTAAATGTAAACGGACCTTGAGTGATTTGCTCTCGTCCTTAGTAGGTAGAAGGCATTTATAGTACTTAATGCAAGTAGGTAGAATTGAATGTGTAGATTAGACAGTTTTTAGAGCGCAAGAGGGAAAACGGGATATAGACACCCTCATTGTGTATTGTAACATCATCAGAGGAATAAGTAGCATTGTTGAAGAGAGCAAGAGAAAGCAGAGAGTTGTGTTAGAACACCCATGTACAGATATTTGGATTAATAGAAAGAGTTCGATTCAAATTCATGGTTTCGTGTTGTTCTCTATGTATTGATGTTGAATGATATGCTCATGAATGTTTGCTTCCTGTTATACATTTGCTTTATATGTTGTGTATATGATTTCATGTTTTGAGTTTGAAGTCTGAAAGGAAGTAGGAATGAGTTTCAATTGTTTCTCTATTTGAACAAGGGTTCCTGCAAGGAGTGCAGTCGAATTGTCCGCAAGGAGTGCGTTGACAAAGGGTTTAGATAGGGTAGATTTTGTTCTCATTCGTTCAGAAGTGAATTTGAGCATAGGATCCATGCAAGGAGTGCACAGGCTGAGTGAAGTCTCTGGATTGTGGACCTGAGTGAAGAATTGAGAGACTGCTTCTGCAGGTGTGCGCAGAGTCGAAGGAAATTCAGCACTTGGAAGTGTCTGAAGATTGCTGCAAGGAGTGCGCGCAAGAGTCTTCTCTAAGACTCGGAGTTATAAGGAAGATCAGGAGAGATAGAGTCTTATAACCACTGAAAGGGTTGTACAGAAGTTGTACCTGGAAGAATTTAGGAAGGCGTCGTAAGTTTGCACCGCAGGTGGAAAAGTTGGCGAAGGAACACTTAGCTATTCACAGAAATCGCCAAGGAGGAACGGACGGTCGGAATTCTCTGAGTAGGATTCGCGAAATCCTGTGAGCCATCATATCTCACGGAAGAGAAAGTGAGTTACCGTGAGTAAATCAGAAGGTTCTAAGCTCAGGAGGAGTCGGACCGAAGATCCAAGCCACAAGGACCGTTGGATTCGCAAGAGAATCCCTATTTCGGGGTTTCGTGGGTGGAAGTCCCATAAACTTGGTAACGGGAATCGCAAAATCATGAAACGTGGTATCCCGAAAGCGTAAGAGGATTTGTGTGGGTCACGGAGGAGTCAGCGAGCGGACAGGTGGCACGCAATTTCAGAGTTTCATGGGGTGAAGTCCCGAACTCATTCCATTAGGATTCACGATATTGCAAAGTCCGAAGTGTCGATGAAGTGAAGTAGCGTTGAAAATTCAACCGCATGAGTGTATCGGAGTTTCGGCAAATCGGGATTCGGGAGTCGGCGAGACAAGTTGTTCGACATCGCGATCGCTGAAATCGTGATAGGGAAAATCCTGAAAGAAAAAAGGAAAGGTCAGCGTTGACTGTTTTGGTTTTTGTGGATTCGAGAGACCAACGCTTGACCACTGGATTCACGAAGTCGTGAAGTCCGATCTCCCAAGTGAGAAGAGGGGATCCTGTGAGAGTTTGTTGTGGGTGCAGATTTCCCGATAGGGAAATAGAAGAGTTGTATTAGAGTTCTTCGGGCCAGTAGTGAAGGAAAGATCCTGTGAGCACGCAGACCTTCTGACCTGAGGGTTGAGAGGTTGCGGGCGTGCATGTGCATCAAATCTTCACATGTCCCTCCCTTAACTTGGTGTATGAGCTATTGGAATGTTCCATTCAAACCATAGGGAATTTGAAAATCATTTTATTCTTTGAAATAAAACCTACACTCATCCACATCTTAGCACATGACAATAAATTCAAACCATAGAAAATTTTTAGAAACAAAATATAACCTATGACCATGATTATCGAGAAGAAAACAATTGAAAACAATCTAATTATATATAATAAGCCAATTAATATTGGGTAACCATTTCATAGTCAAAACTATGTCAAGGCAGATAATGAAGGTATTTGTAGGGTTTAAAGTAGACAAAAGAAGGGTCTTGGAGGATTTAATATATACCATATGAGGGACTTGTCACCAAGTCTTGAAGTTGTTGGCAATATAAGGTATTTATTTTTAATAAATGGTGTTTCACCTTGGTTAGATGAAATCTACAAATCACTTGATTTATCTCAAATAAATGGAGCTCCCCGTGACATTCCAAAGAAGGCCATTGATAGAATTCCTACATTCCAAGGAATTATTTTTTTTTAAGCCTTGGATAATTTGGCCAAATTTAAAAGTGTGACATTTAGAAAAGGGGGATAAAGACACTTAGATGTCACCATGAAATTGTTTGCATTACATATTGAGGATGATGTTGTTGAATGGTGGAAGGAATTTCCCAATAATAGTTTCAATGCATGCCCCCCCTTTAAAATGATTTCCTTGAGAGATGGGGAGAAACAAAGAGATAATAGATACCTATTGATTTCCCTAACAATTTCTAAAAGGAATGAAAATGAAACTATAGAATATTTTAACAAAAGGTTTAACCAGATTGTGCAAAAATTACATACATACATTAAACCTCTAGAGGAAACCATTCTCATATATTACCTTGACTCATTTGATGGAGATATTGGTTACTATATTAGAGAAAATGACCCCCAAAATATTAAGGTGATCCAATATTTATTAGTTAAAATTGAGAAGAAGATGATCGTAGATGGTAAGACAAATCAACCTAGTTCTACAAGTGCCAATACTATGAGAACTGAAGCAATATCTAGAGTGGTAAATATAGTTGATCCTACTCCTACTCCCATAGAAATATTAAGAGAAATTATTAAATGTATGAAATCCAATTTTACTCAACAATACACAACGATGTAGAATATATTGGTATAACTGGAAAAGATCAACACCAAAATAAATATCCACCAAAGGGAAATGGTGGATGGGATAGAAACAAAGGTTTTCAGAACCATAATCAAAAGTGGAGACTCTTAGATCCTTTGATTCCAAATAATAATAATGTTGTTGATCATAATATTGTGCCTTTATGTAGACCATGTGGAGGGTTTCATGATAAAATATCATGTCCAACAACCATACAGATTAGGGATTCAAATAATGAATACTTGGTTGAGTTTGATAACATGAATTATGTTGGGGCAAGAAATGATATGGTTTAGAGTATAATAGTAATATCTTACAATATCTATAAGGACCAAATGAATCATATTAAAGGGAAAATTATTGATTCAGATATCATCACTAGGATGTATGGTGAGAATCCTACTCAGGAAGAAATAAGGAGGATGGTAAAGGAGAAAGAGTGGAAGGCTTACTAAAGGAGGAATAAAATAGTTCCACAGGTAACTAAAGTAGATTTTTTTTCCAAAAGGATCCTTTGAGTAAACAACATGTACAAACAAATGGAGTTGCTAAGGAATATTCATCAAAATGACCTTCTGCAAGTGCATACTATGGTTTGAATATTGACTTGACCCAATTTTTATCTAAAGTGAATCTATCAATTCCTTTCCTTGAGATGGAAAATATTACTAACCAAAAAGAAAAGTTGAAGAAAATCCTTTTTTTTTATGAAGTTTATGAAGATTGTCTTGTAGTGTTACAAGTAATGAACCAACAAAGAAGAAATGGAAAACACAATCCCTTTATCGCCTTGATGGTCAATGATTTGTTGTTGCACAATTGCATAACTCTAGTGCATCAAACAATGTCATGTCACTCAAGGTGATGAATCAACTAGGCCTCGAGACCACTCAGCCTTATAGGTATGTATATGCTATGCATTCAAGAGAAATTAAGGTGTGTGCCATGATCAAGGATTTGTATATGAAGTTCAAATTCTACCCAAATATATATGTTTTGATGATGGTGTAGTGATAAATGTTCCAGATGCTTGTGGTGTGTTTATTTCAAGAAAGTCGGCCACAAGTTTGGGTTTCAATGTATAGATGGATTTATCTTAGGTCATTGTTCCTCCAAGTGAAGGTACCCATGTGACTTTGTATAAAGAGCATCCCAAAAAGTACCATGTAGAATCCCCAAATGAGCCTATGAATGAATTGGTCTACACATAATAAAGTGGGGTACAAGTTTACCCAGATATATTTGTTTTGATGATGTTGGTCAATGTTCTAGATGCTTGCGACATGTTGTTTTTAAGAAAGTGGGATACAATTTTGGGTGGAAATATATAGATGAATTTATCTCATGTCATCATTCCTACATGTGAAGGTACCTGTGTGAATTTATATAAAGAGAATCCCAGAAAGTACCATGTAGAAGCCCCAAATGAGCCTATGAATGAATTGGTATGCACAGAAGAATATGAATTTGGAAATTATGATATTCTAGATCACTTTGTAGCCCCTAAAATTAATAAATAATAGATTGAAGTGAAGAGTACGAAGAATTGAAGATGCATTTTGATGGATCTCAATCTATATCAAGTGTATGTTGGCAAATATTGAACAAGCAACGAATGCGTGTTGATGGTTGTTGTCATTAATGGCAACAGCGGAGATGGCAGGATATGAAGGATAAAACCCCTTGGGGATTCAGACATAAAAGCTCAGGAGGAACAACATTGAAGAAATCACGCGCAGCAAGAGTTTGCAGAGATGAAGGAAGACAGCGATCTAGTGACCATTGGATCCCATTCAAATTTCCCGAAAGGCCGACAACCGTCAGATTTGCAGAAGTTGTGAGGGAAATAAGTCATCGGAGATTCGGGGATCGGGACTTTGAAATGCCTAGTTCACTCGACAACGAAAACCCCGAAATCGCGATATGCGATTTCGCGATCTGATCGCAGCCGTTAAAGCCAAGGTGAAATCCCGACGGGATCTGGACCGTCTATTCGTGTGGANGCGTGGCAGCCTGGAGGCTCCATCGGAGAATCGGGGATCGGGACTTTGATGTCCAGTTCACTCGACAACGAAAACCCCGAAATCGCGATATGCGATTTCGTGATTTGATCGCAGCCGTTAAATCAAGAAGAGATCGGGACCATCCACTTGTAGACAGGAGGCTTCATCGGAGTTTCGGGGATCGGGGTTTCAATATGCAAAGAATACAATGCAACGAAAATCCCGATTTCGC
>ML786657.1:349734-367103 GCA_009831015.1 Picea engelmannii | reverse complement strand
CCCCCCCCCCCCTCTCAGTTGTTTTAGTATTTCCAATAGTGTAGGCATGAGTATTGTTTTTACCTCTACTCAAGGTGATACCGCAATTTTTGCATACAGATTGGACTTAGATACCATAAACAATGTGGTAGAGTATGAATATTTGTTATTGTAATGTTCCCAACTAGGTTGGGTGGAAATTTCACACTATTACCCAAAATTATTATGTTACTAAGTCTCTTTTAAACAGATTACTCAATGAGGAATATTGTCAAACAGATAACAAACATTCATTCCACCAAATTTAGAGCAGATAACCATGGAATCTTATTATGTATGGAAAATCTCAAAATCAGTACAATAATAACTAAGGGATTTAATAACAGTTGCAGAATACTACTAAGCAGCCAAAATAATGGTTGCCAAGCAGCTGCATAATCTACTACAGAAATAATAAGAAACCTGAAATGATGCCACTCAATGATTCCCAAGGCTCTCACAACCTGACCTTACTCTAAAAGTAATGTGGCATGGCTACATAAAACTTGTCTTGGCTACTAAAACTCGGCCCAGCTATAGAAACTCAGCCCGACTACAAAAACTCATCCTGGATACAGAAACTCAGGCTGACTACAAAAACTCATCCTAGATACAGAAACTCGACCCTTCTACAGAAACTCGGCCCAGCTACAGAAACTTGGACTGGCTACAGAAACTCGGCCTAGATACAGAAACGTGACCCATCTATAGAAACTCAGCCTGGCTACATAAAAGTCACCTAGCTACAAAAACTCATCCCAAATAAAGAAACTTGGTCTAGCTACAGAAACACGACTTAGCTATAGAAACTAGCCCCGGCTACAAAAACTCAAATGAAGATCAAATGAAGATCCTAGATGGATCTTCCTCCTTGTCTCAACTCCAATGGAAATCCTCGATGGATTCCCCTCTTGTCTAGCTAGGGTGGACTTTGCACCACCAAAACCAAACCAATAGTGGCAATAGTACATTTGGGTTATTTTTTGATGGCATGTTTGTAGCAATTGCCACTTTATATTTTCGGGAGAACAACAAACATTGTACCCCCTCAAACATCGTTTCACATGACATCGTTATACCGATGACACAGATATCATCGCATGTGCAACATTTATAGCAAACACATGTCATATTTACTTTCATTGTCCAATCCCACTATGGATATTGCAACCATGACGCTGGAACGTCTCACCTGCGACGCCATAGGCCATCGCAAAATAGATGTCCATTGAGTCATACATGCGACATCGCGGGACCCGTAGTGGACATCACAAGACCGACGAGTGGCCTATATCTCTGACGTTTATGCTATATCAGCGACAGGAGAGATGTTGCACGGTACGTCGGAAGAGGAACGTCAGACTACCGAAGAGGGGTCTATATATCCGACGTTTAGCCTATATTAGTGATGGGAGGGACATCGGAACACCGATGACCTGTTGGTATTTTAAAAATAAAAATAAAAAACAAACAAAATAGAGGATAAGAGGATAAGAATAATCTTGGTGTCGTGTAATTGGACTTGGTATTGACCCACTTTGATGTATGGTTTATTCACGCTCTTCAATTTATTGTTCATGTCGTTGTAGATGCTTCTTGTTGTCATTCTCTTATAAAGGCTTAGTAATGAATTCATTCATCTAGGAGTAAATAAATGTGACGAGGCTCTTCCTTTTACTTTATTTCGTGTTTTATTTCGGCTCTTGTTCTCCTTTATTCTATCAATTAAGTTGCAGCTTTGGAAGCACATTTTAGCCATAAAATAGTGCCTTTATAATTTGATTGATGAGTGGCAATATTATCCCTCCAAGACTAGTTTTATCAACAGATTTCCAGAAAACACTTAAGGTTCAGTTGCATCATATTATACCCTTTTTACCTTTTTACCTTACCTTAAATATGAATTCATCAAATAGTTCCTTCATCTATTAGTTGGTGGAAGATGGTAAACAAGAATTTTCTACCATATGACCTAATTCAAAGTAGTTGTTTGTGACATACGTGTTCTCTCATTTATCCAATGCCTTATGACTCCATTACCCCATGATTGATAGGCATTGGTTTCCTTCCATCCTTTTTTATTCCTTTTTATTTTCCTTCATTTATATATATTGTCCTTATCCCATTTTCATTTCCATCCCATTTCATATACTACAACAACCATACATTTTGTTAAGGCTTATTCTTCCTATGTCACCTAAGAACCCCACTCCATAGCCTTAGCAATCTTATTTTTAGGGATTAGCCAATTTCATCAAAATTGGACGGTGCTAACTTGAGCAACAAGGTGGATGGACTTGTATCTACAAGTAGCACCAAACACTAGTATTGATCCTGATATCCCTGATGGATCGAGGGAGAGGCAAAGGTCGGTGTCAGAGGCAAAGGGTGTTATTGAAGATGAGGACCCAATTATATGGCATTATTTTAATGATATGTAGTTATTTGTTGTAGCATGATCCTTTTAGGACTCTAGAGGCCAATTAGAGCCTCAATGTTTATGTATTTTATTGCAGACATGTATTGCACTTGGCATTATTTTGTTATATTCACCCTTGCATGGTATATACATGAGAAAAATTTGCATATTTTGGGTCTAATGACTGGGATTTAAATTGATGTATATGAATAAAATAAATTCATCAAAAATTGAAAAAATTATCTATTTTGGTCCACTAATTTTGTTTCTGGTTTTATTCTTGGCTCCAGTTTTTTGGGATGGACCAGTTCGGTTTTGATTTTTTGGTCGACGGGTTCAATGTCAATTCCAGTTCTAACAACATAGATTTCTACCAATAATTATAAAAATTTATAAAAAATAAAGTAATAAATGTCAAAATCATAAATTAGCCAGTGCTTGCCCTTTTTCTTCCATGTGCTCTAGCACCAGTGCATCATAAACGTCAAATCCAAGGGAAACACTCATAAAATCTATTGTAAATGTGATTTTTCATCTCCAAGTAATTCCCAACACCAAAGGGATGCCTCGTACCAACTAACAATGAATAACAAATGGTGAAAATGATTTCATTTATGGTTTGCATAGGTTTCAATATAAAGAAGAGGGTAGGTGGACCAACTAGGAAAGGGTGGGAGTGATTAGGGTTTTTTCTTTTTGTCATTGCATAGACCAACACTTTTGGGATGTGTAGATATTCCTCATTCCATGAGGTACGTCCATGTGTCCAAGATAGGAGGAACAGGAATGAGGACTTACCCCCCTACATCCCCAACACACCTTGCCAAATCAAGTATGGCCTATATGTACCCAAGATGTACCCCATGTCTCCAATACATCATCCATGTCCAAGACATGTCAATAATGTGTGATCACAAGTCTCATGTAACATCGTTACGTATACTACTTGTATTCTAAAGAAATATTCAATATTTGACTCTACCAATGTTGAAAATGGTGTAGGTTTCACTTTCAGCCTTGGTCGACCTTATATTTTAATCATTACTATATTTCTAGGTTTGGATAATCACAACCTTGTACACGTAGACTCAAACCGTATTGGGGAAAGTTCCCTACCTCTTGAATTGGATATTTATAGACCCGCTCTCATTTGTAATTTAACTCAAGTGATTCCTATTCATCTTTTATCAAAGTGATTCTTTTCACTATATCTTGTGAATCTCAACAACCAAACATGACTCTAGAACATCTAACAATAAAGAGAGGATAAGCACACTTGAAGTACAATGTATGCATGATTGTTTTCCTTTTCAATTGAACAAGTTTTTGAAGAAAAGGTTTTTTGACATTACATTTTAGTCTACCATGTGTATTTCCCCTTCATCATGGCTCATTTCTAGTCATGATTCTCAAAACATTGGAGTGATTCACCATTGTAAAATTTTAAAATAAGAAAGTGCACCCAATATATTAATTTGTAGAGAGGGAGAAAATAGTTGCATTCAATATTTTGCAGGTAATAAAACATTTTATATATGAAAATCAATCTATCCAATCTCTTTGAAAGAAAAGATAAATCAAAAGGTTGAATTACTCTAAAATTATAGTTAAAATGCTCTATTCTTTGATCAATATTTCTGAATAATCTATGAAATTGGATATGCATAAGAGAATCTTACCCCCTTAACTAAAGATTTGATTTTGGATGCATTGCTCTTCTTGAATTGTTTCTTTCTCTGTGTTCTTAGTTCATCTACAATGATATAAGTTTAATTTTACAAATTATTTAAAGCTCTATGTTTCTTGACCTAAAAAAGTGCATATTCAAAAAATGTTAGGGTTCAAAATGAAACATAAGTAATTTCCCTTCAACATATAAACACATAAACCTTGCAATTAATCACATAGGTGGAAATAATGGAAGATAATCAGTTGGGGAAAAGAGAGAGAATTATGCAAGTTTTCTTATAGTATTTGATAACCATCGTCTCCTTATAATAACCATCATCTATGTTCCATTGATTCTATCAATTTTCTAGCTCCAAAAATCACTTAATATTTATGTAAAACAATCATTTCCTTCTTTACAAATGAAACTTGTGGGAATCTTCCCTCATGGGACATCAAATAAAAATAGAATACTTCAAAACATGGACATCACTGCACTAATTCTCTTGAGTTACTCATGTGCCTCTGTAAAACTACCTAGGTCCCATATTATACTTTTCTATAGACTTAACCATCAAAGTTAGCTTCCACACACTAAATAAGTCCTTGTTTAGCTTAGTCACTTTCTAATATCAACTTGAGGTTG
This sequence comes from Picea engelmannii, assembly GCA_009831015.1. Taxonomy (NCBI): domain Eukaryota; kingdom Viridiplantae; phylum Streptophyta; class Pinopsida; order Pinales; family Pinaceae; genus Picea; species Picea engelmannii. Next base: position 362,352 of record ML786657.1, on the reverse strand, counting down.
TATCACTAAAATTTATAATATAAATGACTATGAAATTAAAGGGCATATAAAGTCTTAAAAATTAACATCTTATTATACCTGATTGAGATTTATGGTATACAACATGCAAGTATTGTTGCTAACTATCATATATCCATCTTAATCCCATATATATTAAGCACATAAAGGGAGAAACAAAAAACAGGTGCAAACATCTCAAAGCTTAAAGAAACCAGGATTTAAGATGGATCTATAATAGTTTATTTTTTAATTCCATTTTATTTATTAGCCTTGCACACATACGTTGTACATACAATTAGTATCATTCACTTACCACTATTAATTTATTTATGAATATATGATGTGATTAGTTACAATGATTCATAACTTCGTAGACAGTGATTATCACATAGACAATGTTTTCAATGACAATGGCATTCTAAGCATTTTAAAGTTTTAATCATGTCACGACTTATCTGACATCATTGCCTTGATAAAACAATGATGAGGAGAATAGTAATGATAATATTTTTTTAAAGATCATTGCAAAAGTCAAATTGAGAACACATTTGATAAGATATGATAAGATAAATTTATTAATGTCCAACGATTGACCAAAATAGGTTAATTGGGACTTAAACAAAAGTACATTCAACAAAAGCATTTGCAAGAGTACTCAAGGAAACTCCAAAATCATAAAGTAATTGACTCACTATCCAAAAATAAGCATGAGAAAAGCATGGAAGAGTTAGTGCTATAAAAGTGTTAATGGAAAAAAAGGGGGGAGTTCGACCTAGACATAACAACGAGGACTTAACTCAATGTCTACCTCATAAATGGAAATGTATTAAGGGGATAAGGGAGATCCACTATCACATCTGAGAGCACTCAAATGGTATTTATGTGAAGCCTAGAAATGTTATTTGAAGACCCTAGAGAGCACCCTGAAACTCCCCTAACACTCAAGGTCGTTTGGAAGAAGCTAGTGATGGAAATATTGTGTGCAGTTCTCTATGCTAGACATATATAATTGATTTGATGTCCGGTAGTGTTGGACATTGTGTCAGTCTAATGATATCTTGGTTGAGATTTGTGTCATGTGCAAAGCCTCAAGGATAATGGATACACAAAATCACAAATCAACAAAGTTTGTTTTCATATAGAGAGATGGAACAAACAAAACACTTGAAGATAATAGTATGAAGAGAAAGTAATATCATAAAGCATTCTTTCCTTACATTCAAGGCATGACCAATAAAATTGCCAAGTTTCTAAAATAGGAAAAATTATCAAAACATTGTTTTCTCATTCTAACAATATGAAAAATATCTTATAATATGTCAAGGACCCAATCAACACATATTTAAGCAGAGGAATCTACCAAATCTTGTGGGAATATGGAAAGACATACATTGGTGAAATTGTTAGATCCCTCCAAGTTGGAGTTAAAGAACACATATCCCATATAAATCATAGAGGAACTATCTCTTTTAGACTCATAAAGACAAACTAATCTTCAGAAGTTACTAAAATAAATTTCAGTACTTAGCAAGTATTGGACAGTTTCATTAAAATATTTCTAATTAATGATATTCTATAAGTCATTTACAAGGTTGCATGTCGTTGTGGTTTCGTGTTTTTTTTTCAAATGATATCTCTGCTTTCTGTAACCATGGTTACTGCTCCAAGGATTGATATACTTAACCGTGACAACCTTATTCTCCATCATATTTTGTATACTGCTCCAAGGATTACTATACTTAACCTTGACAACATTCTAACACCAATTACTCCTACAAGCAAGACTAGCAAGCCTACCCAATGTTGCATATAAAACATGCACATTCTAAGTTGAAATCATATAATTTCAGATTTTGCATCCTAAAACTATGATTTCAAAACTAAATCTACTTCACTTTACACCTAAACCAGGGGGCTCCTTTCATGAAGAGGTATAGAACATATATAGAAGAAATAGAGAACATAAACATTATTAAACAGATGATATATCTCAATAAATTATCACATAGAAAACCCTAAATTAATAAATAATCGCATAACAATTCATAAACATTAAACATAACCAGAATTGATGGCTATATAAATTATACTGAAAGGAGCATTCACACATGATCTGATGAACTGTTCGACACAGTTGGAATGGTTTCCCCCGCATACTCCTCTTCAGTTGTATGACCCTCTGTTTGTCCTGAGCTTCCCTCACTCGACGAAGAAAGATCTTAAAGTACCTGCCAAAATCATTCAACCTCCATAAATATCTACAAAATCAATACAAGTCATATTTGTAGTGCATTATTTACTATAAGATGCATTTTTATGAGAGTGTCAGAACATGCCTGAATGATCTCCTCTTGGTTTCGATAATAATTTATTGTAGTCACACATCTAATATTGGATCAAACAGCCTCCCTTGATTTGAATTAGCAACAACGAAGTCGACATTGACTTTATTGTTGCTCTGTTGGATCGAGAGAGGTTTTCTCCAAGATTAAACGGCTCCAATAAATTATTCTCTACTGGATAGGGCCAACCACATGAAGGCAGAAGCTCTTATGGCCCCTCCCCTACCCCCCCTCACATCACTCTCAATTCCCCAATACCCAATCTATTTTCTACTAGAAAATATGTATTAAAAATATTCAAAACCGATAGAATGTGATTATAAAGCTATGCAAGAAAGCTAATCTAAAATAACTACAAATTTATTTGATTTCAATTTGCTTTGAACATAAGAACTAACCATCTATATTTCATTTTTTTCCAACATGAGTACAAAAAACTATTTCATAGAAAATAGATTTTATAAATAGTTATTAAAATATTGTACATCATCATTTAGTTTTAGCCGCCCTCTTCTTCTTAGCTCTAAAATTCCTAAGTATTTCATCAATATCGATGTCTTCGTTCTCTAGGTGCTCTTCAAAATCTGATTGTTCTTGCTTCCTCTCACGCAAAGCACGCCTAGTCGCAGGGTACTCATGGGGTAATGGAGGTTTTGTGACGAGGAATCACCTACAAAACGAAAAAATATAAAATTTAGATGGCCAGATTTTAAATATCATTGTACTAGTTTAGTAATATTAAAAAAAAACACTTGCAATATCATTATTTACCTAGTGCACTGGCCGACACCGTTGGAATGGTTTCCCCTGCATGCTCCTCTTCAATTGTATGAACCTCAAGTAAAACATTATCTTCCATTGAAACCATGAACTTTATAAGGACAATCATAAATGTATAAGTAAAACAAATTAGAAGTACAAAATGCATAACTACGAAATTATTAATTATATGATTAAAATACATCCATATTACCATCATGTGCCTTAGTCATAGCACCATCGTGGGCCTTCACCCCAGTGGAATGATACTGCACTGGAGAACCATATTCTGGTTGCAAACCGCTATCAACGCACTTCTCTCCAATACTAGTGGGTTGGTTGACAGTGCTACACCCCTAATTAAAATAAAGTTGTAACACATTAAATTTATCAATGATATCAAACATGACTATATTGTATTAATAATTAAAGGTTAATGTGGATTGAATTTTATTTACCTTATCCTGCAAAGTGTTTCTTGGTAATTGCCCCAAGCTTTTCTGGTGTTCAACTACAGCTTTATAGTCATACTTGTAACCAAGCTGGAGGTCTTCCTCCATGGTTTCAGTACCAAACTCATCACCCCGCATTGCATAAGAGTATGTATTTTTAATGTTATTTCCTACAATTACCTAGAAGTTTGAAGGCGATACAAATAACATATTTGGGTACTTACAATTAGTGACTGCAACTTCAAGTAGCCGCCTTGGCCTTGTTTTTGTTGGCCACATTTGGAAAGCCTTGCTTTTGTTTCCTTTGAATTGTCAGTCAACCTATCATCAAAAGTTTCAAGTATGTTAATATATACCACACTTTTATTTAAATCTAAAACAAATTAAAGGTATTGAATTGAAATTGTAATTTACCTTCTGGGACCAAAGGGTGTTTTTCCTTCATCTGTCAATTTATTCTCTTTTGCGTCCTTAATGAGGGCCTTACATTCCCTCTCTAAAATCATCAGAGGACACTCGTACCTATATTTTTGTTTCAAGTGCTTCCTATAGGTTTCCCGCGTATATTTTAAATATTGGCTAACTGTGACGGTGGCCAAGGTTTTGTTAAATGTGTCTAAACCAAAAATACTTTCAAGATAATCTATCAATTCTTTTTTGAGGTTGGAATTCTGGGAATTCCACCTCTCTCGTATGATGGGCCCAAAAATCAGCAATTCCTTGTTCTCCAAGGCCCTATAAAAATCGTTGTTCCCTACACGCAAAAATATTATATGAATATTAATTTAAAAATAATAATTTAGATAATTTATGTTTGTCTACATAGAGAACATGAAACAATTAAAATTTTAAAAATTACCTCAGACTTTAACTTTCTTTAATGGAACCCCTTCCTCGTTGACCATAAATGTGCCCTTAAGGGTCCCCATGCTGGTCACACATCTTTCTTTAGGAAAAGAAACCATATAGTTGGCCAAATCATCAGCCTCATCTCCGTCACCACCTCCAAATCCTACCTGTGTGGCTCCCTGGGGATGTGTGTCATGGCTCCCACCTAATAGTGTGGAAGGTGGATATCTGAATAGTTTTGTCCTGGAAAGTATACGAGGGCATGCATCGGTACCCTGTGGCGTATGTGCAGCGCCACTACTACTGACACCATGCATGCTAGGGTTAACAGGATCCAAAAATCTCTATATAAGAAAGAAAACATTTTTTTCATTTAGACAATGTAAAAGTTAAAAATCAAGCTTTCATAATTGATCTTATGACACAAAAATAAAACCACTTGAAATCATGGTTATTACCTTATATGTTTTAAGCCTTGTCATAACTTCTCTTGTCCTTTCTTCGACTTCATGAGTTTGATTTAGAATGTCTAACAAGTGAGCCAGTTCCAAGTTTTCTTTATTGATGTTTTTTTTATTAATACCATAGGGTTGGGGGATGCATACAAATCCATTTTTCTGAGTGAATCCTCATCGGAATCATGTCCCACCGACTACATATTTCAACAAAATAAATGTTATTTCAGTTATTGTAAACAAATAAAATAACTAATTGCCACAGAAATAAAATGCACATTAAATGCAATTCGAAAATTGTTGTTCGTTTACCTGTTCTGAGTCTATTGATTTACCATGATCATACTACCACATTACAATAAAATTATAACCGTGATCATGATCATGAGAAATAAATTCAAATGTATGAGAAATAAAGTTAGTTCATGAATACACAGGGGACAAAAACATGGCATGCTAAAAACATAAAAGTAAAGAGTGACGAAAGAACATAATGAAAATCATAAAATATAAGAGTAATTGCTTACAAGTTGGGTAAAATAGTATATGTACCAGCCCCATAATAGAAACTTGTGTATCTATTTGATTCAAATTGTAATCAATCAATAATTATTCCCTTGCAACTATTGATTTTATTGCACATACGAATACATGGTTTCCTTCACGCCCCTCAAATACGCAATTGTGTTGCTTATTTGTGATCGTGGGTCATGTAATGTTTATAAACCATGCAATATTCCTCGTTGATTTTGGCCTTCCGTCAATATAAATAGTTTCTCCTTTATTTTGATCATTTTATTTTAGCTATATATAATTTGCAGTCAAACCATATCTTCGCATACTTTTTATATATTGGACTAGTCGTTTCCAATCTTTGTAGATATAAAAAGGTCTGACATACTCCATCAATTCAATTAATCCATCGTAACAGACCTTTATGCCATCCATGGAAAATATCCTCAAACCATGTAATGATGATGGAGCAATCTGGTATATCATTTCATTTACACAAAAATCAGTGTTTATTTCAGGAAGATCCTTGGGTACCCATGTTGGCACAAGGGAAAATCCAAGGTTCAACGCTTAACAGCGCACCAACAAAACCCTGACTATCGGCCCTTTCGAAAACACCTGTGAAGCAAGAGAAGTCTCACCTGAGGTAAAAGCAGGGGGGGTTAAAGGACGCAGGTGTCTGTAACCAGGCTGGGACACAGATATGTGTTAAAATAACTTCGTACAATAGTCTATTAACACTTAGAAGGTGACATGCATTAGTTTATCAACATCGTAGAGAATAATCAAAGATAGATCGGTGCAATAGAAATGAATGATTATAAACCCTAAGCACTTAGCATTATAAGTTAGATCTAGCATTCATTCATCCTTAACACACAAGTAAAGAACTTTAAGAAACAAAAGATCTATCTATTATACATCATAATCGAAGCACTAAGCAAATTCATAACATAAATACACAGCACAAAGCAAACCAAAGACACCAGACATATGTGGTTCACCCCAGTGTGGGGCTACGTCCACCAACCTCTTTGCCTCTTCATTATTCGTCAAAATATTACATTCATTCACTCTTGTGCACTAAGCAACAGAGTCAAGCTTCGCACCAGACAGGAGATCTGTGCACTAAGCACCAAATCCTCCTTCCAAAACTAGGTCAAGGCATGGAGCCAACTCTCTATCGAGCACAGAGCCTTAACGCACATACATTCCTTTGCACAAAGAAACTCTAACTATTTTCACTTAGCTACTTCTACAATACTTTCTTCTTTATTTATAACTTTACAAACCCTTACAATAACGCCTAATCATGGGAAAACCCCATGGGTCGTCATCCCATAAACCCATTACAAAAACCCTAGAAAACCCCATACTGGGTCCACATATCCCTCAAAATAAGTGAGATTCGTGATCTTAGCTCCGCCTGGGCGCTCCTTCTTCGACCATCGTGTCGAAGCCCAAAAGTGGGCCAAATCTAACCAAAGCTTCCTCAAAACTTGGTCGAGGACCAACCAGACCCCAACACTCACTTGTGACTCATCCTGAGTCATGCAGATCTCGACAATGTTGCTTCAAAGGCCTTGATATTAACTCGAGTTGCCTCTTCTTGTTGCTTCGGCTGAGCCTCCTACTCAGCGAGCTCCTGGATCGTCTATTCTATAATAGGCCCTGTTATCCCCGTTTTCTAGGGATAACTAGGAGATCATGTCTCGAGGCCCACAGGTCCTAGACATGGAGTACCGAAAGCAGGATTGACCTAAGCATGGCCCTGGAGGGCCCATCCTTTTCTTCTTTCATCAGATTTGTCTTGTCAGCAACAACAGCATCCATCACCATTGGCTTGGTCTTGTATCGGAGAAGGCTCTTGCTCCATGAGGTAATTGGTCTAGGTATCATGGTATGTGTCACTTTTGATCATTATAACCTTTGGATATATGCATTTGATTCCTTTTATCTCTAACAACTACTTGGATCTTACATTAACCCACTTGACCATGCTTGGGGAGATTGACAGGGTACCTTTGCGAGTCTGTGCCCATAGGTTTTGGTTTGCCACCGGGGGGATTTCTGAAGAGCCATCATTCGCTCTTGTCATACCACCACTTTTTCATCTTACCTCTCGCTCATTTACCCCATTTCCCTTGTCCGACATTGGATTGACATGTTTGTAAGGTTTCACCTTATCTTGTGGGAAGAAGGGGATAAAGGCCCAGAAGGTAAAAGAAGCTTGTAAAAGATAAATGCCTAGAAATGAAACCTCAAGATGCTCCACCCAGGGATCCCTAAGAAGGCAATAAAAATCCTCTCAGCAAGAAACAAGAGGGACCCAGAAAATAACAAACAAGACCTATCCAAGAGGATGGGGGGTCTCATCACGAGCCAACCTATTAGGTTCATGGGTACCTAACAGTATGACATTGCCACCATCTGGTTACCATGCCAAGGCAATGACCTTTGGTTGCATGGCCAAGGGAAATGGGGTCTCATCACAAGCCAACCTTCTCATCTCTGTGAAAGTACTTGTGGGTAACATTGTCAGCTCTAGTCACCATGCCAAGGTAGTGTCCTCTGGTTAGCCCTTGAATGAAAAGAAAAAGAAGAAGAAAAAGAAAATAAAGAAAAGAATAAAGGTAAGAACGGGCTTGGAAAAAATTGCATCCATGACGGGTACAACTTGCCTTCTACAAAGGCACCCACAGATAACATTATGCATCCCTGGCTCTCACTCTCCCCACATGTCTGGACATCCCCTAGCCACATCACCTCATTTACATGGCTTGGATGAAACCTCCTAGAAACTTCCCTTTTCTTGTGGATACTAGCCCAATAGGATGTCTTGTCCTTTTCTTCGATCTTGTATCCTAGGTTTTTGTAATATCTTTGAGCTATTGATCGATATATCAAGTTTTTTATGCATATGTTTGATAATATTAATGATGAAATGTGATTGACATTGTTTTGATCCATGTGACTAATGAGCCCATGGAGGGCATAGTTTTTGATGTGCAGGACCATGCCCGAAGGACAGGTACCATTTGGAATAGTACACATGGGGAGATGATTAGTTCGGACCTCCATGGGGCTGAAGAGCCCATCAGATGGTTGTTGAGACCCTGTCAGAGGGGCAAAGATAGGACATCATTTGACCAAGGTTTTGCACCAGAGAAGAAGAGGATGTTTCACCAGAGGCACTTTGGCAAAGCCCGAACTAAGGGGAATGACCCCTTTTCAGTGGAATGTTGGCCTTGGAAGGCTCAGAACGTCCCCACCCTCACCATGAAATCATCCAGCTTCATGGTCATTTTTAGAGGCAAACTGGGCAGCAGTGGCACATGTGGCATGTTGGAGAAGCCGTTGGAGGGCTAACGTTTTACTCCTGGATGTCTCATTTTCCCTAAAAGGGTCTAGCGCCTCCCTTGAAGGGGATTTTACCTTTTTTACAGCTCGGTTAGGGTTTTAATTTGACAATTTAATGTAAAAACAGTATTCTGGTCTTGTCGACCATTTTTATGACCTAAAATTAATTAAGGTCATTGATACACTATATATTGAGGGTTTTCACTCTCATTTTAACATAACACATCACTCACTCACCTAGTGAGGTCTGATTTTTGCGCCCTATTGGGGTTATTGGTTGAACTAAGGAAGGCACACTTGTTTAAGAAGAATATTTTTGGCATTCTATGGCGTTTTTCTTGAAGGAAGGTTTACAACTAGGGTTTGCATGGTTATTTTATTGATGATTTGTAAGTATTTTTCTGCAAAACTTATTGATTGAATGGTTGTAGTTTAATTTCTTGCATCTATTTATAAATATTGTTGAATCAAAACCCTAGGGGAAAAATACACAAGTAGATCGTTGTCTCATGTCCCCTGATAGAAAAACCTTTTAACCATTGAAGAAGAAGAAGAGAGCATAGCCATAGCTACACTCCTTCTTTATTCTTCCCTTAAGCTAGCCGTACCTTTGAACTTCAAGAGGAAGAGGACGTCCCAGACCTAGGTTATCTACACCTAGGGCCATTTTCTTTTAGGGTTTGATGAAAGGGCCTTTCCTTAGCAACACTCTCCCTCTTTAAACTCTCTTGTCTTGATTTTGCTTTCATTGAGCTAGTTGTCTATCAGGAAGGAGGAGAGAGCACGAGGCCTTGCTTTAGCAACACCGGAGTGAGCCTCTCTCCCCTAGGGTTCTGTCTTTGAGGCCCTACTTTAGAATCACCTTAAAACCTTTCCCTCTTTTCCTTTAAATCTCATCCCCTTCAACTTGTGCGTCCTTCACTTTTTGACTCCATTAACCCTTAGGCACTGATCTTAAGCCTCCAGCGTTGAAGTGAAAATGATCAAACAAACTCTCAAAACCTTTGCTAAATTGAAACCCTAGCTAACTACTAACCCTAATAAGGCCGACATCACCCTTGGTTATTTCATCTTGACGCAGCATTTTTCATTTATTAGGCAATTGGATGGTGTTTAAAGCATTTATTGAATGAGGGATTGATTGGATACACTGATTGCTACATCATCTTGATATTTATTGGTGAAGTAATATTATTTCATTGTTTCATTAACAAACATTGACTTCGTCAATATTTATTGTTATAACTGCTTATATATTGATATCAGATAGTCTTATGAAGTACTAACCCATTGAATTATAGCTTGCATATATTGTTTTGTTGTTGCTTTGTTCCGGGCATGTGTTCTTCTTTGGGACTACACTTCATTATTGGATGTTTAGCCAGGACTATATTTTTTGGTGGTGACCTGTGAAGGGGGAACTTTACTTTGACTTTTAAACTTTTGCCTCTTCAAAACTCCAGGTTACCGGGGACATCTCCCCTGGGCCTAACCTCCCTAAAGAGAAAGAACCTCCCCATCGAGGTGACATTGGGTGGGATAGGTTCATGTTACGCCAGTTTGGCCCTCTACTTTATAGCCACTTGACCTAGATACAAACTGTGAGATAACATTTTGGCGCCATTGTCGGGGAACACTGAGTCAATTCTCCTCAAATTAAAAATCTTTACGGTAAGCCTTGCCTCAGAGCCTTATCTTACAAGCTTACCTGGCGACTCCACTAGGGTGTTTTCCCTTTTCTTTTGACAGTTTCAAGAAAACTATCTGGCGACTCCACTGATGACAAAGCCAACAATGACTTCACAATGGGATCCCGGGAACTACAAGCCTTTAGACATGAGTGACATCTCAGGTACCCTCAACAAATTCCCCTTGAATACATAGATTTGCTTCCTGGATTATGTGGTGGTGATAGAGAAAGCGCTGACTATCACATGATAAATTTATGGAATTTCTTCCTATCGTACCCGGTCAATGATTATGCTAAAGACGTGGTCATGAAACTTTTCTCAACAATGTTTTCTTACAATGCCAAAGAATGGTATGATAACCTCCCTGAGGCCAGCATCAAGACTATGGAGCAATTTGAGAAAAAAATTCTCAAAAGATGGGGTATCCAACAGCAGGACATCCCATTACTATTACAAGAACTCGAGCGTATGAAGCAAGCTGAGGATGAAACTGTCGAATACTTTCAGACTAAATTTGAGAACATGCTATATCATATTCCTGAAAGTCATCATCCCGAGGAGAGATACTTGGTCCATCTCTTTACTAATGTGATTTTGGGGTATCTAAGTTTTCCTCTTAATGAAAGAAACCCAAGGACGCTCGACAAAGCCTACTACATAGCTGCAGTGATTGAGGAAAAGGTATCCTCGCTTGATATAGGATGCCTCTTTACCTTGGGTACTATCAATGGAGAGAATTTGTTTACCCTTAAGAGCTTTGTCATTGATCTCCAAGAAGAAGGGGAGCAAACCACTGATCAACGAAGGATTGTTGAAGAAATAGTTGAGGAGCTGGAGCCCAATAACGAACTATCAACATACCCTCTTCCTCTTGATGAAGTGATCCATAAGCCTTCTCCACCTGCACAACAACAACACGATAAGGTTAGTTTCTTTCCTTTTTAGGATTTTGATGATACCTTATTTCATGATTCAGAGAGTGATGGAGAAATGGAATCCCCAAATGAAAAGCATTTCCCTTGTTGCACCACCAAGGATAAGACAATAATGCATGCCAAAGATGCCCAAGTCCTAGAAGCTCCTGCACATGAGGAAACAGTAAATTTCCCTCCTTTAGTCTTTGATGATGTCTTATCTTATGATGAAGGAAATGAGGAGGAGGCAAATGAGTTTTCAAGACCTGCATGTTATGATACAAATAATGACATAGTTGACAACATTGATGAATTCATACATGTTGGGAGACATAGGTGGGATATAGTTGGCTATGATATGGGTCCCATCTACAACATTAAGAGTCATTTCCAAGTGTTTCCTTTGCAACTATCACATCAGATTACTCTTCACCAGTGGCAATAAGGAGATGAGGTTTTTACCCATACCCTCCAAAAACCCAAGGATGACATAGTACCTTGTTTTCCTGATAATTTTCGGTCATACCTTGAAGACTTTGATGATTGTTCATGTGAGCATTTGGATTTATTTTATGAAAATGATTGCCAAACACCACTCTGCTCAGATTTTGATACAAGTAAGAACATTGTTTGCTTAAAGAAGGTTTCTCATGACTTTTCACTCCAGCCACCTGTTATTACTTTACCGTGCTTGTCCATTAAAGGTGTAGTTGGGGAATATATTTTTAATGTTGAGTTTCCTCTTAAGCAAACCATAGACTCCAAGGGTTGGTTGGATACTGCAAGCTTGTTATCTCGGTTTTTCAACTTTCCCTTGATAGTTTTCCAGTCATCTGCCAGATCTTTATCAATCCCTCCCCAGACTTCACAGTATGAGAACGTCTTAGGTGGCCAGAGTGTCGACCTTTTGAGTTAGTGTTCTGAACCTTGGAATTTTTTTTACCTTTTCATGAAGTGGATTGAGTACTTTCCTCAGAGATGAAATTGGCAGGATTTTATCCCTCCCACCTGCCTCCATGAGTTAGACTTTGAAATTTCCGATGATATGATATATATTCTAACTCGTGACATTTGTGTGCTTGATTTATCACTATTTTGGTTTATGATGAAGCACAAGGTCTGGTATCATGGGACATTGTTGGATTGGCTACACTGGTCATTTGACTACATCGAATATCCAGCCAACAGGTAGGTAAAGGTAGGTACTTTTCTTTACATTTGCATTACTGATTGTTTTATTTCAATTTACATATATATATATATGTGTGTGTGTGTGTGTGTGT
>ML786657.1:295048-345400 GCA_009831015.1 Picea engelmannii | reverse complement strand
TATGTATGATAATGTAAAGAATGTAGATAATACTTATCATATAAAGAAAAGGAGGTTTTTACCCTGTATGGGTTTCCTCAAGAATTATCTGTCTCTGTCTTTCTCATATATGTGACTGATGTTGAATGTGCCTTTTGTTTATCTCTCTGCATTATTGTGATCATCATTGAGTGCCTTGTAAAGCTTTTAGAAGAAGCATAATTGTTTAAGCACAGTAACAACTGATTCACCCCCCCCTCTCAGTTGTCCAACAATTTTAACATAACACATCACTTACTCACCTAGTGAGGTCTGATTTTTGCGCCCTATTGGGGTTATTGGTTGAACTAAGGAAGGCACACTTGTTTAAGGAGGAGATTTTTGGCATTCTATGGTGTTTTTCTTGAAGGAAGGTTTACAAGTAGGGTTTGCATGGTTATTTTCTTGATGATTTGTAAGTATTTTTCTACAAAACTTCTTGATTGAATGGTTGTAGTTTAATTTCTTGCATCTATTTATAAATATTGTTGAATCAAAACCCTAGGGGACAAACACACAAGTAGGTCATTGTATCATGTCCCTTGATAGAAAAGCCTTTTAGCCATTGAAGAAGAAGAAGAGAGCCTAGCCATAGCTACACTCCTTCTTTCTTCTTCCCTTAAGCTAGTCATACCTTTGAAATTCAAGAGGAAGAGGACGTCCCAAGCCTAGGTTATCTACACCTAGGGTCGTTTTCTTTTACGATTTGATGAAAGGGTCTTGCCTTAGCAACACTCTCCCTCTTTAAACTCTATTGTCTTGATTTTTCTTTCATTGAGCTAGTTGTTTGTCGAGAAGGAGGAGAGAGCACAAGGCCTTTCTTTAGCAACACCAGATTGAGCCTCTCTCCCCTAGGGTTCCCTCTTTGTGGCCCTGCTTTAGCAGCACCTTGAAACCTTTCCCTCTTGTCCTTTAAATCTTGTCCCCTTCAACTTGTGTGTCCTTCACTTTTTGACTCCATTAACCCTTAGACATTGATCTTAAGCCTCTAGCGTTCAAGTGAAAGTGATCAAACAAACTCTCAAAAACTTTTCTAAATTGAAACCCTAGATAACTACTAACCCTAAGAAGGCTTACGTCACCCTTGGTTATTTCATCTTGACGCAGCATTTTTCATTTATTAGGCAATTGAATGGTGTTTAAAGCATTTATTGAATGAGGGATTGATTGGATACACTGATTGCTACATCATCTTGATATATAATGGTGAAGTGATATTATTTCATTGTTGCATTAACAAACATTGACTTCATCACATTGTTATAATTGATTATATATTGATATCAGATTGTCTTATGAAGTACTAACCCATTGAATTATAGCTTGCATATATTGTTTTGTTGTTGCATTGTTCTGGGAAGATGTTCTTCTTTGGGACTACACTTCATTATTGGTTGTTTAGTCGGGACTATCTTTTTCGGTGGTGACCTGTGAAGGGGAAACTTTACTTTGACTTTTAAACTTTTGCCTCTTCAAAACTCCAGGTTACTTGGGACGTCTCCCCTGGGCCTAACCTCCCTAAATAGAAAGAACCTACACATCATGGTGACATTGGGTGGGATAGGTTCTTGTTACACCAGTTTGGCCTTCTACTTTATAGCCACTTGACCTAGCTACAAACTGTGTGATAACAGGCCCTTCCAGGCGATGTTCTATTGTTGCAACCACTTGATCTAGTTGTGATCCATGTCCATCAATATCTTTGAACACCTTGCAAGATTTGTCTTGCATTGGTTGTAGCTTATGTCTTACTTCCATTACCTTACCCTGGAGGGTAGTGATCTGTTGTTGCACCATGCGTTGCTCCTTGGATGTCTTCATTCTTTCTACTGCGGTGAGCAGCTTCATCTGTGCCTACACTGAAAATGCATGTTGTTGCACCTCTTATAATTGTGCTTCCATCTTTCTTAGCTCTCAGTCCTCGATGAGGCGCTCATATGTCTCGGTTTTCATGTCACTCAGTTGTTTACATTCCGAGGTGAGGGCTCTTATTCTTACTACTGTGTTCTTAGTGGTCTCTTCCCTCTAGTCACATGCCTCCTGCAGGGTGCTCGGTACTGTTTGGGCCTCCAATTCTGTTATCATAGTTTCCAACAGGGTAGAACTCCTCCTTCAGAGCATCCACAAAGGCTACCCAGGTGGATTCTCTCCCAAATGGCATATATTCATCTTTGGTATACCTCTCCCAATAACCTTTCCACCAATATCTAACATGGGGAAGGGATTTAAGGATCATGAAGGCGATATTTTTTCCATTGGAAAAATTGTGTACAGAGTAATAACCTTCTAGAAAATTCAACCATTTTTCTAGAGAATTTACATCTATATTGCCTTCAAATAAGGGGGTATCAAAATTGACTTGTACCTTGAAGGGAATAGTACCTCTAAAATGGATGTTTGTCAAAGATTCCCCGGCCGCCATTGATAGTTGTTGCAAGATCTAAGTGAAGTTGTCCATCATCTCATTCCTTTGTCGCATGACGGATTCCTCAAGCAATGTCTTGAAAGGATCTCTTGCTCTATCGTCTCTTTTTTCTTCCACCATGGGAGGTTTCTTAGGCTCACAACAGTAGTTGTCCTCAAGTGAAACTAGCTAGAGACCCAACTCTCTATACCCTAAATTCATTGGGGACGTGCACTGAAAAACGACAAGGAGAAGATTGCTCTGATACCATTAATTCGGATTATGCTGAGAACAAAATGAGATACAAAGGAAAACATAGCAGAAACATGGAAATATAGTGAAACCTCTATTAATGAATAAAATAGTAGAACACAAACTAGCTAGAATGGTGGTAGCTTATCGCTAAAAAGAAAGAGATGTTGGCTACACTTCATTTGCAACAAGATTTATGTCACACTCCATTGCATGCTTTAAGTACCTCCTTCACCTCAATTATATATGAGAGAGTGAGAGGAGAATAATTCGCATGATGCATGTGTGATAAATTGGTCTAAGTTCACAAAATTCCATAGGCATGTAAAACATGGGAAGTCACCCATCCCATTACTACTCTAGCCTAAGCGTGATTAACTATGGAATTCTAATGGGATCTGGTGCATTAATGCTATGTTGTAGGAGTGTACATAAGACCAATAGGAAATCATTACATGATGTTTGTAATTAACAAATGGAGATGGAATTACATTATGTTTTCCATCAAAAGGGTGATTATCACAGTTGATCAAAACCATAGGATCGAAAATGTTGATTCAATGAAAAAAAAGGATGGCCACTGAGATCCACCTGGATCAATAGATGAATGCATATTGATCCATTCAATAGCAGGAGAAGGATAAGAAAGTTGACCTCGCAATTCACTGTGAACAAGTTGCAAAGGGGTCGAGGCATGCCAAGAGGTATGTTTGTCAAAATTGTCCTGAAGATGTTTGTCGACAACACAGCTGACATAAATACCATCTCTACAAGAAATAAGAGGAAGATCAGTCATCATATGTTGATTACATAGTTTTTTCAATGAGCAATAGTTTAGATGAGCAAACCACTCATGCCAAAGTTTGTTCAAGTCATCGTTATGAGCAAAAACAACTGATGGAAAATATGGTGACCCAAAGTTGTCAAACTTGTACAACATGGAAATATCATCAGAAATTCCATTTGTGAGGACATGGTTAGGATATTTTAAATCCTTAATTACAACTTGGTGAGGTGAAAACTCTAAGGTTTTACCTTCACCTGAAGGAGTGATCTGATATATTGATAGAAGGTTGCAGGAAATACTTGGAACACATAATACATCATTGAAATGACCATTATCTACTTGAATTATTCTAGACCCTACAACACTAAGACATATGTTATCACCAAAATATATTTTCTTGGTGTTACATTTGACATTTGGAGTAGAAAGTATGGATTTATCCTTAGCCATATGATAAGATGCTCCAGAATCAATAAGCCACTCACCAGAAGAAGAAGTAGAAGTTGCATTGAAGGAGAAATGAGAAGCAGAAAGTGCATGTCCATGAGAAGAAGAATCAATATTGTTGTTGTGATTCTTCATCGGTTCTTCTAAATCTTTAGTCTTTTTAAAATAGTTAGATCTCACATGACCATCTTTCCCATAAAAGTTTCAATGTTTGTCTCTAGTCTTCTTACTTTTGTATTTTCCACCTTTGTCATAATTAGGAGCAAAAGTTGGTGGAGAGGGCTTGGCACCCTTGTTTTGCTTGTTGTTGTCGTGAGGATGTTGCTTCTTGGGATTCTTGGATTTATCTTTCTACTGGACCACTCAAGATTTGTTGGATGTACCTATAGTGCTAATAAATCCAAGTTGCACAAGCTTATCTTGCTCTTGAATCAGAT
This sequence comes from Picea engelmannii, assembly GCA_009831015.1. Lineage (NCBI taxonomy): Eukaryota > Viridiplantae > Streptophyta > Pinopsida > Pinales > Pinaceae > Picea > Picea engelmannii. The sequence goes on along the minus strand of ML786657.1, from coordinate 341,055 downwards.
TATCAAAAAAAGACTCAAGAGAGGGTTGTTTATAAGCACTCCCTAGAGATTCTCTAGTGGCATAAAAGGTAGATACAAAAATAGGATATGCACTACTGATATTAGTAAGAATTCAATCTTACTTCATATATGGTTGGAATTCTATACACAAAATTATAAGTGTTTTGAACTTAGATAAGTAATATTAAATGCAAGGAAAATCATTGGGATTTAAAGTCATTAACAGATTTTCCAAATGGTGGGATCAAATAACGTCATGTTTACCAAACACAATTTCAATCATTTCCCAAGCTTTTTCTAGGCCCTCAATTCCTTGAAGGTGAAACCTTAAATCAGGAGAGATGGACATTTTGATTAGTTATTGTGCTTCATCATTCCTATTATCCCATTTGGCATACTTGTCATCATTAGTGTGTTCTTGTTCTTTTCCCAAGGTAATATGGTATAGTCCTTTACTTATTAATACATCCTCCATATGGTATTTCGATGAGAAGTAGTTGGTACTTGTAAGAAAAATATCACTGGGAGAATCCATATTAAATATGTAGAGAATCTGACATAAAAGGTACATACAAAAATAGGATATGCACTATCGATCTTAGCAAACATAGCATATATGTAGCAATCTTCCTTCAAATCTAGTTGGCATTCTATACACAAAATTCTAAGTGTTTTGAACTTAGATAAGTAATATTCAATGCAAGAAAAATAATTTGGACTTAAATTCATTAACTGGTTTTCCAATTGGTGGGCTCGAATAATATTGTGTTTACTAAACACAACTTCAAGCTTTTCCCAAGCCTTATCTAGGCCCTCAATTCCTTGAAGGTGACACCTTAAATCAGGAGAGATGGACATTGTGATTATTCCTTGTGCGTCATCATTCATATTGTCCCATTTGGCATATGTGTCATCATTAGTGGGTTCTTGTTCTTTTTCGAGGGTAATTTGGTATAGTCCTTTACTTCTTCATACATATTCAATATGGGATTTCTATGAGAAGTAGTTGGTACTGGTAAGAAAACTATCACCAGGAGAATCCATATTAAATATGTAGAGAATATGGATTTAAAATCTAAAACTAATGGTATGGATGGAAAGCTCTCGAAAAAATTGGATTTTTCAAAAAATACGGCACTGAAAATGGACTTCGGATGTGAAAGTTATACCCTTTTGAAAAAATGCATAAACGGTAACCAAAGAGTCATGTGGCAAGTAGAATTTGGTCAGCATGGTGATTCTCCTCCTAACTATGTCTTTAATATCACTTTTAAATAGGTTACTTGTGAAATGACCCACTTTTATAGAATAAGCGAGAATCACTTTTACAATGAAGTTACTTTGTAAATGAACGTTGCATTCAAAAAACAACTTAAAATAAAATATTAAAGTTATTTAATAGTGATTCACTCCCTTTCCATGTCACTGCCACCTTTTGCCAATAGAAAGTCTCCACGTGTCTATACTAGTGTCAGTGCGACAATATTTTCCTTAGCCAAATTTTTCTTTCGACTCGAGATCAACGACTCTCGGTGATTCTCAGACCTTCAATGGATAGTTTAGATTTGTATTGTTGAGTCCCTTCAAATTCCCCTTTTCGGACTCTTGTTTGAAACTCAAGCCCCAAACTCTTTGATGAGATGCATCTGATTGAAAATATATATCCCATCTTATATGTAGCTCCAGATCGATGGTTGTCAGAGTTCCTTCGTCAGAGTTCCTCGCAATTCCTGGCTCTAGATAGCTCTGATGGGCACCTTCGACGGACGATCTATATCTCCTCTCAAGCTTATTTCCAGTGGGATTGATCAATGGTCCAGATCATCTCTTAAGCCTCGAAGCATCCTAACCGAGGTCACATCATCCTGTCAACGAAGCATTATCATGGCTAACCAATGACTTCCACATGGACATGTGGAACCCACCAGATGCACGGGTGAATATGTCAAATCCGGGTGACACGCGTCCTGCCTAACTTCCATGTCAGCACCATCATGGGCCAATAAAAAGATGCCATGTATTAGGGTGAAATCAGAGCAATATTTTCCATGCCTTAGTTGATCTTGGCTTTTGGTCTAGCCAAATCACTATCTCTCCTTGCGTTGACGAAAGATTAATGGTGGAGATCAAATTGGAGGTCATCGTTGGAAAAGTCCATTAAGTGCTCCCCCCCTTTGCTCGAGTTACAAAGTGTCAACGAGGAATTCATCATCGACAACCAAGGATAAGTTTAGGAATAGCTGACAGTGTGGAAGGTTAGTGGAGCACTATCAGAACCAATCAAAAACTACCATGTGGACACCCGGGGGACTCCTGAAGTCATCAAAGAACATGAGAATGAGTGATATGTGTCCTTCCTCCATGTCACATTAGTGTTAGTGTAAACAAGTATAATTCCACCACGTATCCAGGTGACATCAACATGACCTTGTGAATGCTATAGACGATTGTGGATTTTGGTCGAGCCAGATCAACGAATCCCCTCATGTCAGTGAAAGATCAATGACGGAGATCACGGTGGAATGCAAGGATAAATCCCCGATGTAATTTTTCTCAGTTTCAACAATGACATTGTCATTGATGAAAGGCAAAACATGTGACAGCTTGGACGCCAGTAGAGCACTATCAGAGCCAACCAGTGGTTTCCACGTGGGCATGTGAAACCCGCCAGGTACATAGAAAAAATGTCTCAAAATCGGGTGACACATGTCATGCATGTCTACCACATCAACGCCAATGAGGACCAATAGAAAGGTGTCACATGTCCATGCTGACTACAGTGCAATATATTTTCCTTAGCTGAATTTTTTCCTGTGCACCAAGCTAGATCGATGGCTCTCCTATTTTTTGGCGATAGATCAATGGTGGAGATCGTGATGGACGTCGGCGATGGAGAAACACGATGAACATTCCTCGACATAAGTTATCCCCAATCACCCCAACGACAACATTCTTAAAGAGAAGGAAGTTTCAGTCAATTAACGGCCCAGATATGATCATGTTCTAGATCAACGATTCAATTTTAATTTTAATTGTCAAGGAATTCCAGGCTCATTGGTTCGCATATCAACGGCCCATATTTGATCAAATTCATGATGGAAGGCTCACATTTGGTTCAATATAGGTGGCTCATATTTGATCATATCTTTTCCTTGATCGTCAACGCCTTAATCGTCGATACTCCAAGCGTCGGGATATCTTCCAACAACATAAAGTTCCATTTTCAAAGATCAACGGTCAAGATTGATCGGTGAGATCGATCCAGTGGCTATTGAGTGGTGTGATCTCGGCAATTAGGATTTCGAGCTTCGAGCCAAAGAGGAAAATGATTACATATATTTCTAAGGAGCGGAGCATGATGGATATATGGGCCTGCAAATTTCGAGTTTCCCCACGATATCATCATAGAAGAATTCATGCAGGTAAAAGTAATTAATTCTTACCAGAGGAGAAACCATCCAAGAATCAAGAAGATGGAAACAGTTTCAAGAAGCTGTAAGTGGTTTCAAGAAGCAGTTTCAGACATGAGAAAGAAGAATAAAAGGTAAAGTAGGTGCCCATTGTCAAGGTTAGCACGTTGGGGAATTGAATAGTTTCTTATAACCAGAGTTGTTTGACCAGATACTTTGAGCACAGTTGGTTGATAAATGCAGCAAGCAACAGAGATTCATACCCTACATTTAAGTTTTATACTATGACTCATTCCTACAGTTTTTGTGTTCTTGTAAAGCATCTCCTTCCACTTTTTCTTTTCTTGCATCAGATCTAATATATAAAAGCTCAATCAGCTAGCCATTTTTAAAACCATGTTCAGTGTTACTATATGATGTATGGTAATAACACAGAATTGATTTCCTCTGAATGTATGACCAGTTCTTGTCATTTTTCTTTTTGCATTTAAATGATATGTAGAGGGTACCTCCTTGAACTTGAATGTATGAAGATGTTAATTGTTTGAACCATATTTTATTGATTTGTTTACACTTGTTAAAGTTGTTGATTTATTCATTTCTTAGCATCCTATTCATTTCACCTAGGCTACAAGATCCATTATTTTCAGTGCCCTATATGTTTATTTTGTTCTTTCCTCTAATCCACCATTTCATCTTCCCTTAAAGCTTGACTGTCTGAAAAACTCATGGACAAATACCTCTGAGAGTTGAGAGCATTTGTCAATTGAACTAAGAATTGTTCGAGGTCCTATAATTGTGAAAGAAAGAGAGAGAGAGATGGAAAAACTTCCCAAAAATTGCATAATTACCTTACAACAAATTTGGCCTTAAGATCCATCATAAGTCTTAGCCCCCGGGGTGCCTCGACATCATTCCAACAACATCCTAGAACATCTCGAGGGATAACACTCTTAAAATAGATATCATGGATCAATCGAGTGTTAAGCCACAGATCAATGTGGTCATTAAGATCGAGGAGAATATGAGTCAGCGGATCACTCTATGTCAGGAACATATCTAGACCATCAGATTTCCTAACTACAAATGCATACTAAAGAAACACATTAATAAACACACTTTAACCTAACGACACATTAGACCAAGTTGATCTTAATTAACTCCTAAGTGTCTAAATATCCTAACAATTGATCACATGTTCATTGTAGGAAAATTGTCCAATTTTAGGGCAAAAGGCATGACTCGTAAATTCATGGACCTATGTCCAAACCCTAAAAATATTATATCATGGAAAAATGGAAACCTTTAAGGGAGTTATGATATATCCCTCTTAGTAAGGGTCTGTTATCACTGAAATTTCATCCGCAAATGGTTACAGGAATCCAGCATCTTCAAACAGCTATTAGTTCACCCATGGACCAAAAATGATCAAAAATGCATTTCCAAAAGGCCCAAAACTATACAATCAGCAATAAAATTAGCATGCGCTAAGACTACACAGGGAGCGCGCGCACATGCGCCATTCAGAAACACAGGAAAAAGAACACATGCGCACGATGCGCAAATGTGGACGCAAAAAACTACGCATCCCTTAAAACTGTGCATTTATGATATTGGTTGGACTCCCACCCACTTCTGGTTCAGCTTCCAAGTCGATTTGACATCCAAATCTCGGTTGAATCTGGCTGGGTGGTTGTTCAAAGACCTAAGGGTGCCCTAAATGGCCCCTTGTTCACACTAAAATCTAGTTGAATGATGCCTCAAAGTTATGCTATAAAAAGAGGCCATGGGTACACTACATTTTCAAGGAATTCATTTGTATTGTTATGTTGTTGATATTCTCTTGGATGATCCTCTTTCCTCATCAAGAGCATGCTAGCACCATTTCAGTTAGCCATTCATATCACCTCTAGATTGGATGTTCTTTGGATTCTCTTCACCATTTCATTTTAGTTCCTCACTTGTAAGAAGAGCTCAATATTTGGGGGTCCAAGAGCCCTCCCTTGGAGGAAGAGGGGACCCAAAGTCTCCCTTTCTCTTTGGTGTTTTCTTTCCACTAATATAATCCTTTCCATTGGTGGCATGAGTCTTGTTTGTTTCTTGTTATAATGTCCTTATGCACTATAGTTTAATTGCTTTTATCCTTCTTAGTTTAATTCTTTGCTTATCTTTTATGCTTTACACTTCTAACTCTTTCCTCTATTGATGTCTTGCCTAGCTGACCCAACCGGGCTTGTAAGCACCCTTATTTTGCTCATTTAGGTGACAAAAGAGGTGCAACAGATTGGCGACTCCACTGGGGAAAGGTATCAATTTCCTACCCCATTTGGGTTATTTTAGCTCTTATTTCTTTTTATTTAACCTGCAGGTACCATAACCGGCCCAAGCTGACCTACAAAAAGTCAAATTCAAAGCTGAGTTGAGAGAATTTTGTTCAGAATTTTCTTCACGATCGTGTATCAGACGTGCGTGGGTTTTTCAACCCACAGGCACGTCTTAAGTGCACATGTGCCAAAACCACTATATTTCTCAACGCCTTATGTGCACCTGCGCCCATAAGTCACTTTCAATTTGCGCATTGGCGCTCACAATGCCTCTGTCTATTCTAAGACCTGCGTGCCTGTGCAAAAAAACACACATGGTAAGATTTTTGTGATCTGTGGAGGGTCCATAGCCTTCTTAAAATTGATTCCATGCATATTTTAATCTGCACCACACTTCCATTCCCTCTCCATATAAAGGGATTAGTCAAAACATAGGCACTTAGGGGTTAAAATCATTATTTTTCCTCTTTTTCTTTTTCATTTTTCCACATGGATGGCTTGCTTTGACTAAAGTTAAGTTGGAATCATTCTACATCACATATAAAACTTGCACTGGGATCAAAAATTGGATATCAATCATTGAGTATGCTCTTCTCTCACGCCCTTAAACGATCTTGAGAATCAGAAAGAGATTGAAGGAAAATTTCATCTCCCTTAAAAAGACAAAATCTTTAGGAGAGGACAACAGCCCCCTCGGGACTCCTCTTAGTTTACTTTTCAAACACATCTTAAAATTGTAAGGGCTCATACATGCCCACATGCTACAAATATAGGATAGTGTTGAAATTTACTTTCTTAGATTAAATCACTAGGGAAGTTTAAAGGTTTTGTAACGGGCCCATACATGCCCACATGTCCACATGCTAGTTTCCTAGGGACTTTAAAATTCCGCAAGGTTGTACCAATGACGTTTAGTTAATTAGGTAATCAAGACTTGTAGGGGACCAAGCGAATTCCACATGTAGCAAGGTGACACCTAATTTATTAAAAATATTGGCACACTTTCACGTGTTCACACACAAAAGTCACTACTCACTCACATAGTTTTTCATCTTGAAACGTGGAGGTTGAAGTAATTTTCCTCCAAAGGGATTCTGAAACAACCCACCCTTTTCTTGATGAAACTATCCACTCCCCCTTAATTTCAACGAGATTGGCTCACACCCCCGATCTCTCAAAACAACAACATCTAATTTTTTTCTAAAAACTCACTAAGTTTTCCTCCACATGAGGTGCCAAAAGAAATTTTTTAGTCTAGGTAGGATTTTGGGGATAGGCATCCAAATAACTCCCCGTTGTCTGGTTCTCACATCTTCAAACAATAGAAGTTGTCAAATAGGGAACTTTAAATCCTCCAAGTCAGGTGTTCCTACACCATAAGGCAAGGAGATACATGTGAAGGGTTGAAGGTTGAGGTCTAGTTGTTCTGTGCGTCCCCCCTTGAGGCACCCACCTCTAGGAAGGGATCCAGCCCGTGACCCATTTCTTAGGCCGAAAATCTAAATGCCGCACTTTTACCAAGGTAACTAGTGACCAAATTTTAGGACATCTACCCAGGTGGCAATTGTGGGCTGCAATTGCACCTTGATCGGATTTTGTGTGGCTATTGGGAAATATCACCAGCTCTTTCGGGATATGCACCCTCTACCCCTCATTATAATTGATTACTTCATCTTTCACTAGTTCCTCTTCCAATGGCTTCAAACCCCATTGTTGAGTGCTACTGGAAGGTCCAGTGTTGTTCGAGAGGAAGGATGTTATGTCTTTTAGGACACGAACATTTGTTTTCTTTGTTCTCTCATGCGGACAAAATCCACCTACCCACATGTATGCTTCTTTATCAATTGATCTATGTATGGTGTTCTTGTGATTACATACGATTGTGAGATATATTGTGAATTTCCAAGTTATACAAAGTCTCTTGTTTATTAATTTCTCTCATCACCATTTTCACACATCCACCTTGCTAGTCAGACATCATAGGGGACCCACATAATCCCCGTCGTTCCAGACGCTTGCTAAATCTCCCTCCCATTCTACGGGGAGTTCCTAGTCTTGCCAACTCATCGTCCATGCTTTCCCACACCCCTGTGAGTGCTACTGTCTTGGGATCAGATTTTCTTGGTTCCACTTTTCTTGGGTCCACTTCCCAAGGTCAAACATCCCCACACTCTCCTTTACACAGAAACAAGGGGGAAACTTCTTCTCTAGGGAAAAGTACAAACCCACCTAGTCCCCCTCAAGGGTCAGGTACGCAAAACACTCACACCATGGTTGGAAGTAATCCTCCGCCACTAACTCAGATTCCATACTTGGCTTCCCTCAACATACCAGATCTGACTAAACTCACCAATGATCCTATATTGCACAAACCCACATGGCCTACAATGCCTACCAAACTGCCTTCAGACATCCCCAAGTTTGAAGGAAAACCGGGAGACGATCCCACCAACCATATCATGACCTTTCACTTATTGTGCTCTTCAAATAGCATCACGGACAATTCTATTTGATTAAGGTTATTTCAACATACACTCACTGGACCATTAGCTAAGTGGTATGTAGAAGACAAATATGGATCCCATGTGACCTTTGAGTCCCTGGCCAAATCTTTCTTGACCTTCTTTCAACTACCAATTCGTCATGACAATGGCCTCGAACTACTCTCAGAATTTAAACAAACCTCTGCCATGCACATCGCTGACCACATTCATGAATGGCGTCGGCGACGTAGTCTCTACAAAGCTGAAGATACTCCACAACAATGTCTCAATTGGTTCCTCAAATCACTTGTCTCCCTCCTTTCCAAAGACGTAGCCACCAGCTTCCCCCAGTCTGAAAAAGAAGCCATTAGCAAGGCCCAACAGTTCGAACTCATTTACTCACAATCAGAGTACTTGTATACGGTCCTATCTGACACCTCGAGACCCATGCCATTCGGCTAGGACAAACCTGGGATGTCTCACTCAGCGGATGGATTGATTGGTACCACTACACACCACAATTCGCATCCCCAACAACCACCAATGTATGGCACACCTCAATGTCCACCAGCATATGGCAAACCCCCTTATTATAATCCTCCCCCTTATCCACAACCATACCCCTTAACCTTTTCTCCACCCACCAGCAGACCACCTCCATCACCCACAATACACCCTATAGACCAACCTAGTTTTGGTACCCCCTCCACCTCTACTTACACCCTAAACACTAGTGACAGCGTCACACCTTCCTACACATCCTACGAATCATTACCAAAAAATAATTTTTACTTTCTTTTCCCCAGCCCCCCCCAGCCCATTCCTTCCCCACACGAACAACCACATGCTGATGTTAATTTTGTTCAACCCTCTCTCGTTCAGCGGTATCAAAATTTTGAACAGCTGAATACGGATAATCCATCCCATCAATCAAACAATGCCCAAAAGAAAGGAAAAAATCAAAACAATAATAATCCCGGACCAGGAGGAAATCATAACCAACCCCAACTGAACCAACCTACCAGGGGTAACCAACACCAAGATAACCAGAACCCCCAAGGGAGCAATAACAACAAACGCCAAGGGAAGAACAACAACAATATTCAGACAAAATTCCCTTGTGCTCTTTGCGGTGAATATGACCATTATACTCACCATTGCCCCCAAATAGCTTACTTTAAACTGATGAAAGACTCCAAAAATGGACCACATTCCCTAGTACCGCCTGCCCCCCAGCAGGCCCCACAAAAATATGTACAGCACCCACCCTCAGCTGTGTTTCAAAACCCCATACCGCATCAAGGGGTGATGAACACCCAAAAAGAGATGCAACCTGCCCCATCCCAGGCACGACCATATCACAACCCACGCACTCCTGCAGATCCAACTATCCTCCTCACTAGTGAGGAAGAAATCCTTTTACAAATGTGTGTTCATCAATACAGCACACCCTCTAACCCTACTCCCACTACTTTGGAGGCCACCCCAGTCATGATTGGCCCACCTTTGATGATTTTGCGCCCTAATACTGAAACACCTCTTCGCATCCCTCACATCCCATTGCGTCGAAATGTCCACAACCATCAAGCCAGGGCAGCCCACAATTATAGTCGGGTCTATGACTTGGCACAATCCCCCACTGCCATGTTAGTCTTAGAAGTTCTTCAAACCTGTCCTACTCAACAGAAATCATTACTTTCTGCCCTGGGGGCAGTTAACCCTGCCGATACTCGACTCATCACATTTGATCTCGACAATGGAGAACCTCGTCTCCCTACTCTTGTCGCTTTTCAAATACTGGTTAAAATTTGGAATATCACACTCCATCGTTGCATTATCAACGAAGGTGCATCCACTTGCATCATGTCCAAAACCGTATGGCAAAAACTTGGCTCTCCAGAGCTAATACCCTCCACCATTACTCAGAGGGCTTACGACGGACGACCCTCATCTCCCAAGGGACTCTTCCAAAACGTCCCCATCGAACTCGAGGGAAAAACCATCCTTATAGACATTGAGGTTATTGATGCCCCACTCAACTATAATATTTTTTTTGGTCGCAGCTACATGTATGCTATGAAGGCAGTTGCCTCTTTCATGTTCCAAACCATGATGTTTCCCCGTAACGAAAATATCATTACCATCGATCAGGTATCACATTATGAGCCTAACCCTATATCCAACATCGACAACATCCTCCCTTTTGTCCACACTAATCTAGACGCCTATCCACTCATCATGATGGGCCCCGAAATTTTTAAGGACCCATCCTTGCTAGGGACATACCACGAAGCACCACCACTCATCCATCCCTCAGCACAAGTATGTGTCGTTTCCACCAATGGAATGACAACTGAAGATACTCTCCCTCCCACTGAGGCCTCTTTCACCCCTGACATCCCACTAGTCACATAATACCTCCCTTAAGAATCTCCTAGAACGTGTTCAGCTCTACCCGTCCCTGAGCTTCCCCTCCCCCAGGTCCATATCCCGGTTTGGGAAATAGTCCCCCAAGCCATTACCCAAATCCCTTTCTTTTACCCCCCACCGAGTGTACAAGTTTTCCAAGTAGCCGCAACACTCACCCTCCCTAACATGGTGTTGGAAATCCTAGTATGGAATCTCCATCCGCCTGATATGGTCCCTCAACCATCTCTCCCTCCCCAAACAGAAGGAATCCCAATGCAAATTCCCATACTTACCCCCACCATCCCACCCACACTCCCACTCACCAACGCCCCTGCTACAGCTGGGGGAAGATGGGAAAAGAAAGAGGCCACCACTCCACTTCCCCCACATGTCCAACCTCCTTGTGCGTTATGAGAGAAATACATACACCCCACCAACCAATGCCCATCTCTACTCGATCTACACAATCTAATTCAACTCCCTCGAGCACCACCACCGCTCATCACTTCATCCAGTACTGTCGCTATCTCCCCTAACATAAAAAGCAAAGGATTGTGAACCAAATTTTCATGTGCCATATGTTCAGAATATGGCCATTACACACACCATTGTCCAACGTTACCTCAATTCTGGTAGATGCTAACAGTTGTACACCAGAGCTTTCAGCAAGAACCCAACCCAACACATGTCACCGACATCCATTATTTCATGACCTCGGTCAATGAATGTATGATATGTCTCTGCTCTCTATGTGAATCACTTGATCATTTCACATATCAATGTCCTATGATCATTGAATACAGGCATCGCCAACTGGCCCTAATTCAAGATCCTACACCCCCCCCCTCCCCTCCCGCAGGACTAGTGAGTACCCCTACCCCATCACTTGATGTGGTTCATATCTTCTCACCGGAACATGAGGCACTCCCTACTCCCCCATGTTTCCTGGATGATTTATATGAGGATTTTCCCCCAAATCCCCCCAATTCTCCAATTGATTTCCCCATGGAAATTCTATGCCCGACTCCCATTTTCAACCCACCATATCTCAATATTTGGTTTATGTCGAGCGAACCATCGCAACCTCCTTGTGATACCCCCTCTACATCATCACCACCAGAAAACAACCGCACGGTGACCATCACCAAAGTTACTCCTCTCGATCCCCTATATTTTCAACAGTTTCACTGCGACGAAGACATCCTTGAGGAGTTAACTAAACCTGATTGCCCATGGGACGTGCTTCACCATAGAGCACTTTTTAATTCACAGAAAGCCTTCGCGCCTCCTGACCAAAACCCCATATATGAAGTCGAAACCAAATATTTTCTCCCAACAAGGCATATACATTGGTTCAATAACCCTATCCCTTCCCCTAACGTTTTGAAGAAGGCAATATGGCCAATATTTCCCCCACCATCAAAATCGATATTTCCATCAAATCTGGGGATGCAGAGGAAATCACCATTGGCACCGCATGCTCTCCTAGTGTTAGATTGGCATTTATCACATCAAGCTACCAGTACACATACATCAAACATCAATAATCTGTCACAACATATAAATTAGACATCATCAACAAAAAAGAAAAGAAAAAACACATAAAACACATGAGAACATCACAAAGATCCCAAAATGTATATCCATATATATATATATATATATATATATATATATATATATATATATATATATATATATANATCAGTCAAATGTGCCATCAAAATGTTTATATAGTACATGTACAACATCCATAGGCCGGTAAACCACCTCGCCCCTATCGATACAAAACTGGCATCACCACACCAAGTAGGCTCGCAGGCCTATATAAATACCAAAAAAATACAAAAGTACATATAGAGACACTCATGGTGCCTCTAGAGCACCACCACCCGGACCTCTCTTGAGAGGTGGTACCCCACCATCTATCGGTCCCTCTGGCCCTGGGGGAAACCGCCCAGTCATCACAACACCTGCTACTACTGCTCTCCAGACCACGGTCCGCCACACCAACAGAACACCCACACACTGCTCCAGGACTCCCTCGTCATGGATCTGTGACCACATGCCCTGGGGCACTCCCTCTAGCACTGCCTACAAGCGACGGAAAATATCCCTAACCTCTCCCACGTCCTCCGTCGAAGGAGCATGTGAAGGCCCTGCCCCAGGGTCATCAAATCAACACCTCTGGCATGCTCTCTCCCCCTCAGTCGACCTCACACCACCCTCATCCCACCGTCGTCTCTCCCCAGCTCATGGATCTCTCCATGGCAGTCTCATTGGCGCCCTGACCAACTCAACCTCTCGACTGCGTGGTCCCACATCTGCACACACAACAAACAAATGATAGCATCAGCATCCATCCATACATCCAACTATATATTCTATATTATCTAACTATCAAATCATCAAATCAAATACATCCACATACCTCTTCGGTCAAACACCTCGCCAGAGGGAAGCACCATCTTTGGGTCCTCCTGGAAGCATACCCCACTGTACGGGTACTGGAGAATAATATGTGGCATTTGACGCCACACTCGTGCAATATCGAGCGTAAAATAATGCCCCCCCTCCCCACCACCATGGCGAACCAAGATCCCCCCACCACCTCAATCGCGGCTCTCACACCCCCGACACGCCCAAAAGAACTCTAGGGCGCAGCATCATCACCCTCTCTAAAAACCACGCCACCAAGATAGACCCAAAGGAGAACTCCCCTGAGTCTACAGCACTACACTTGTCAAGTTGACCTACCATCTTGGTGTGCAGCATCACGCCCAAGGAAAAATGATCACCCACCAGTGCCCTCTGCATCACCCTCAGCTGACCCCCACTGATCTGTTGAGTCACAAGAGACCCATATACTCTCACCACCATCGTTTCCACACAACGATGTACAAGGGCATCCATCACCCCAATGCTAACCACAAAACCCGACATGAAGTTCTCCCCTAGACAATACCTCCAGGCTAGAGTAACCAATTGCCCATCCTCGGGTAGCACAGGATCTGTCAGTAACAGGGTTCCCCGAAATGGGAGCCTAGTCAGAAAGTATATATCCTCCACTGGTGTGAATGTCATCTCCTCACCCCGCACAATGAAGCAATGTCGATCCAAATCCCACATCCTAATCAGGAACTGCAGTAAAAACTCATGGGCTCGTATCATGGGGCACTCAAAGAACTTCAGCAACCCATAAGTTTCCAAAGTATCACGAACTTTCGGCTCCTCATTGGTCACTGCCTCCCTCAGGTGTGACCAATCCCTCTCCCTCCAATGAATCAACATCGTCAAACCTGGTCACCTACATCCACATATACAGTACTCGATCAGCAATCATAACCCATAAAAACATCTGAAAATATCCAAAAAGTCAAATATTTACACTTTTTCAGCTTTGCCCCAAAGGTGCGGTTGTTTTTCCCCACGGGAGCGCACATATGTGCACCTGTTTATCCCACAGTCGCGCACTCATGTGTTCTTATCGATGATACAGGGGTGCACACATGCGCCTCTATCACATAAATAGACACGCCTTAGGGCACGACTGTCGGGAACACAATCATGCACGCATGCGCCGCTGTGATCCGCATAGGTGCGCACCCCATGCATGCCTGTTTTCCTCCCTTGAGAACCTCCATGTGTGGTTGTCCAAGATACAGCCACCCACTCATGTGAGGGAATCCTTTGATTGCCCGCGCACTGGGGGGGGCACACTCACTAAAACTCCATGTACGACCCCCATACAACCCTGCCCAAAAAACAAAACCCTAAGTCCTATGCAAGAGGATACGACAACTAACCTGGAACTCATGGATCCTGGAACGACTGCCTCAATCGCCCAGAATCTCCAAATATCCTCTCAAATAGCTCATCCACTCACTAAGACAGCAAATATAAATGCGGTGGCATTGTGGGCCCTACAGCTATATATATTCCTTTTTTCCAACTTTCCAAACGCAATCCTAGGACCTTCGAACATCTGTTTTTCGATCCATCTTTAGCCATGGGACCAGAATCCCATCACCTACACAATCATATTCCCTGGGCCACTTTCCATCCTTTTCCCCCGAGGAGCATTTTTTATCATACCCACACTCAGGGACGAATGCTCACATTCACTTCTTATTGAATAATTGTTATATGTTCTTTATCTTCAGATATTGTTCACGTCGGGTATTCGGTTTTCATGTGTGCAGGTACTTGGTCATCCTCCATTCGCGCTACCCCTTCAGGTATATCATCGATATTGGCATGCATTCATTCCCTCTGAATATCATTTGCATCTCCAGTAACACCCTCTGACATTTACCTTTAGGGTCCATATATCCGGCTCTGCAATACCGTCACCTCCACTGCATTTTGGTGTTGTCACCCAGTAGCACTCTTCCTCACATGAGTTGTCCCATTCATAGTCCCCCTTGTCACTTCGACACTCATGATGTTTTCACCCTCTAGGGCTAGGAGTCTTGTTAGTCTTACGCATTTTTTGAGAATCAACCACATACTCCTTTTCCTCATTTTGCTAACCTACCCAATGGACTCCCAGGATATCCCATCATGGTTCTCTCTTGACTGCACTTCCACAGTAGCATTCACCATCCATTTCCTCCACACTCAATTTTCCCATCTGCAAATTGTCCTCCGTTTCACTTCCCTAATACTGAAACCCACCTATGGGGCCCCAACCCTCCACCTGTTTCCCAATAAAATTGCGCCATCATAGGCCAAGCCATCTTACACTGGGGCACCCATTTTTGTATCTGCACAATTATCCCAACTTATTTTTTATTCTTTTGGTAATTATACAAAGCCTTTGTTTCCATCATTTTACATATCTTTTTTGTCGTCACCTTTGGCGACCTTCTTCCTTTTGGAAAAGAAACCCATGTCACCCTTGGTTGGGGCATCCATTATCGTTTACTCCCGTTGATATCGTCCACAAACCCCGAGTATCTCACCATCTATGTACCCATGATCTCTGAGTGTATCCACTTTGTCACGCCTCTGGCACCATCTAACCCACACCTAGTCGTCCCCCTGACACTGGGTCCAGTTTTACAGTTGCTGCCACACCCCCTTTATCCCCAACCAAGGGCAGTCTCGAGTCTCACCCCTCTCTGACTTCATCCATGTTACGCATCAGTTCCTAATCTCATCCAGTGGATTTCATGAAGCTCTCTGCTTCTTGGAGTCACGTCTCCCTTTCTGTTGACATCAGCTTAGTTTCCAGACGGGTGACAATATCTTGACTCTCATTACTTTCACAATGAGGAGTCTCGGATGGCACAAAGAGAACCATCATTTCTTTCTGTTGTCATTGACCCCCATGACATTCGACTTCAACACTTTCTCATGTTGTGGTGGGTCTTACTTTGTGACTATTGCAGTTGTTTTTATATTTTCCGAAGACCTCTGAACATTGTTAGGCCATCAATGCCTCTGAATCATCAACACTTCTTATAGGTGTCATCGCCTCTTTTCAGAGTTTGTTCACCATCAAAATTGTCCTCTGTTATTATCAACCCACCCCCAACGGTGTTGTAGTCATCTCCACCAACACACGGCTTCAGTTACTATATTACACCTTTTTGAGTTACATGACACGAGCATGGGGCATGCCCACCTCATTTGTACATAGATTTATTTATTTTTACGCCTTGCGAAAGGTTTGGGTCCTACAGGTTCCCCTCTCCCTCCAATGGATCGCTCTTGACACTCTCCTCATCGCTCTTTCTTACAATGGTACTCTCAGTAGAAGAAACTTTGATTTATTTCGGCTATACGTATGCTCCTAACCTCATACATCAGGGGGCATCTATTATCACTGAAATTTCGTCTGCAAATAGTTACCGGAATCCAGCATCTTCAAACAGCTATTAGTTCACCCATGGACCAAAAATGATCAAAAATGCATTTCCAAAAGGCCCAAAACTATACAATCAGCAATAAAATCAGCATGCTCTAAGACTACACAGGGAGTGTGCGCACATGTGCCATTCAAAAATGCAGGAAAAAGTGCACATGCGCATGATGCGCGACTATGGACGCAAAAAACCATGCATCCCTCAAAACGACACATTTATGATATCGGTCGACCTCCCACCCACTTCTGGTTCAGCTTCCAAGTCGATTTGACATCCAAATCTCGACTGAATCCGGCTAGGTGGCTGGTCAAAGACCTAAGGGTGCCCTAAATGGCCCCTTGTTCACACTAAAAGTTGGTTGAATAATGCCTCAAAGTTATGCTATAAAAAGAGGCCATGGGTGCACTACATTTTCAAGGAATTCATTTGTATTGTTATGTTGTTGATATTCTCTTAGAGGATCCTCTTTCCTCTTCAAGAGCATGTTAGCACCATTTCAGTTAGCCATTCATATCACCTCTAGATTGGATGTGCTTTGGATTGTCTTCACCATTTCATTTTAGTTCCTCACTTGTAAGAAGAGCTCAATATTTGGGGGTCCAAGAGCCCTCCCTTGGAGGAAGAGGGGACCCAAAGTCTCCCTTTCTCTTTGGTGTTTTCTTTCCACTAATATAATCATTTCCATTGGTGGCATGAGTCTTGTTTGTTTCTTGTTCTAATGTCCTTATGCACTATAGTTTAATTGCTTTTATCCTTCTTAGTTTAATCATTCTCTTATCTTTTATGCTTTACACTTCTAACTCTTTCCTCTACTGTTGTCTTGCCTAGCTGACCCAATTGGGCTTGTCAGCACCCTTATTTTTCTCATTTAGGTGATAAAAGAGGTGCAACAAGGTCTATTATTGTTGTGGTTTTTACTTCATAGGGATGAGAAAGAGATTTTGATGGCAATTCATTGTTCGAAAATAGGTTACAATTATTCATGAAATATTAGGCCATTGGATTTGATGTAAGGATGGACATATCACCCAAAACTTTGGTTTGTGTATTTTTACCCTTCCTCCCCTTCAAATTCTAAAACAAATATTACTTAAACTAAAATATTAAGTATTCAATGAATTCCTTAATTAAATCATCATAGTTAACCTCATAAGGGAAGTTAGTAATATATGCTTAAATGTGTGTTACTTAAAATTCATAAATGTAACATCTCAAAGGTATCTATAAAATTGGGAAGAAAAGTTCAATAATATTGTTAGAGAACTTAGATGATAAAAATATCCTTTCAAATGTAGAGAGCATGTTTACAAAGATAAGTCCCTAACTTCCAATAAAATATGATGAGGAAAGATTCCAAAAAGATAAACTAAAAAAGGGAAATGTTAGTGATTTCAAAAGTTAAAGATTATTATTAAGGTTATTAAGAAAAATTGTGATAATAAGATTTATCTATTTTAAAAATCAATTTGAATCCTTAACATAAGAGAGGTAAATATTATTATTAAGGTTATTAATAAAAATTGTGATAATAAGATTTATCTATTTTTAAAATCAATTTGAATCCTTAAATCCTTAACATAAGAGGTAAAAGATCAAATCATGATAATAAGATTTATCTATCTTTAAAATCAATTTAAATCCTTAACATAAAAATAAAAAAATAAGATAATTATATCCATGTTTCATTAATTTTTAATTGATAATATTCCAAAAAACAAAACATTAACCTTTTTTCCTTAAGTGAATCTTCAGGAACTTAAAAAGGAGAATGCATTTCAAAGAACAAAAAATTAAACTCAATTACTAACATTCAAGGTTAATGTTGAAAAGGACATTATCCACACGTTATCTCAAAGAAGCCCATTATTTCTAATTCTTCTAATCTTAATAACACATGATCCAGAACAAATAAATAAACTTGATGTAGATTTTAGGTCATTGGACGAGAAAACAATTGTTAAGAAAATTTAGGAAGAAAATAAAGTGAATGTTGTCTATGACACTCTAAGTAATTGAAATAATTCATTAAATGGAAATAGAAAAGTCCGTATCTCTTCAAAGTCATAAAGCATGTTTGTAAGATCTCTTGACTCTCATATGGATCAAACCCTAAACTTATGTTAAAGGGAAGTCATTTTATGAATTTAGTCATGAATGAGTTGCTCCAATCAACGGCCAGGATTTGATCTTAGATCTTATAGTCTCCTGGTAGGATGTCACATCAGTCTATCGGTAGAGCCCCATCAAACCCAACCAGAGAATTCCACATGGACATGTGGAACCTGTTGGATGAATAGGTAAAAATCTCAAATTCGAGTGACACATGTCTTGCTCCCCTGCCACATCAGTACCACCTTGGGTCAATAGAAATTCTCCAAGTGTATAAATTAGTGTCATCATGACAATCTTTTCCTTAGCCAAATTTTTCTTTCGACCACAGCGAGATCCACAACCCTCAGTGATTCTCAGACCTTCTATGGATGGTCTAGATTTGTATTTTTGAGTCCCTTCAGAGTCCCCTCTTCGGAGTCTTGTTTGAATCTCAAGCCCCAACTGCTCCCATGAGACTCCTATGATCGATGATCTAGATCATCTTATATGTATCTCCAGATAGACGGTCGTCGGAATTCCTTCGTCAAAGTTCCTCACAGGTCCTGGTTTTCGATAGCTCCGATGGGAACCTCTGACAGATAGTCTAGATCTTCTCTCGGAGTTCTTTCCAGTGGGACTAATCAATGGTCCAGATATTCTCTTGAGCCTCGAAGCATCCTATCCGAGTGTCACATCAGCCCGCCAGCAAAGCACTATCAGGGCTAACCAATGGCTGTCATCTAGACATGTGGAACCCACCAGATGCATAGGTGAATATGTCAAATCCGGGTGACATCCGTCCTGCCTAGCTGCCATGTTAGCACCATCGTGGGCCAATAGAAATATGCCACATGTCAGGGTGGCATCAGGGTAATATTGTCCATACCTTAGATAATCTTGTCTTTTGGTCTAGCCAGATCAATGACTCTCCTCGTGTCGACAAAAGATCAATGATGGAGATAAAATTGAAGGTCATCGTTCAAAAAATCCATTGGAAGTTCCCCCACTTTTCTCGAGTTAAAAAGTGTCGATGACGATGTCGTCATTGATGACGAAGGATAAGCTGAGGAAGAGCTAACAACGTGGCAGGCCATCGGAGCACTATCAGAACCAATCAACAACTGCCACTTGGACACCTGAGGGACCCCTGAAGTCGTCAAAGCACATGAGAATTGGTGACATGTGTCTTGTCCTCCATGTCACATAAGTGTCAGTGTAAACCAATATAAGGCCACCACATATCCAGGTGATATCAACATGACCTTGTCAATTCCATAGTTGATTGTGGATTTTGGTCGAGCCAGATCAACGACTCCCCTCACGTCGGTGAAATATCAACGACAGAAATCACGGTGGAGGTCGTCGTTGGTGAAACGCAAGGAGAAATCCCCAATGCAAGTTTTATCAATGTTGATGATGACATCTTCATTGTTGAAAGGCAAAAGAGACGACAACTTGGATGTCAGTAGAGAACTGTCAGAGCCAACCGGTGGCTTCCACGTGGACATGTGGAACCTACCATGTACACTAGAAAATGTATCAAAACCGGGTGATGCATGTCATGCCTACCTGCCACATCAACGCCAATGAGGACCAATAGCAAGGTGCCACATGTCCATGCTAACGTCAACGCAATATATTTGCCTTAGCTGATTTTTTCCCGTGACCAGGCTAGATCGGTGGCTCTCCTTTTTTTGGTGATGGATCAACAGTGGAGATCGTGATGGACGTCATCGACGAAGAAACACAATGAACATTCCTTCACGTAAGTTATCCCCAATTGCCCCAATGATGACATTGTTAAAGACAAGAAAGTTTTAGCCGATTAACGGCCCAGATCTGATCATGTTCCAGATCAGCGATTCAATTTTAATTTTAATTGTCAAGGAATTTCAGGCTCATTGGTCTGCATATCAACGACCCAGATTTGATCAAGTTCGTGATGGAAGGATCGTATTTGGTTCAAGATATATGACCCATATTTGATCACATCTTTTCCTCGATCGTCGATACTCCAATCATCGGGTTGTCTTTCAACAACATGAAGTTCCATTTTTAAAGACCAACATTAAAGATTGATCGGTGACATCGATTTGATGGTTGTTGAGTGGTACAATCTCGACAATTAGGATTTTGAGCTTCCAGCCAAAGAGGAAAATTATTGCAGATATTTCTAAGGAGTAGAGCATGATGGATTTCTCTGCCTACAAGTTTACAGTTTCCCCATGATCTCAACATAGCATAATTAATGCAAGTAAAAGTAATTAATTTTCACCAGAGGAGAAACCATCCAAGAATCAAGAAGCTGGAAATGATTTCAACAAGATGGAAGTGGTTTCAAGAATCAGTTTCAAAAATGAGCGAGAAGGATAAAAGGTAAAGTGGGCACCCATTGTCAAGATCGACACTTTGAGGAATTTAATAGTTTCTTATAACCGGAGTTGTTTGACCAGATACTTTGAGCACAGTTAGTTGATAAATGCAGCAGGCAACATAGATTCATCCCCTGCGTTTAATTTTTAGTCTATGACTCCTTCCTACAATTTTTGTGTTATTGTAAAGCATCTCCTTCCACTTTTTATTTTCTTGCATTGGATATTATATATAAAAGCTCAAGCAACTAGCCATTCACCATGTTTAGTGTTACTATATGACGTTTGGTAATGACACAGAATTGATTTCCTCTGAATGTATGACTAGTTCTTGTCATTTTTCTTTTTGCATTTAAATGATATGTAGAGGGTACCTCCTTGAACTTGAATGTATGAAGATGTTAATTGTTTGAAGTATATTTCATTGATTTGTTTACACTTGTTAAAGATGTTGAATTCTTCATTACTTAGCATGTTATTCATTTCACTCGGGCTACAGGATTCATTATTTGCAGTACCCTATATTTTTATTTTGTTCTTTCCTCTAATCCACCATTTCATCTTCCTTTAAAGCTTAAATGTCTGAAAAAACTAATGGACAAATGCCTCTAAGAGTTGAGATCATTTCTCAGTTGAACTAGGAATTGTTTGAGGTCCTATAATTTTGAAAGAAAGAGAGAGAGGGAAAAACTTCCCAAAACTTGCATAATTACCTTACAACAAATTTGGAATTAAGATCCATCCTGAGTCTTGGCCCCTGGGGTGCCTCGGCATCATTCCAACAACAACTTGGAACATCTCGAGGGATAACACTCTTTAAATAGATATCATGGATCAATCGAGTGTTAAGCCACAGATCAGTGTGGTCATTAAGATCGAGGAGAATATGAGTCATCAGATCACTCTATGTCAGGAACATATATTGACCATCGGATTTCCTAACTACAAATGCATATTAATTCATACTAAAGAAACACACTTTAACCTAACGACACATTATACCAACTTGATCTTAACTAACTCCTAAGTGTCTAAATATCCTAACAATTGATCCCATGTTCATTGTAGGATAATTGTCCAAGTTTAGGGCAAAAGGAATGACTCATAAATTCATGGACCTATGTCCAAACCCTAAAAATATTATATCATGGGAAAATGGAAACCCTTAAGGGAGTTATGATATATCCCTCTTAGTAAGGGTCTATTATTCTTGTGGTTTTTACTCCATAAGGATGAGAAATATATTTTGATGGCGGTTCATGGTTCACAAATATGGTACAGTTATTCATGAAATATTAGGCCATTGGATTTGATGTAAGGATGGACATATCACCCAAAACTTTGGTTTGTGTATTTTTACCCTTCCTCCCCTTCAAATTCTAAAATAAATATTGCTTAAACTAAAAGATTAGGTACTCAATAGGGTCCTTAATTAAATCATCATAATTAACCTCAGAAGGGAAAGGAAGTAGGTAATATATGCTTAAATATGTGTTACTTAAAATTCATAAATGTAACATCTGAAAAGGTATCTATAAACTTGGGAAGCAAAGTTCAATATTGTTCGAGAACTTAGATGAAAAAAATATCCCTTTCAAGTGCAAAGAGCATGTTTATAGAGAAAAGTCCATAAAAGGTCCTAGCTTCCAAAATATGATGAGGAAAGATTCCAAAAAGATAAACCTAAAAAAAGGAAATGTTAGCAGTTTCAAAAATTAAACATTATTATTAAGGTTGCTAATAAAAATTGTGATAATAAGATATATCTATCTTTAAAATCAATTTAAATCCTTAACATAAAAGGTAAAAAATCAAAATAATTATATCCATGTTTCATTAATTTTTCATGTTTCATTAATTTTTAATTGAAAATATTCAAAAACAACTTAATGTTTCATTAATTTTTAATTGAAAATATTCAAAAACACCTTAATGTTTCATTAATTTTTAACTGAAAATATTCCAAAAACACCTTAACTTAAGTGAACCTTCTTAAACTTAAAAGGAGAATGCATTTCAAATAAAAACAAATTAAACTCAATCACTAACATTGAAGGTTAATGTTGAATAGGACATTCTCCACAGTTTATCTCAAAGAAACACATTATTTATAATTCTTCTAATCTTAATATCACATGATCCATAACAAATAATCACATGATTGTAATGATCCCAAGCCAAATTTTTCACTTGGATCACTAACTACCACTGATTTGTTGTTGTGCAGATGTTTATTGAGTTATCTAGTTATTCAGTGCATTCATACAAGATTCATTCAACACACGAAGATCACATTACATTCAAGATATAAAAGCACAAGCAAGATATGACCTTTTATTATGAGTAATATGGAACCAATACAATAGATAGTCGATCTGGAATAATCATTGGATGGCTTGGAAGACAATAGATATGAGCTGCTACAAAATGCTCTACCGATACAAAATAAGCCTCTGAAGGCTGGATAAGAAATGAAGACCAATGCCAAGTGCCAAACCCCTCACTGCTGGAAGATGCCATGCTCTGTTGGATAACTGAAGCTCCTCAACAATTCGGCCCTGGTGCCAAAGATGTCCAATCACCTCCAGAAACATGCCAAACAGTAGATCGGGTGATTGTAAGAACAACCCAGGTGCCCAAATCTCCAATATCCCTCTCAACCTTTGTAGATCTAAACTCCTCCACTGAATGGTGCGCCCCACTGGATGACTAAAACCCTAGGTGATTCGGCCCTGACAAGGAAAGCCTCCAAATGCCCTGAAACTCCCCAATAATGTAGATCGGGCTATGTGAACCTCGTAGGAGAAGTTCCAGACTCAGATTCTAAGTTTAGCCTTCTAGATCTGAGTTTTACTGAATCACAGGACGCCCCCTTAGCCTCCAAGATGTCCCAATCTACAGACAAATATATGATGATGATAACCCTCTAGAAAATCCCTCAAACTGATGGTCTTTCCCCTGCAAACAAAACCCAAGTGTCAGAATGGCCCCAAGCCCTCTGGATAAGCTGGATCGAACCTCCCTCTAGATGATGGTGCGCCCTTGCTGGAATCACAAGAACAGTACGGCCTGCTAACTTCTAAAGCGCTAGATGGATATGGGCTGAGAATAGAATGGTGTGGAGGAGTCTTTCATCCCCGAGACCAAGCTATGGAACAAGGTGAGTGGATATTTCACCACTGAGTTGCTCACAAGGGTTTGTACAGCAAAACCCCCAAATTGAATGCTCAAGAGCAATAGCAAACACTAAACCAAAACCAGAATGAATAATAGGTGTGCCCCAGCCTCTTACTTATACTTTTCCTTCTAATTATCTATTGAGTTAGGTTAACTCCCAGGGTTAACTTCTATTCTTCTGTTGAGTTATCTTTTACTCCTTTTAACCTATTTCTTTCTCAAGTCAACTGAAAAATATAACTTTCAGTCTAGTTGACCTTTCCCCTCAATGTGAGACTATGGCCTAGTGGGGACACCTAGACCACTATGTCTTCCAGATCTCTTCTTCAAGAGGTGGGGGACATTACAGTCTCCCCTGCTTGAAATTGTTTGTCCTCAAGAAATTTAAAACCTGCTTCTCGTACCATCTGTTCATTCTCCCATGTGGCATCTTCAATGGGCAAGTCTTTCCACCTGATCAGATACTCCTTAATGCTTCTCTTTCAGAGCTTTTTTTCTCGAACCTCCAATATCTCTTCCGGAATCAACACCAGCTTCCCTTCTTCTTCCATGGGAGGTAGTGTCTCAATGGGGTGGATGTGTTGGCCGATATCCTTCTTCAGGCAGGATACATGGAAGACATTGTGTATTCGGCTGCCTGCTAGAAGCTCTAACTCATAAGCCACGACCCCTATCTTTTTGTTGATTCTGTAAGGCCCAAAGAAACATGGCTATAGTTTTTTTGCTCTGCTTCTTTTAATTGAAGCCTGCCGGTAGGGTTGGAGCCTTAAATAAACCAAGTCACCAACCTCAAAAGTGCGCTCCACTCTGTGTTTGTTTGCCTGGACCTTCTGCTGGTTCTGTGCCCTCTGTAAATGATCCTTCAACTCTCGGAGAATGTCTTGGCTCTCTTGTACCCAATCCTGCACCATTGGTGCCCTGCTATCCCCAAAGGAAATCTCCACAAAGGAAAGGGGATCATAGCTATATAAAGATCTGAATGGTTTCATACCTATGGATACATGATGGGTGGTGTTGTAGAAATATTCTCCCAAGTGCAACCATTTGACCCATGCTTTATGTTGTCCGGATACGTAATTTCTGAGGTAGCCTTCCACCCATTTGTTGACTATTTTGGTCTGACCATCGATCTGAGGGTGATAGTTGGTACTCGAGGTCAATTTCATACCCACTAATCTAAACAACTCCTGCCAAAACGTACTCATGAATCTACTGTCCCTGTCACTGATAATGGTCTTGGGTAGGCCGTGTAATCTGAACACCTCTCTGAAAAATAATTCGGCCACCTGTGCTGCGTTGAAGTCTGTGGCTATGGAAAAGAAGTGTGAAAACTTCGTCAATCTGTCTACTACTACAAAAATGCAATCTTTCCCCTGTGCTCTGGGAAAACTAATGATGAAATCCATGGATATACTTTTCCACTTGTGCTCTGGAATGGGCAGGGGCTGCAACAGTCATGTAGGGTGCGTGTGCTCATCCTTGTTTTCTTGGCATGTAGTGCACTCTTTGACATGCTTAATCACATCTTCCTTGAGGCCCTTCCATGCAAACCTCTCTCTCACCTACCTGTACATCTTATCGATGCCTTGATGTCCTGCTACTGGTGAGTTATGACATGCATGCAGTATCTTGGATTTGAGAGCTGATCCAGGAACTAAGAAAATTCGTCCTTTGTAATAAATGAGGTCCTTCATGACTCTGAAGTTGTCATCCTGTATTTGTTTGTCCAAAAGTTGGCAAGCGAACTGATCCTTTGCATATTCCACTATTAATTGATCCTTCCAGTCAACTGACATACCGGACATGGAAAAAATGGATGGCCTCCTGGATAATGCATCAACTACTGCGTTGTTCTTCCCTTTGACGAATTCAATGTCAAAGTCGTAGGCCTGTATTTTTCTTACCCATTTTTGTTGTCTTTCATTCAAATCCTTTTGCTCCAATTTAAGACTGTTATGGTCTGATTTGACCACAAACCTTGCACCCACCAAATATTGCCTGAATTTGGCTAGTGCATGCATGATAGCCAACATTTCTTTGTCATAAATTTTGTAAAGTAGTTCAGGACCCCTGAGTTTCCGGCTTTCATAGGCAAGGGGGTGCCTATTCTACATCAACACGGCCCCTATACCTTCCCCTGAGGCATCACACTCCAAGGTGAATGGTATGCCGAAATCTGGAAGAGCTAGAACTGGGTAGGTGCTCATGACCTCTTTCATTCTCTCCATCATGGCTTGGGCCTCTTCATTCCATTTAAAGGACCCCTTTTTGGTCAGGTCAGTCAAGGGTGTGCACAGTTGAGAAAACCCTTTGACAAATTTCCTGTAGTATGTGCATAGGCCCAGGAATTCCCGTAGTTTTGTGAGTGTCTTCGGAGTAGGCCATTCCCTAATGGTTATTATTTTCTCCTGCTGTACCTGTACCCCTTTTTCCCCTATGATGTGTCCCAAATAGAGCACCTCTGTCATCCCAAACTCACACTTGGATTCCTTGGCGTATAGTGACTGTTCTTCCATGATTGACAGGATTTGTTCCACATGTCGAAGGTGTTCCTCCCATGTCTTGATGTAAATGAGCAAGTCATCAAAGAATACTAACAAGTGTTTCCTCAGCTATTTGTTGAACACATGGTTCATGCAAGACTGAAATGTGGCAGGGGAATTGGTTAGCCCAAAGGGCATTACCAAAAACTCGTAATGGTCGTAGTGACACCTGAAGGTTGTTTTTGAGATGTCTTCCTCCCTCATCTTGATCTGATGGTAGCCCGAACGAAGGTCATTTTTTTTGAAATAGATAGCTCCATGCAGCTCATCCAGCAACTCATCAATCCTGGATATAGGGTACCTATTTTTTATCGTCTTTTTATTCAAAGCCCAGAAGTCAATGCACATTCTCATCGTTCCATCCTTCTTCTTGACCAAGACTAATTAAGAAGCAAATGGGCTTGAACTCGGCCTGATGTGTCCCATGTCTAGAATCTCTGTGATGGCCTTTTCTATCTCGTCTTTATACTTCTTGGGATGCCTATAGGGTGTGGTGATAACTAGTTTAGCCCCTGCTTCTAGCTCAATGATGTGCTCAAACCCCATGTCTGGTGGCACACCTGGAGGAATCGATCAAAACACCTTATGGTGCCTGTCAAGAATCTTTTTAATCTCTGAGGTGTAGTGCACTTTTCCCTTCTCATCCACACGTGTTGAGACTTTACATTCTGCTGCGTACACAATTTCTTCCCTCCTAAAGATGGCTTCCATCCTCTTGGTCGTGACCACTCTGGAAGAGTTACCTGTCATGCCTTTGAGCACAACATTCCATCCTCCTTCCTCTACAAAGGAAATTTCCATGGTCTTGTAATTGGTGGTGATAGGCCCTAAAGTGTTGAGCCACTGCACCCCTAGGATGATGTTGGTGTCTGGAAGATCCATCACATAGAAATCCTGCACTAGCTCATGTCTTCCCAAGGTGATCTTCATACCTAGGATGTATCTGTCATAGGGCATAGTACTACCTCCTACTACCTCCACTTTGAATCCTTCAAACTCTACTATAGGTATGTGCCTCCTCTTCAGTAATGTTGCATCAATGAAATTGTGGGAGTATCCTCCATCAATCATAATTGAAACTCTTTGTCCCTACAAGACCCCTCTCATCCTAAAGGTGTTGAATTTGGGTACCCCGCTGATAGATGCCAAGGTGGCCTTCTCTCAAGCCGCATTGTCTCGATCTGGAACCTCCTCTTCTGTTGTCTCTGAAGTTTCGGCCTCAATGTTTTGTATCTGACCATACTCTTCCTCCTTTTCATTGTCCAAGGTAACCTCTATATAGTGTACCTGGCTATGTCCCATGCACTTATGTGATGGATTCCATGGCTCCTTGCAAGTGAAGCAGATTTGTTTCCTCCTCAGCTCCCTCCAGGTCTTATCATCTATCCTGCCACGGGCCCTGTCAAAACCTTTAGGGTCACATCCTCCCTGATTCATTGGAGGTCTTTGGTCTCTTCCCCCACTGTTAAGAGGTGGTCTAGGTATGAATTTAGGCTTAGCAGCTGGACCCAAGTCCCTCGTCTTCCAAATGGCCTCTTGTAGGTTGTTGGGCTTGAAGGCCTTTACCCAACCCTTCAAGGGTTCCATCAACCCTTATGTGAAAAGCATCATGAGCCTAGTCGGGGACATATCTTGTACCATAACTGCCAACCTCTGAAATTCATCAATATATACTTCAGTCGTACCTATTTGCTTGAGTTGGGTGAGCTCCTGGAAATGCAGCTCAGGATCTCCTTGATCAAATCTATCAATGAGTCTATGAGTGAATTCTGTATAGGACACAATCTGATTGTGGTTGAGTGTGGTGAGTCCATGATACCACCAGTCATGAGCCTTGCCATCCAAGTACATATTGGCAAACTTTATGGCCTCCATCTCCCTCATGGGGTTGAGTTGTAAGTAGGTATCCAACTTTTGTACCCAAGACTATGTTGTCATCTTGGTCGTACCATCAAAGTATGGAATCTCTATCTTCCCTGCTCTGCGTTCAAACTCAAAACTGCCCCTGTGGTTCGTTCTAGGTTGATTTCTGAACCTGAGTTGGCAATATTGATCTAGGGACATCTGTCTTTGGACCCTCATATCCAAACTGTAGTACTCCTTGGTACTCCTTGTCAGTTGTTCCACAAAGTCTTCAAACTGTTCTTGTTGCCCTTGCTCATCTGTGAATGTGGGCATGTAAGGTCTAGGGTTAGCTCTGCTACCTGAATGTCGGCCAAGCTGTTCATTTGTGAACGTAGGCATGTATCGCCTCTGATTGACCCTGCTACCCATGTCACCCTGGGTCATCTCTCCTTCCAGACTTCCTTCGGATCTGGGTTCTTTCTCCAAATTATATCTGATCTCCTCATGGACTCCACTGGATCCACCAGCCTCCTTATTCCCATATGTATCAGGGTTCTTCCCTTGATAGGTCACTTGCATCAGAAGTTCATTTAACTTGGATTGATTCTTGTTCATTATCTGCAGGTTCTTGTCAACCCTCTTCAAAGTTTCAGAGAATTCGGCCTATCCCCTTCTATTGGTTTCATGGTACTCGCCCAAGTATTGGACCAATGTGCTTTCCGTGCGGTTGATAGATTGTCGGAACTTATCAAACTCTATTGTTATGAGAGCCAAGCCTAGAGGCTCATGGTCATCCCCTGATCCTTCCATTTCAGCCTCTGTTTCACTGCTCGGTTTCTTCCTCTGACCCATGAAAATACCACCGTACCTCTGCATGCGTCGATCCTTCCACAGGTTTGGAGGATCAAAGATCTGATACCACTGTAATGATCCCAAGCCAAATTTTTCGCTTGGATCACTAACTACCACTGATTTGTTGTTGGGCAGATGTTTATTGAGTTATCCATTTATTCAGTGCATTCATACAAGATTCATTTGACACATGAAGATCACATTAGATTCAAGATATAAAAGCACAAGCAAGATCTGACCTTTTATTATGAGCAATATGGAACCAATACAATAGATAGTCGATCTGGAATAATCATCAGATGGGTTGGAAGACAATAGATATGAGCTGCTACAAAATGCTCTACCGATACAAAATAAGCCTCCGAAGGCTGGATAAGAAATGAAGACCAATGCCAAGTGCCAAACCCCTCACTGCTGGAAGATGCCACGCTCTGCTGGATAACTGAAGCTCCTCAACAATTCGGCCCTGGTGCCAAAGATGTCCAATGACCTCCAGAAACATGCCAAACAATAGATCAGGTGATTGTAAGAACAACCCAGGTGCCTAAATCTCCAATATCCCTCTCACCCTCTGTAGATCTGAACTCCTCCACTGAATGGTGCACCCCACTAGATGACTGAAACCTAGGTGATTCGGCCCTAACAAGGAAAGCCTCCAAATTCCTTGAAACTCCCCAGGAATGTAGATCGGGCTATGTGAACCCCGTAGGAGAAGTTCCAAACTTAGATTCTAAGTTTAGCCTTCTAGATCTGAGTTTTATTGAATCACAGGACGCCCCCTTAGCCTCCAAGACGTCCCAATCTACAGACAAATATATGATGATGATAACCCTCTAGAAAATCCCTCAAACTGATGGTCTTTCCCCTGCAAACAAAACCCAAGTGTCGGAATGGCCCCAGGCCCTCTGGATAATCTAGATCGAACCTCCCTCTAGATGATGGTGCACCCTTGCTGGAATCAAAAGAACAGTACGGCCTGATAACTTCTGAAGCGCTAGATGGAGATGGCCTGAGAATAGAATGGTGTGGAGGAGTCTTTCATCCTCGAGACCAAGTTGTGGAGCAAGATGAGTGGATATTTCACCACTGAATTGCTCACAAGGGTTTGTACAGCAAAACCCCCAAACTGAATGCTCAAGAGCAATAGCAAACACTAAACCAAAACCAGAATGAATAATAGGTGCACCCCAACCTCTTACTTATACTTTTCCTTCTAAGTCTCTGTTGAGTTAGGTTAACTCCAAGGGTTAACTTCTATTCTTCTGTTGAGTTATCTTTTACTCCTTTTAACCTATTTCTTTCTCAAGTCAACTGAAAAATATAACTTTAAGTCTAGTTGACCTTTCCCCTCAGTGTGAGACTATGGCCTAGTGGGGACACCTAGACCACTATGTCTTCCAGATCTCTTCTTCAAGAGGTGGGGGACACTACAATGATCCATGAACAAATAAACTTGATGTGAATTTTAGGTCACTGGACGAGAAAACAATTGTAAGAAAATTTAGGAAGAAAATAAAGTGAATGTTGTCTATGAAACTCTAAGTAATTGAAATAATTCATTAAAGGGGAATAGAGCATAAAGCATGTTTGTAAGATCTCTTGACTCTCACATGGATCAAACCCTAAACTTATGTTAAAGGGAAGTCATTTTATGAATTTAGTCCTTAATGAATATTATTATGTGGAAAATTCAAAGTTTTGATAAGTTAGAAAGAGAAGTTTTAAAAAGAAAATTGACCTGTAAAAGTTTGATTTGTTTTTATTTAACAAATTAACTAAAATATAATTCAATTAGTTAAAAATTGGTTATGATTGCAAGTTACTAGAGTCTACAAAAGCTTTGTGTGTACAAGTCATATATACATATTAGAGATTGTCATTGTAATAGGTGGTTGTCAATAAGGACAACAATTTACAATAAAGATTCATCTGACAACCATGATTGAGGACGTATATCTACAACAACATGGATGTAAGCCTCTATGCTTGCTCCTTGTTAGAACATGTTAGAACAAATGTTGAGAATATCTTATTTGGAGTATATAGAGTTTTCTTGGATGGTATATATATATAGATATTTTTCCTAAATTATTATTCAGACAATTAAATCATGTTAATCTAGATTTATTTATTTTTTGTAAATTAAAAAGGGACTATATATTACCTTAAAAACTTCAAAAAAGTACATTGATCTTTGCTTGCCACTTGTTCCGCCACATCAAGGAAACCAGAACAGGTGGCTAGCAGAAACATTTGAAAATCATAACGGTTTTTTCATGAGTTCAACTTGTCATTTATCATGTTTCTTACAAAAGACGTGTTTGATGCCATGCACCAGAGAACATGGCCACCATGGTTGTAGCTATAGATCATAAAACTTAATAAAACTGGAAAAAAAAAAAAAAAATCCTGAAATGTAAGCTGAGAGAGAAGCTATAAATTTGGCAAACCCGGGCATCCATCGGTGTCGTAGGTAAAGACAAACCTTTTTCTGCAGGTCGGACAGCGAGTTTTCTCCGGAACATCAGAAAAGGCGTCAAACAGGAGGTCCATGCGTCGGCTGAGAGTGCATTGATTCTGATTTTGATCCTCTAGACTTCGTCGCATATCAAATATTAGTTGCAAGTGGTCGTTTGAGAAGCAATGGGGATTGGGCATAGGATGCTCAATTTTCCCATTCCACGGGAAGAGTTGTATCCATGTCAAAATCCGCCAATGGTGTGTCTTCCTCATCCAGCGTCAGGCTAGATTTCTTGGAAATCCAATCTACCAGCCAACTGGGGGAATTTCTTCCTCCACCAAGCAGCTCCCTTGCTCCATAGGCCGGCCTTGGGGTCTAGTGATGAGGCTAGGCTCATGCGAGGCTTCCAGGGGATTCTGCGCAAGAGGAGGAATCTCTTCTTCCACTGGGAAGCTTCATGTTTCATACATAATTTCAAAAGGGGGTGGAGGAAAGTTCTATCCATGAGGGGAGGGAGGTGGCGTCTTGGTCTAATTTTGTCCTCTTCCATGGGAGTTGGTCGGAGGAAGGGGCTACAAAGGGTCAGGGCGGCTGCTCTTCATGACGAAACTGTAATACAATTGCCCCCTTTTGGGTTTGCCACACTCTATGGGCATGATTGAAGGATAACAACAAATATGGGGCAGCGGAGGTGGAGACCAGACTAGAAGAGTCGTGCTGGTGAAAAGGAGGTTGAGAAAGGTGACTAACAGAGGTAAGGAGGTGATGGGAAAAGTTCCACCGCAAGAATACACAGGAGACAAAGAGAACCAGAGAGCCAATTGAACTTGGTAAATGACATAATGTCGAGGAGATCTTACCTTCATAGTGGTTGGTTGAATGCTAGTGGGGGATGCCATGAAAGCTGAAGTGGAATTAGCCCGAGGACAAGTGACGCGACCTCCCAGTATTGGATCGTTAAGATACTGAGTCAGAGTGACTCCTTGGGTCCCTGCAGGCACCCGGAGCTAGCTCACCCACACACAGACTATTTTGCAAGTGACCATGGCTATGACCGTGGGTCTACTTCCTTCGCGGTTCAGAATTCAGGGATGTCATGAATCCTTTCTTTACTCCTTCCCGAAGCACTCAGCTCTGAGTCTTTGAACCCTCTCCATGTGTCTCCTCAGATTCATTGGCCCCACAATGGTTTGGACTTCACAATCCCATGAAACTCTAGGCCTTTCACTCACGATCTCCAATCTCTCACTTCTCGAACTCTCCAATCTGTCACCACGCGCTCTCATGTGATCAACAGTTGGGATTGGATCGCAAATTTGGATCTCAGGACCTCATTTTCACTAAGTTTTAAACTTGTTGACCTCCTAAGTATCGAAATGCTTCACAGTTACCTTTCGTGTATCTCTACCATATCTAACCGCCTGGAATTGTTCATCTTCCTCTTGAGAACGAATCTCACACTAACTGACTATGACGAGAAATTCAAGGACTCCTTTCCTTGAATATTTTCATCGCTCTCCCTCCTGAGATTTCCTTCTCTGACTTTCCTTACTCCTCAGAACAATATTTTCGACCCTTAGTCGAATTCTTGGCCTATGCATGCTTTACAATAGACTTTCATCCACACTCGCTCCTCTGTGAATGACTTCACACTCCTCGCGACTGTTCTCCAACCACTTCTAACTCTCGTGAATGAATCATGCTATCCTTTCCTGGGTTTTCGAGTCTGAAAACTCTATTCTGCACTCTTTGCAGATGTCGATGCACTCCTTGCACACATATAATTTTCGCTATCTCTTCTGAGATTTCGAGTCAAAACAGACTCAGCTCCAAACTCCTTGTGGATGCTATGCACACCTTCCACTCGTTCAACGAAAAGAAACCACTGAAACTTATCTATTTCTTACGATGATTCATACATTCAACAAAGCAAATGCATTCATGGATTCAAGAACAGTAATAACAGAGAATTGAGAAAATAACAGAAGTTCTACCATTCATTCAGATAGATACATAACCAACACACATTTGGGACAATATATCTGTGTTATATTCATCCAACTGAAACTTGTATACATACATACATTGTTCTTCGTCACTCCTTAACCTATACAAAAATAGATTCAAATGTTGCTTGGTTATCCTCTATCCACAGCAACAAAAATTAACAACCACAGTTGACAACAACCCTTACTGTGCAATATTACAAATCTTTATACAAAGAGATGCTCTTCGATCATTCCCTCCAACTACTCTATGCTACTTTAAATGGAATTAAAATCTATCAACTACTCAACACCTATTACAATAAATATTGTGTCAGACAGATAAGAGCGCAAGCTCCAAATTTGTACTACGATCCGATCCATAAATCAAAATACATTCCCCCATCACCTTTCATGATGGATAAACTTTCAAACATTTAAGTACATTCATAACTCAAAAAAAATTGTCATATATCTCATTAATACATTGATCAGTTTCAAAATTCAAAAATATTTCAAAATGTGTGCCAGTGCGCCCAGCTATCTTCCATTCTTGTGCTTTGCTGGCGATGCTCCTGCATCATACTCCCTTGACTAAAAAATTCATGGACTCCTATCCATGAGCTCCTACATTGATCTTCCTTGCTTTTGGATATCTGCTTCATTAACCCAGCTGGCATCTTTTGTTGGTCGTCCCTTCCACTTCACCAAGTATTCAAAATACGTCTTCCTTATGGTCTTCTTATCAACCCTTTGATCTATGATTGTTTCCATCTATGACTTTTCTGCTACATGCATCTGTTTCTCCCACTGAATCTTTCTTTTATATTCATCTCTTTCGATTCCATCTTCCCTGTAAAGATACAAGTCTGCAATGTTGAATATGGGTGATATACCCACATCTTCTGGCATCTCTAACTCATAAGCATTCTCGCCAAATATTCTCAAGATTTTACATGGCCCTATATTTTTCAACTTCAGCTTGTTATAGGTTCCTCTTGAAAATCTTTCTTTCCTTAGATGTGCTAGAACTTCATCTCCAACTTTAAATTCAAGCCTCCTCCTATGTCTGATTGTGCAGTCCCTGCATTTCTATAGTGAAATCTTCAGCTCCCACACTTCTAAACTCACCTTGCTTCATAGCTCTTAACTTCAAAAGTCCCCTCGGATTCATTCCATACATGATTTGAAATGGACTTTTCCCAGTGCTCCTGTTCAATGAGTCATTATATGCAAACTTGGCTTGTGCTAGAATTTGATCCCATAGACTATGGTGTTCAGTGACCAAGCTCCTCATCAAATCTCCTAGGCTTCTATTCACCACTGCAGTTTGTCCATTTGTTTGTGGATGATATGAAAAACTAAAAGATAGCTTTGTCCCCAAATTTTTCCACAACATTCTCCAGGAATGACCAACAAATTTTGTATCCCTGTCTAATACTATACTCCTGGGCAATCCATGGAGTCTCGAAATATCTTTGAAAAACAAGTTTGCAAAATGCATTGCATCATTGGTCTTCTAGCATGGGATAAAGTGTGTCATCTTCGAAAATCTGTCCACCACCACAAATATGGAATCATTTCCTCTTTGTGTTCTTGGAAATCCCAATACAAAATCCATGCTTATCGCATCTCAAGGCCTTTCTGGAATAGGAAATGGTTGATATAGTCCATTGTTTTGTTTCCTCCCCTTGGCATACTGACAAATCTTACAATTGTTCACAAATCTCTTCACCTCCGCTCTCATACCTAGACAATAATATGAACTGGATATTTGAGAAAATGTTTTTCCATGGCCGAAGTGTCCGGCTAGACCTCCATTATGCTTTTCCTTCAGCAAATTCTCCCTCATCGAGCATCTAGGTATACACAACTAGCATCCCTTGAACAACAATCCATCTTGAATCAGATATTCAGCCCACTGGATTTTGTCTCTAATCATAGGGTTCGCACATCCTTCATATGCTTACATCTCCTTAAGGTGATCAAACCCCAAGGTTTTAACCTGAAATTCCTACAGAATCAAAATTCTCCTGCTCAATGCATCAGCAACTTTATTAGCATTCCCAGAAATATGTTTTATGACAAAAGTGAAATTTTGCATAAACTCTATCCACTTAGCATGTTTATGGTTTAACTTCTCTTGTCTGGTTATGAATTTCAAAGAGTGATTTTCATTGTACAAAACAAACTCCTTTGGTATGAGATAATATCTCCATTTCTTCAATGCTTGGACTATGGCATAGAACTCTTTGGCGTATGTGGAGTAATTATGTTTAGCTTCATTCAGCTTCTCACTAAAATATGCAATAGGTCTGTTATCCTGGCTCAAGACTGCTCCAATTGCAACTCCACTTGCATCACATCTTACCTGAAACGTCTTTCTGAAATCCGGTAGAACCAGAATTGGTTGTTCAATTATCTTCTCCTTCAATATGTTGAAGATCCTCTCAGCCTCTTCTGTCCACTTGAAAGACTTGTGTCTTTTATTCACTGTATACATCATTTGAGCATTAATCCCACTAAAATTTCTGATTAACTTGCGATAAAAACTTGCTAATCCATGGAAGCTTCTTACCTAAAAGATATTCTTTGGTAATGGCCATTCTTTGATTGTTTTCTCCTTTTCGGGATCCATCTTCAACTCATTTGAAGAAATAAAAAAAACCCAAATATATGAGCTATGTCTTCAAGAAAGAGGACTTCTTCAAATTGATCAACAGATTCTCTTGCTGCAACCTCCTCATCACCATTGCTAAATGTCTCAAGTGTTCCTCCTTACTCTTGTTAAACATCAGTATATCATCCAGATACACAATCACGAACTTACCAATGAAATCCTTTAATACTTCATTCATCAGTCTAATAAAAGTGCTCGGGGCAGTCGTTAAGCCAAACAGCATAACAAGCCATTCATATAACCCCTCATTCATCTTGAATGTTGTTTTCCACTCATCACCCTCTCTCATCTTGATCTGGTGATATCCACTTTTCAAATCTGTTTTTGAAAAATAGTTAGCTCCACTTAAGAAATTCATCAAGTCATCCATCCTTGGTAATGGAAACATGTATCTGATGGTGATCTTGTTTATGGATCTCAATACCGTACACATTCTCCATCCTCCATCCTTCTTTGGACTTAATACAGTTGGTACCGCACATGGACTCAAACTTTCTCTGACCAATCCTTTGTGTAACAGATCTTGAACTTGTCTCTTCACCTCCTCATTCTCTTGAGGTTTCAATCTGTACACTGCTTTGTTCGGTAGGCTTTCTCCTAGTATCAAGTCAA
The DNA here is from genome assembly GCA_009831015.1 of Picea engelmannii. NCBI lineage: Eukaryota > Viridiplantae > Streptophyta > Pinopsida > Pinales > Pinaceae > Picea > Picea engelmannii. The sequence goes on along the minus strand of ML786657.1, from coordinate 303,941 downwards.
TGTGATGATTGATGCTCTTGGTAGGTGGCAATGATTTTGGAAACTCATCCACTACAATATTAGCAAAGTTCTCGAGCAGCTCTTGATCTTCCTTAGGCAAATCCTCCAATGAAGTACTGGTAAGGATAACCCTCAGTTTCCTTACTAAAACAAACTACATCTCTTGTTCCTTATTTACTTCATTTAGGAGTTCCTTCCCACTCATGAGAAGTATGCCCACAATGGCTTCTTCTTTCACCTTCTTTTCCTCAATTGGCAGCAACATCTGTGTACTACCATTCTTCTCTAAGGTGTATGTGTTTCTCCTCCCGTCGTGAATAACATTCCTATCATATTGCTAGGGTATCCCCAACAAAACATGGCAGACATCCATAGGAATCACATTGCATAGGATATCGTCTCTACGTCCTCCTATCTTGAAATTAACCAGGCATTGTTGAGTAAATGTTACCTGATGGCCTTTCTGCAAACATGAGACTTTGTATAGTGTCGGATGTGCAGTTATTTCCAGCTCTAGCTTCTCCACCATCTCAGTGGATACTAAGTTGTCAGTGCTCCCACTGTCAATTATCACCTTGCAAACTTTGTCCTTTGTCTTGCAAGTTGTTCTGAACAAATTGTTCCTTTGTACTGGATTTTCGGCCTCCGGCTCCTGCTTCAAACTAACCTTCTTCGTCATCAAAGATCTTCCATCCTCTGCACCTTCTGTCTCATCATCTCGCCTCTATGCTTCTGAGATGCGTGCTTCACCTCCCTTCTTTCTCTCAAGGTAATCCCAAGACTTGTGTCATGTCTTTCCACAGACGTAAAATCTCACTTCTCCTCCCCTGCCTCTTCCTCTTCCTCAAGGAAAAGAACTTCTACCACCACTATGTCCTCCTCGGGAACTTCCTCCTCTCTCAGAGTGACCATGTGGTTTCTCTGCCTCATCTCTGGGCTTCTGTGCCTTATCTTGGGAAACTCCTTTGCCTTTGTTTGAGCTTTGGCCTCTGTTCTGCTGACTCTGCTTTCTATCCAACTTCTCTTATGCCTTTAGTGCCATCTGATATGTGTCTTCAACCATCCTGAATGTCGTCATACTAAGTTCATCTTGAATTTTGTTTCTCAGGCCATTGATGTATCTGGAAACCTTCTCCTTGTATCTCTTTCTTTGTCCAGCTCTAATGTTCAATTTGTAAAACTCTTATGTGTACTCTTTCATAGTCAAACCTCTCTATCTCAGGTTCTGCATTCTCCTTAATAGATTTATCGGGTAATCCTTTGATCCCAACTCTTGATATTTTGTTTTCCTTTGCTACTCCTGTCGGCCTGCAGTACATCCCACCACAGTGCTACATGTCCTTTCAGTCTAGTGACAGCATGTCTTACATTTTTATCCTCTTCGACATCCTCATAGTTGAAATACTTGTCCAATGCTTGAATCCAGTCAAGAAATTCCTCGATGTCTAAATTTCCTTCATACATAGGAATGTCAATATTTTCTTTGGCACCCAATTCGACAACCGCTCTCAACAAGTGTTCTTCTACAGCATCCTCAGCTATAGCTTCTGCAACTTCTACTTCTTCCATTTATGCCTCGCTGACGTCTCCAGCATCAGGCACTCTCATTTGTGTCATTTCCATGGCATCCATCCTCGCACGCAGTTCTCTCATCTCCCTTTCCAGGGCTCTGTTAGCTACAGGTGGATCATCACGTCTTCTAGGCGGCATTGTGTTGATGTTTATCTTTCCTCCCTACAGAAGTCAATTCTCTATTCAGATTTGATACCATTCTTGACACGACCTCCCGGTCTTGGATCGTTAAGGTACTGAGTCGGAGCAACTCATTGGGTCCGTGCGCGCACCCAAACCTACCTCACCCACACACATACTCTTCTGCAAGTGACCACGGCTGTGACCGTGGGTCTACTTCCTTCGTGGTTCAGACTTCAGGGATGTCCTTAATCCTTTCTTCACTCCTTCCCGAAGCACTCAACTCCAAGTCTTCGAACCCTCACCATGCGTCTCCTCAGATTCATCGGCCCCACAATGGTTCAGACTTTGCGATCCCGTGAAACTCTAGGCCTTTCATTCATGACCTCCAGTCTCCTGCTTCCTGAACTCTCTAATCCGTTGCCATGCGCTCTCCTGTGATCAATGGTCGGGATTGAATCGCGACTTCGGATCTCACAACCTTGTTTTCGCTAAGTTTTAAACTTGTCGACCTCTAAAGTATCGAAATTCTTCACAGTTACCCTCTGTGTAGCTCTACCAGATCTAACCTCCTGGAATCGTTCGTCTTCCTCCTAAGAATGAATCTTGCACTCACTGACTTTGAAAAGAAATTCAAGTACTCCTTTCCTTGAAGATTTCCATCACTCTCCCTCTTAAGCTTTCCTTCTCTGACATTCCTTACTCCTCTGAACAATCTTTTTGACCCTTAGTCAAATTCTTGGCATGTGAACGCTTTGAACCAGAATTGCATCCACACTCGCTCCTCTGTGAATGACTTCACACTCCTTGCGACTGTTCTCCAACTGCTTCTAACTCTCGTGACTAAATCACTCTATCCTTTCATGGGTTTTCGAGTCTGAAAACTTTATTACGCACTCTTTGCAGATGTCAATGCACTCCTTACACACATATAAGTTCCTCTATCTCTTCTGAGCTTTCGAGTCGAAATAGACTCGGCCTTGCAATCCTTGCGGATGCTATGCACACCTTGCACTTGCTCAACGAAAAGAAACCACTGAAACTTATCTATTTCTTATGATGATTCATACATTAAACAAAGCAAATGCATTCATGGATTCAAGAACAGTAATAACAGAGAATTGATAAAATAACAGAAGTTCTACCATTCATTCAAATAGATACATAACCAACACACATTTGGGACAATATATCTATGTTATATTCATCCAATTGAAACTTGTATACATACATACATACATTGTTCTTCGTCACGCCTTAACCTATAAGAAAATAGATTCAAATGTTGCTCGGTTCTCCTCTATCCGCAGCAACAACAATTAACAACCACATTTGACAACAACCCTTACTGGGCAATATTACAAAGATTTATACAAAGAGATGTTCTTCGAGTATTCCCTCCAACTACTACTCTATGCTACTTTAAATGGAATTAAAAGCTATCAACTACTCAACACCTATTACAATAAATAGTGTGTCAGATAGATAAGAGCACAAGCTCCAAATCTGTACTACGATTTGATCCATAAATCAAAATAGATTCCCCCATCACCTTTCGTGATGGCTCAGCTTTCAAACATTTAAGGACATTCATAACTCAAAAAGTTTTGTCAGATATCTCATTAATACATTGATCAGTTTGAAATTCAAAAAAAAATCAAAATGAGCCCTATTGTGCCCAACTATCTTCCCCGCTTGTGCTTTGTTGGCGATGCTCTTGCATCAACAAGTACTTGCTTCAGAACTCCAGAGCTAGTTTGCATGCATAGTCATTAAGTTCTCAGAGGTAGAGCAGTGCACTACCATAAGTGTAGTGTTAAGGCCCGTCATTCAAATAGCGTGGAGGACAGGGCGATGACTGGGCGTAATAACTCCCCTAGCTACCAGTGTGCCACCTTCCTCTCTTTGGCCAGATGTCACCCCATCCAGGGAATGTCAATCTAGATTTTTAAGTAGTTTTTTTTTTTTAAATATTATTGTGTTGTTTATGTTGAATTAATAGTTAATATTCTAAGAGTTACTAGAATGAAAGTTCTAAAAAAAAATCATATGAAAAACCCTAACCCTTTGTTATTTGCTTGAGTGAACCTTCCTAAACTTAAAAAGGAATACACCTTTTAGAGAGTAACATTTCCCATCATTCAATTCCAATCTTGAATGATTTCCTCAAAGAAGTTTGTTATTTCCAATCCTCCTAGTTTTATTAGCACATGATTTAGAATGAATAAAATTGATGTGAATCAATCTAGGGAATTAGGTAGGAAAACAATTGATAAAAATATTAGGAAGACGATAAAATGAATATTGTTTGTCAATTGGGTCTAGTTTGGGTGGTTGGGATGAGTGATTGTTATTTTCCCCACCCAAGTTCAATTCCCACAAGTGACATGTTGAGCTCTTAACGAGTATATTGTTGTAATAGCCTTGATCCCTGTGTTGACAAAGCCTCAAGCTTCTACAAAATCTAGTTTACCATGGGCACCACCCTCTGAATGAGGGGAAATGCCTCGTGGGTTTCCTCAGCATATACAATTCATGGAAAGAAGGTCAATTGGGTCTAGCTTGAGTGGTTGAAAGAAAGTGTGTTATCCTTCCCACCTAGGGTCAATTCCCGCAAGTGACATGTTTGAGCTCTTAAAGAGTATATTTTGTATCGGCTTGGCCTTGAACCCTGAAGAATATGTATTTCTTGGAATAAATGAATGTTTCCTATGAAACTCAAACAATTGAAAGAATTTTTCATGACAACTATTTACAATAAAGATTCACTAGATAACCCTAGCTAAGGAGGAGGGAGATATGTAACAACGTGGATATAGGTTTATATGGTTGTTCCTTAAGTATAATAAATGTTGAGAATAACTCATTTGGAGTATATATAGAGAGATAAATGATGATAGAGGTATAGATATTTTGTCCCAAGGAATTGAATCGTCTCAATCTAATTTTTTGGGTGGTTGTGTTCTAAAGGTAATATTGGATTACTTCAATTAGATTAATATATGGTGTGTTAAGACATATAATGGTTCCAAAAAAATGTCATATGTAATTCCAATGGCATGAAATCTTAGTCAGCCACAAAGGTGAAGGATTAGGTGTGAATTTTAGGGACGTGTTGTGTGAAGGTAAGATTTATGTGCATTTTTATTCTATGGGTCTTTTATAGTGGAATTTAGTATAAGGAAGATAGGTCCTCTATTCTTGATAGTGCTTTTTGTTTTGGATTTCTTAAAATCCCTTAAAAGTTTATTGATTTTGATTTAATCAAAACATAGGAGTTACTATAATTTTGGTGTGGTTTTATTCTCTGGATTTATTATCAAAATTAAATCACATGTTGAAAAGGTTTTTTAAAACATTGTAATTATTCTAGACAAGTATATTAATTTAGGGGTGGAAATGAAGGCAAAGAATATTAACACTTTTATCAAATTTAGTGTGGGGATAGATTTAAATAAAGGTTATTGGATCAAACTAGATTTAGTGGGGAAATTATAGTGAATGCAATAATGACTTATTGTATATTTCATCGTAGATTCAGTTTTGTATATACAATTTTATGTATGCAAGTAAATATATATCTATGACCARAGTAKTCTAAACATTCTAAGCTTTTTACTTTTTTTTGGAAACTATCATCTACARGCAATTGTTGAGGAATCTTAATTTTACATTGCTTAAATCATGTTTTTTGAATGGATAAATAAATTCAATGTCCTTAAAACCCAATAGGGAACCTAGAATATGTAAACCAATCTGGAAGTAGAACTATCCTTGTAAATTTCTAGCCACATTTAGAGCTTGTGGGAAAAACTTACAAGAAAAAAAGTAAAAACATGCACTGAAAAGGATAAAAACCTAGAACCTTTAGACTACCTATTTTACATGCAATCTTACAGTTTTAATATAATTCTTTGATATGTGTACCCCAATTGTGTTAAATAAGTAGTGTGTTAAATAAGTAACGGCTTTAAAACTAATTACTCAAATAATAATTTAAGTAGGTACTCATAAGGTACCTTGGTAACAAGCTAGGGTTTCTATAAGGTTTTTGCATCRTTTTGTTATAAAAGTCCTMTTTTCCTCACTTGTAAGTATCCAATCTATTATCATCTAAACATACTACTCTTTTCAGGGTTATTTTCTTGGAGAAGTTTTCCTCTATATTTTAGGAGTTGCAGAGTTATTCCAACTCTAGATTTTGGGATTTTATAGCGTTATTGTAATAAAAGACATCTATCCATCACATGTAAGTAAGTATCCAATTTAATATCAACTAAAGATACATGTAGATGTTTTCTTCCATCTTTTAGGAATTGATTCCAACCACCCCTTTGTCTTTGTTTTTGACTTAATTGTTGTTAAGAAATTGGTTGTGAATTTCACCCCTTTGTTTTTACCCCTTTGTTTTTAACTTAATTGTTGTTATTTATATTATTATCAGTACTTGGTGTATTGTACTATATATTTTATTTTTAGAGAAATTATAGATCAAGGACATTACAGGGTAGTTTCAGAACTCTAGCTAATTCTCAGAAAAACAAGGGAAAAAAATATCCCAACGAAGACCGCAGGGATGCCTAAATAAATAAATTCAATGTCCTTAAAAGCCAATAGGACACCTAGAATATGTAATTTTAACCACTGAAATCTAAGATTTTTACTTTTTTGGAAACTATCACGGATTCAGATAAGCAATTGTTGAGGAATCTTAATTTTACAATGCTCAAATCATGTTTTTTGAATGGATAAATAAATTCAATGTCCTGAAAAGCCAATAGGGCACCTAGAATATGTAATTTTAACCACGAAATCTAGAACTAGCCACATTTAAAGCTTGTGAGAAAAACTTACCCGAAAAAAAAATAAAAGTAAAAACATGCACCTGAAAGGATAAAAACCTAGAACCTTTAGACTACCTATTTTACATACAATCTTACAGTTTTAATATAATTCTTTGATATTTGTACCCCACTTGTGTTAAATAAGTAGTTGCTTTAAAACTAATTACTCAAATAATAATCTAATGAGGTACTTATAAGGTACCTTGGCAACAATCTAGGGTTTGGATAGGGTTTTTGCATCAAAATGTTTTCCTCGATATTTTAGGAGGTGCAGAGCTATTCCAACCCTAGATTTTGGGATTTTGCAGCATTATTGTAATAAAAGGCATCTCTCCATCACATGTAAGTAAGTATCCAATCTGATATCAACTAAACATACATGTAGATGTTTTCTTTTAGGAATTGATTCCAACCCTTCATTATTTACTCAATTATTGTTATTTCTCTCCTCATCTTTTAGGAATTGATTCAAACCCTTTGTTCTTTACTCAATTGTTATTTCTCTCTTCGTCTTTTAGAAATTGGATGTGGATTCCACCCCTTTATTTACTTAATTGTTGTTATTCCTCTCTTATTATCAGTACTTGGTGTATTGTACTATTTATTTTAGTTTCAGAGACCTTATATGGTAGTTTCAGAACTCTAGCTAATTCTCACTTCTATTTTGTTGTTGGAAAAACAAGGGAAAAAAATATCCAACCAAGATGGGAGGGATGCATAAATAATACATATTTAATAAGGGTCACACAATGAGAAGCATTATCAATCTCAAGATCTGAATCAAGCTCAAGATCTGAATCTAGCTCAAGCTCTGAATCAAGTGCACGAGATCAAAAATCAAGATCTCGGATTATCAGCTGAGAAATATGGTGTTTGCAACATCTAATCATGACGTATATGTGGTCTCAGATTATTCTATTGTACATTGGTCCTCTTTATTTTGTAAAGGAACGGAAATTCTCAATGTTGTTGTCGTTGGTCATATCGTGCCTGAAAAGGACGAGGACACTTCAGGAATTACCACCATGGCTATGAAGGACAATCTACTAGTCATTGGAGGGTACAACGGAGAGCTTGTTTGCAAGTTTCTGGACCAAAATGATGTGAGTTATTGTTCAAAGATAACTCAGAATGAATAAACCATGAATTCAGTGGAGATCTATAGCAGTTCAAGTGGAGCAACTCAGTTTATGACTTCAAGTAATGATTGTGTTGTAAGATTATTTGAGGTAAATGAGACATTTGCATGTATTACATGTTTTTCCTTCCCTTGGTTTGTTAATCATACATCCCTAAGCTCAGATAACAAGTTGCTTGTTGTTGTTGGGAACAATGTTGAGGGATTGCTTTTAGATAGTGAAACGGGATTGACTGTTGCATCTTTTGAAGGTCATTTGGATTACTCCTTTGCTTCTGCATGGCATCCATATGGTCTAGTATTTTCTACTGGAAACCAAGACACCACATGCAGGCATCCATAGGAATCACATCGCATAGGATCTCGTCTCTATATCCTCCTATCTTGAAATTAACCAGGCATTGTTGAGTAAATGTTATCTGATGGCCTTTCTACAACCATGAGACTTTGTACGGTGTCGGATGTGCAATCATTTCCAGCTCTAGCTTCTCCACCATCTTAGTGGATACTAAGTTGTCAGTGCTCCCACTGTCAATTATCACCTTGCAAACTCTATCCTTCGTCTTGCAAGTTGTTCTGAACAAATTGTTCCTTTGTATTGTCTTTTCGGCCTCTGGCTCCTACTTCAAAAGAACCTTCTTCATCATCAAGGATCTTCCATCCTCTGCACCTTCTGTCTCAGCATCTCACCTCTACACTTCTGAGATGTGTGCTTCACTTCCCTTCTTTCTCTCGGGGCAATCCCAAGACTTATGTCATGTCTTTCCACAAGCGTAAAATCTCACTTCTCCTCCCTTGCCTCTTCCTCTTCCTTGGGGAAAATAACTTCTACCACCACTTTGTCCTCCTTGGGAACTTCCTCTTCTCTCAGAGTGATCATGTGGTTTCTCTGCCTCGTCTCTGGGCTTCTATGCCTTATCTTGGGCAACTCCTTTGCCTTTGTTCGAGCTTCGGCCTCTGTTCTACTAACTCTGCTTTCTATCCAACTTCTCTTATGCCTTTAGTGCCATCTGATACACGTCTTCAACCATCCTGACTGTCGTCATACTGAGTTCATATTGAATTTTGTATCTCAAGCCATTGATGTATCTAGAAACCTTCTCCTCGTATCTCTTGCTTTGTCCAGCTCTAATGTTCAATTTGTAGAAATCTTATGTGTACTCTTTTACAGTCAAACCTCTTTGTCTCAGGTTCTACATTCTCCTGAACAGATTTATTG
>ML786657.1:241924-272402 GCA_009831015.1 Picea engelmannii | reverse complement strand
TAATAAGCATATATAATAATTATTATTTTAAATATTATAAAATAAAATTGATAGTGATTATCAAATTAAAAGATATTACATAATAGTTGTCTATGTTTTAAATTGTACTTTAGTACTCCTTTATATATTCTTATTGTATGTGGTGTTTGCAAGCTAGTGAGCGGACTAGAACTGGCTTATTGCTAAAGTCCAAAAAAAAACGAGTCACTGGTGCATGCGGTGGCTCTCCCTTAGAGGTTGTTTCACACTCATTAAAGTGGTGCTTGAAGGGTAGCATGTGTATTAGATGGCTCTAGCAACCATACCTGCTATAGTTTTCACAAATCTCCACAAACTGATCTATAAATTTTTCTGGTCGGATTGCTTTGAACTTTCCCGACAACATCTTTGCAAATGGAAAACTATGTCCAAACCAAAACACAAAGGCAGTTGGGGCCTACAAAATTTACACCATTTCAGTCATGCACTCGCGGCCTCCACCCTTTGGCGTGTGTTGACTTCTTATGGCATATGGCACTCTATCATTAAAGAAAAATACCTCAACCATCACTCTGTAAATAACTGGTTGCAAACCGAGTCTATCACCACTAGGGCCACCAGAGCGACTTCATATTTTTGGAGGAATTTAATTAAATCAAAACTCTTGATCTCCTCATGGCTCTGTTGGCTTCCAGGATCAGGGCATTTTATTGAGCTTGGTCGAGACTGAATACTTGGTCTGGGCGACGTCTCTATACTCCCTCCTCGACTGGTATCCCATCTCCATTCAAAAAATGTTTGGTTTATTTACCAAACCAAAGTCCGCTCTATATTGGGTCATATACCAGACAGTTGGATCACCAGTGATGCGCTTTGTCTCAGCGCAGATCTAGCATCTATTTGGAATACCTTTTGATTAGCTCTTACACTCTCGGGTATACACCTTAACAATTCAGATGATACACTCCAGTGGTCGGGGGGAAACCATTTGAGACATTTAACAGTCCATAATGTCTATGCAGACATTGCAAACACACTTTGGCACACAAACATCAACGGATGGAGAAAACAATTGTGGTCCTGGCAGCTCTCGCCCAAGATAAAATTCTTCACTTGGCTAATGATTGCGTATAAATTGAATACATGGGACATATTCCAAAAAAAAAGGCTAGACTGGGCCAAACTTTTTCCACTTGTGTCACATTGATGTTGAATCTACAGATCATCTTTTTATTAATTGTTCTTTTGCCAGAAAAGTTTGGGACATAATTACATTGGCGCTCAATATCAAAACCATTTGGAACGGGCCTAACCTCTCGAGTTGTTTTGACCATTGGTCTCTTAGAGAACACAAACATATGCATCTCCCTTCCTTGGTTTGCTGGTCTATTTGGCTGATCAAGAATAAAACAATTTTTGAAAATGGAATCCCTTCCACTGGCATTGCAGTTTACAAAACTATTGGTTTTCTTAAAACCTGGAATGAGCTTCACTCTAACAAGACAAGATTGCAGCACAACAAACAGGTTCCTGACTTAGAGGACACCCCAATAGGTTGGTTCAATGGAGCAGCGCAATCTAATGGTGAACGGAGTGGCGTTGGAGGGCTTATCAGAATCACAAAAAACTCTATCTATAAATGGAATTTCAACTATGGATCGAGCACCAACACCAGGGAAGAACTATTGGGTGCCTGGGCTACGCTATACTTGGCATCTAGACTTCATATTAAAACCCTTTAGAGGGGATTCCAGGACTATTATTGAGTGGTTGAACAACAGGGGTGAACTTCAAGCAATCTTCCTCTCAGCTTGGAAAGACAGAATTAGACTACTTCAGCCCGCCTTCAAAAAACTCAGCTACAATCACATCTATCGTCAACATAACAAATCAGCAGACCATCTTTCAAAGGTCGCTCTCCAGAAAAAAGTGGGTATCATAACTTATAACCACTTGATAGATGGTCATGAGGGCCCTCCTCTATTTCTAACACTTTTCTAAGATTAGCTTCTCTCCTACAATGGTCTCCTTTGATCTAAAATCTGGATTTTTACTTTGGGTCACAAAATACTAATCTATTTTATAGAATTCTGGTTTATTTGCTAGTCGAGACAGCTCCCCCTAGCAGCTTTCTTTGTTTTTCTCGCCTTTACTTCTTATATGAACTTTCCATCCTCGTTGGTCGAAAGACCACTATAGACGAAAATTGTTTTTTCATTTATCAGTAGTCACTTCAGCTGCAATTATAATCATTGGTTTGGAGATCACATTATATATTAATATAATAGAGAAATTTTCCTGTTGGAAAAAAAAAAAAGTTGATGAAATCTTAAAGCATGGAAATTAAAATTCACAAATGGTCACGTAAATTTAAATCATGCATATGATTTATTTGAACAATTATGATTTTGAATGCCATATTAACTTCAACATGATGACGTTTGGTCATGTTAGTATGGATAGGGTAACCATGTAAGTATCAATATGCTACTTGAGTAAATTACACTTGTGGTTTACTATGTTAAAATATTTATTAAAAAGGAATCATTTTTCATTTTTATTAATTTGCCAACATGTTTACAGTTTTTCTTATTTGGAATTCCAAATAATTACATGAAAATTAAACTAAATAGGAAAGTAAGGTCATAGTTTAGTTTTAATTACTTTAAGCAACACTTAAAATTATGACAAACAAAATATGTAATATTATATTTTGGATGGTTTTTTATGGATAAAACCATGTATGTTTTGGAGAATGAAAATCAACTTATAAGGTTTTGAGCCCTAGAGATAAAACAAATTCCTTATAAAAGAGTTTGGGGCCTAAATTCATGGATTATGAGAAATATGTTGGTTCTTATGTCTTAAATCATGGTTTGTGGTTTTAAACCGTGGATTCTACACTTATTCCATGTTTAGGGGGCTTAAAATCCATCTATAAAGCCATTAACCATGATGCATGCTTGTTTTGGGGGCTTAAAATCCATCCATAAAGCCATTAACCATGATACATGCTTCTAAGATGAAATTTCCGTTTTAATAGGGGATTAGGATCCTATTTCATAAAATAAGGTAATCTAGATGATTCTTATGAACTACATTGTCATTTTAGATCCTAAATCATTTCAAGCATAAACCATGGATTTTTCTCAAGTCTAGAAGCTATCCCCAAGGCCCTAAACCATGGTACAAGCCTTTGAGATGGAGCTATTACCTTCTAAAATGAATAAAAGCCTTGTTACATAAATTAGAGATGATGGATGATTATTTTGGCTTAACAATAGTTTCAAAGTATAAACCATGGATTTTTCCCTTCTTCCATGTCTTATATGTTCAAAATCCATTTACAAAGCCTTAAATCATGGTACATCACTTAGACATGGAATGTTTGCACTGCAAAAGAATTAAAGGCCAATTTCATGGATTAGTGGCAATTCATATGGTTTTTGTAGCCTTAACCACAGTCTAGGGTCATTGATAATGGATTATGTGGCTAATTTGTGTTTTATGGCCTTAAAAACATTTACAAGGCCTTAGTCTATCATTTGGGCCTTACAAATGGAAATTTTACTCTATATAAGGATTAATAGCCAAATTTCATGAATTAGGGGTCATCATATGATTATTCTAGATTAAGCCATGCTTAAAATCCATTTATGGAGCCTTGAACCACAGTGTGGATTTTAGAGATGGGGTTCTACCCTATGAAAGCATTGGGGGACCAATTCCATGGATTAGGAGCAATATTAATGGTCCTTACTACTTAAAAATCATGGTTTGGGGGCCTTAATCTATTTTTAGGGGACTTAAAATTCATTTATAAAGCTACTATAGGGCCTAAACATATATCTTAAAATGTTTTGTTTAACCATTTGTTGCTGCCATGATGGAAAACAAGTATCCATTACTTGTAATTTGATGGTTTTGGGGGGCTTACCATTATAATCATTTATATACAGTTGTAAAAACATATTGTGTTGATGATATACTACTTTGTATATTGTGTATATGATATATGATGAGCACAATATTAATATTTTTTTTTAGTATGTATGTAATTCAAATAACACACTTGCTTTTTGAATTCTAACACACTATCATTTTGAAGGCCTCACAAACCAGCATAGCAGATGACATGGTTGCTTGAGTTTTAGGTTTTGCATACTAATAAATTATCAGTTGGATTATAATAAGTAAACCTATTATAATTCGTTGCATTTCTTATTAATAGTTTTTTTTTAGGTCATAGACAAGTTAGGTTCATGGATTTACTTTGACGAAGTAACTCAAGGGGACCCTCTAAGTGTATGGAATGAGGGGCACAATATATTTGTTGGACACTCATTGAATAAAATTTAAAGTGGGTGTAGGAAGGGGAACTAACAATTTTGTAGAGCTTTTGGCACTAAAGCTCTCTCTTATGCTAGCAACGAAAAAAAGGTGCTCATATAATTCAAGTTTTGGGGGATTCTCAAGTGGTGATAAAGTGGATGGGGGGATCTTATTCTTTAGATAATTTTATGTTATGTCCCTTATTTGATGAAGATCCAAATTATTAAATTAGTGTTTAGTTATATATCGTTTGATCATGTATATAGAGAAAGTAATAAACAAGCTCATGGATTATCCAAAGTTGGTTTGTTGTTGGACCCAAGTATCCTGCAGATTTGGGAGGGGGAGGGAGGAGGAAGGGCATGTCTCATCTACGTCCATATTTTTATTAGAGTTGTTTTTAGGGCATGAAGATGGTTTCAATATTTAGGATGGTTGTTCATGAATGCTTTATATCTGGAATGATCTAGATTGTTCTAATTGTTTTGGATTTTGTTAGATTGTGAAGATATTATATGGATCTAAATAGCACTAAAATTCCTCTCCTTAAGGGGATGAATGTCTTTGAAATATTTTGAGATGTGTATGGTTAGATAGTGTAGTATATGTGAAGAACACTATTTTAAGGGATATACGTGAGATAAGCCTTCCTTTTTTAAGGAATTTTGAAATGCTACTCAACATTTATAGAATGTAATTTCATATTTGATATAATGAAATATGAAGAAAAAAATCAATGCACAAAAAAAGCTTTCCATTTTGATAATAGTTTTAAATATGTTTGATGTCCTTTTGTTATGGAAATAGAGAAATGTAGAGTTAGGTATCACAAAGCGAGGTAGACTAGAGTGAGGTAGAGACGAGAAAGGAAGACTAGAGTGACGAAAAGTAGAGCGAGGTGAGGTGGAGAAAGGTAGAGAAGAGTGAGGTAGAGTAAAATAAAGTGAGGCAGTGTAGAGAAAAGTGAGGCAAAGTGGGGCATAGCAAATCAAGATGGGGTATAACGAAATGAGCTAGAGAAAAAAGTGAGTCAAAGTATAGAATAGAGAGAAAGAGAATAGTAAAGATAGGTAGAACAAAGTAGAGAAAGAAAAACTAGACTACAGTTAGGCAGACCATAGCAAAGTGAGACGAATTATAAAAAGTGAGTTGGAGTATATATAGAGCCACCACATATGAAATTTTGAAGGAAATGTTGTCTAGAATTGGAGAGATTCCTTCTTAAGAAGAAACAATGGAATATTGTTAGAAGGAATCTAGAGAGGATTTTAAGATTGTAATGTTGAAGAAGGTTTATTTGGAGAAAACAAAATTTTATCCCTTAATATACATTAATACCATGTGGATTGTAGGAGAAATGTCCAAGCTCAGGGAAAGAGGCATGACTCGCAAATTCATGGATCTTTGTCCAAATCCTAAAATATTATATCATGAGAAAACGGAAACCCTTAAGGGAGTTTTGATTTGTCCCTCTTAGTAAGGGGTTACTTTCTAGCAATTTTTTCTTCATAAGAGTGAGAGGGAGTTTTTGATGGGGGTTCATGGTTCACAAATAAGGTATGGTTATTCATGAAATATTGGACCATTGGATTTGATGTAAGAATTAGCAGGTCCATTGGATTTGATGTAAGGATTAGCATATCATCCAAAACTTTGGTTTGTTTATATTTACCCTTCCTTCTCTTTAAATTGTAGAACAAATATTACTTAAACTAAAAGATTAGATACTCAATGAAATCCTTAATTAAATCATCATAGTTAACCTCAAAAGGGAAGTTGGTAATATATGCTTGAATATGTATTACTTAAAAATCATAAAGGCAATATCTAAAAATGGTGTTCAAATGGAAAGAACATCATAAATATGGTTGTTTATAGAGAAAAGTCCCTAAAAGGTTCGGGCTTCCAAAATATGACGAGGAAAGGTTCCAAAAAATAAACCCAAAGAGAAGGGAAAATGTTAGTGGTTTGAAAAGTCAAAAGTTATTATTAAGGGTACTAATATCCATCTTCAAAATCAATTTGAATTCTTAAAGTAGTAAGTAGAATATTAAGATAATTGAAAATATTTGTAAAAACTTAGATATGCAAAACCCTAATATGTAAGTAAAACTTTCAAAACTTAAAAAGGAATATGCATTTCAAAGTAACAAATTAAACTAAAGTCCAAACATTCCAAAGGTTAATGTCGAAAAGGGCATTCTCCAAAGGTTAAAAAGGAATATGCATTTCAAAGAGTAACAAATTAAACTAAATTCCAAAGGTTCATGTCGAAAAGGGCATTCTCCAAAGGTTGCACATCAAAGAAGCTCATTATTTCCAATTCTTTTAATCTTATTATTACGTTATCCAAAACAAATAAACTTGATGTGGATTCTAGGTCACTGATCAACAAAACAATTCTTAAGAAAATTTGAAAATAAAATGAATACTGCCTATGAAACTCTAAATAATTGAAATAATTAATCAAAAGAAAATAAAAAGGTCCTTATCTCTTTAAAGTCACATACTTAACTTTTATAAGGATCAAATCCTAAACTTATCTTTTCAAAGTCACAAACTTAACTCTTATAGGGATCAAATCCTAAACTTATCTCTTCAAAGTCAGAAACTTAACTTTTATAGGGATCAAATCCTAAACTCCCATTTGGGAGTCATTTTATGAATTTAGTCATGAATATTATTATGTGGAACATTCAAAGTCACAGACTTAACTCTTATAGGGATCAAATCCTAAACTCTTATTCAGGAGTCATTTTATGAATTTAGTCATGAATATTATTATGCGGAACATTCAAAGTATTGACCTAAAATTAAAAAGAGAAGTCTTAAAAAGAAAATTGACTTGGAAAATTTTTTATTTTTTTTTATTTAATAAATTAACTTTGATTAGGATACAATTGAATTAGTTAAAAATTTATTATGGAGGCAAGTTGTAAGTTATTAGAGTCTACAAAATCTTTACATGTGAAAGTCATATATACATATTAGAGATTCTTATTGTAGTTGGTGGTTATGCCAATAGTGACAATGATTTACAATAAAGATTCATTGGGTGACCATGCTTGAGGAGGAGGTATATCTACGACAATATGGTTGCAAGCCCTTATGGTTGTTCCCTATTAGAAAAAACACTGAGAATACCTTGTTTGGAATATATAGGAGTTTATTGGATGGTACATACATAGATATTTTTCTTGAAATTTTATTCGGGCAATTGGATCACGCTAATCTAGATTTTTAGGTGGTTTTGTTTTAAATGTCATTATTAGGTTTTCATGTTAGATTAATACTTGTTAGTCTAAGAGTTACTAGAATGGAACTTCTCAAAGAAAAAATCATATGCAAAACCCTAACCCTTTGTTGTTTCCCTAAATGAACCTTCCTAAACTTAAAAAAGAATACACATTTCAAAGAGTAATATTTCCTATCATTCAAGATGAATCTTGAAAAGTTGCCTCAAAGAGGCTTCTTATTTCCAACCATCTTGGTCCTATTAGAACATAATCTAGAACAATAAACCTTGTGTGAATCAATCTAGGGAATTAGGTAGGAAAACAATGACAATAATAAAATGAATATTTCCTATCAAAGCCAAATAATTTATTACGGGGAAATAAAAATCCCCTATCTTTTCAAAATAAAAATAAAAAGCATGTTTATAAGGTCCATTCACTCTCAATGGGATCAAACCATAAAATTCTATTCAGGGAAATAATTTCATGAAGTTGGTTATGAATATTATATAGGCAACGTCTTAGGTATAGGCCCATGATTTGAAAACAAGGGACTTAAAAAGAAACGTGACATGGAAAAACTTGATATTTTTATTCAACAAACTAAGCTTGATTGTATACAATTGAATTAGTTAAAAGTTGATTATGAAGGGGGGCTACTAGTGTTAGGAAGATAGACTTCCACGCTAAACCTAGTAGAAGAGAAGACGACAAATTTAAACTAGAAAGTAAATGACAGAGAAATCACACAATATGTGGGTATTTTACCCTAGAAACCAAACAAGAAAACCATCATTCCTTGAGTATATTGCTCTCTTATTGTCTTATTCATTCAGAATTAAAGGTTACATGTCTAAACTTGGTCTACACCTAAGACACAATCGACATCATACTCTCTTGCTTACACAAGAACATCCATGTAGCCAATTAGTCTTACATATACATGACCAATATCCTCTAACATATTGATATAAATATTATCTTCTATAGTATTACATCACACCTTATCTATAGGCTTTACAGTAGGAAAACCCTAAATAAAGGCACCAAAAAGTGGTTATAGATCCACATAGATCGTTGGCTACAAATATCGTGAATCTCAGGATTTTGTTACAGTCGACTACTAGTCGACCTCCATTCTATCTTCAGTCAGTTGCCACATGACCTCCTGACAACCTCTTGTCAGCTAACCTCTTAGACTTGACATAAATTACTTCAACTTCAAATTTTCTCGATCAATCACTTCAACCTTCGAATTTCACCCCCAGTCCATCCACCTCGACTAGAATTTCACTACAAAGAATATAACAACCCAACATTCTCCCACTTATTGTATTCTTTGCTAAACTAGGAGTTTCCTAAAAAAAAATCACAAACCCAAGGCAGCATTGCCCATTGCCTCTCTACACCAAGAGAACTTCACAGCACTCACAGACTTGGTCAAAAAGTCTTCTATGTTTTCCAACGTGCCTAGTTTCTCCAGTAGCACCTTGTTACCTTCCACCTTGTCTCTTATGAAATGGTATTGTACGTCAATATGCTTATTCTCAGAATGATAAGTTGGGTTCTTTTCCATGAATATTGTGCTTTGATTGTCGCAATTAATATTCATAGATTTCTTCTCAAACCCAATCCCTGAGCACAACCTTTGCATCCATACTGCTAATTTGCTTCCATGAGCGGTTGCCATGTACTAAACTTATGTTGTTGACAAGGCTACGGTTGCATGTCGCTTACTCATCCAACTGATTTCTCTATTGAACATATCGAACACATATCCATTGGTCGACCTTCGTCGATCAAGATATCAAGCCCAACCAGTGTCGACAAATACATGTACATATACTTTAATGTCAACTCCAAGTTTCCCTTGGTAGCATATAGCATAATAGTTTTGTGCCACGCAAGTACCTTAATACTCTCTTGACAGTTGTCCAGTGCTCTTTTCCAAGTGTCAACATGTATCTGCTCAATGCTCCCACTGCATGGGCAATGCCTGGTTGAGTGCATACCATCACATACAATAGACTACCAACAACACTTGCATAGGGAACACATTCCATGTCCTCTATTTCTTCCTATGTCTTTGGATATTGTTCATTAATTATCCTTGCTCCCAAAAGAATTGGCACCTTCACAGGCTTGCAATCTTGCATGTTGAAACGTTTCAAGATTGTTTCAATATATTTCCTCTGGTTCAACCAAAGCTTTCTAAGTACCTGATCTCTCTTGATCTCCATTCCCAAAATGAAGTTTTTTGCATTGATGTCATTCATGTTGAACTTGGAGGATATCTTCTTCTTCACCTCCTTTATTGTGTCCATGTTGTTTCCGATCAGCAACATGTCGTCAACATACAATGCTACATACATGAAACTCCCACCCTCTTCCTTGGAATATATGTAGTGATCAATGTTGCCTCTAACAAATCCCAAACTAAGGATGTATGAGTCAAATTTTTGATACCACATCCTTGGAAATTGCTTTAGACCATAGAGGGATCTTTTCAATTTTCACACCAAATCTTTCTTTCCCTTTAATATGAATCCTTCAGGTTGTTTCATGTAGATTTCTTCTTCCAAATCCCCATGTAGGAACGTTGTCTTCACATCAATCTGTTCTATCTTGAGATCAAATGTTATAGCCAGATAAATTATTACTCTAATGGAAGTTAATTTTGCAACAAGGGAAAAAATTTCACTGAAGACGACTCCTTCGACTTGGGAATATCCTTTCACTACTAGTCGAGATTTGAATTTCTCGACTTGACCTATTGTGTTCATATTTTTCTTGAACACCCACTTGCTATTGATGGGATTTCTTCCAATAGGTAATTTGACTAAATCCCACGTCTCATTCTTATGCAAGGATTCCATCTTTTCAACCATGATGTCCTTCCAGAGTCTACTCTTTTCTGAGTCGACTGCTTCCTTGACTGACCTGAGCTCATAGTGAGTGGAAGTTAACACAAATGTGAAATAGAAGTCAAATGTACTATACCTTTCAACTGGTTTTCTTACTCGTTCAAACCTCCTTACGAACAGGGTTGGTTGTTTCACCTCTTCATTTGATTCAGTTGACTCATCTGAATCATATTCTTCGTTCCTTAGTTCAAACCTCACCTTATTTGAATCTTTCTCTATTTGAACCACTTTAGACTCAGACTTACTTCCAACTTCTCTAAAGATCACATCTCGATTGTACACTATTTTCCTTGATGTAGGATCTCAAAGTTTATATCCTTTCATTCCTTTGTATCCAATGAAAATACACTTGATTGGATTCTTGTCCAACTTGCTACTCTTTTCCTTGGGAACATGCACAAATGCATCACGGCCAAATACTTTGAGATGTGAAAGTGAAGGCTTCTTTCCAAACCATACGTCATGTGGAGTCAAGTCGACAAGCACTGACGAAGTAGACATATTCACCAGATATTTTGTAGTGTCGATTACCTCTACCCAAAATTCTTGTGTGATCTTAGCACCACTAAGCATGATCCTTTCCTTGTCCATAAATGTTTTGTTCATTCTTTCAACAAACCATTTTGTTGTGGGGTATATGGTGCAGTATTTTTCCATGATATCCCACACTGCTTGCAAAACTGCTCAAAATCCTTTCCACGGAATTCACCACCATTGTTAGTTCTCAACATCTTGATCTTCTTATCTATCTGGTTTTCAACAAGAGATTTAAATTGTTTGAATTTCTTGAAAACCTCTTATTTCTTCCTTAGGAAATATATCCATGTCTTCCTGGAAAAATAATTTATGAAGGAGACATAATACAAGGATCCACCAAGTGAAGGCATTTTTACAGGGCCAAACACATCACTGTGGACCAATTCTAGAATCCCATTTGACTTTGTCGCTCCAGATGGGAACCTAACCCGATTTTGTCTTCCATATATGCAATGTTCACAAAAATTGACTTCTAAATTACATTCAGGAAAGCCTTTAACCATACCTTTAGTATGCATAGCTCGAAGTCATTTTTCTCCATTATGTCCCTTCCTCTCATGCCATAACATGGTCAGGTCAACTTGATGAAAACTTGTCAATTTGGTTTGAATCAATCAGCCTGAGATAAGTCGAGTCGATTCAACTTCAGGAACAACAATGTTGTTGCATCCAATTGAGTCGACATTTTATGACAACTTGTATATGGTTCCAATCCAAACTCCTTTCATTAATACCATCGCACCCTGACCATTTGCACGTATCCTTCTGAAATAGAGTGTGCACTCCCACATCACTCATCTTGTTGACAGATATCAGGTTTCTTTCCAAACCAAAAATATGTAGCACACCTGGAAGGGTTCTACTCCTCCCATCCTACAGTATTAGGTAGAATCTTCCCTGTCCAATCATTTTGGTTGTCAAGTTGTCCTCTAAGAACGCATCTCCTCCTTCATATCTCTCATATTCGCAGAATCATTCTCTGTGAGCTGTCATATGATAGGATGATCTTAATTCGATTAACCAAACATATTGATCTTACTATTTACTAGTCTACGCTAGATACACATTGCCTCATTTATCTAGAGTAGTATTTCTCTCAGCCGACTGCTTCTCATCAGATCATGTACTGTCTTTTGTTGCCTTCAACTTGCAATCCCTTTTATAATGCCCAAATTTACTGCATTTCTAGTATCTTCTCGTCAACTGAACTAGGGATTTCGATCTACCCTTCAACATAGACTTTCTATTGAAGAATTTTCCTTTATCTATGTCAACCAATCGACCCCTCACCATTAAAGCATCTTTGTTCAATCCTTCCATGTTCTTCCATCTCATTTATTCTAATAGTAGATATGCAACCACATCTTCTAGTGTTAAAATGTCATTTAATTACTCCATATAGCCACAACTAAGTTATCCCTAGAGTCCAGCAAAGAACATAATAGGCTAATACATTTCTCCTCCTTGGTGATCTTGATATCTAAAGATGATAACTTACTTATTATAGTATTGAATGCATTCAAATTCTTGGTTTCCAAACAACCATCACTCATCCTCGGAAGATGTAGTTTCTTTTTAAGGAACAACTTATTTACCAAGGATTTCGACTGGTAAAAGCTCCCCAACTTGTCCCGTAGTTTCTTGTCTGAGTTTTCACCTAAGACATTTAGCAACACTAAATCTGCAAGACACAATTGAATTGTACTCCTTTCCCATCTTTCGAGTTTATCACATTCTTCCATCGACATACCTATCAGAATGTTACTTGGATAGAGTGTTGCCCATTGTTCTTGGTCTACAAGAATATCTTCAAGTTTAAGCTTCCAAAGCTCAAAATTCTAGCCATTGAATTTTTCGATCTCTATCCTTGAACTGCTTAGCATTCTTTCACAAGCAACTTTGAAGAGCTCTGACTTACAACTCTTACTAGACCTATGGTTTAGATCATATCCAAGATTGTCAAACCAAGCTCTGATATCACATGTTAAGAAGATATACTTCCACACTAAACCTAGTAGAAGAGAAGAAGACATATTTAAACTAGAAAGTACATGACAAAGCAATCACACAATACACAAATATTTTACCCTACCCAAACGGGAAAACCAACATTCCTTGTATTGAAATGGAAACTTGACACTGAGAGGGGGGGGGTGAATCAGTGCCACAAAAATTTGGACAATTTTCCACTTTTCATAAATTAACTGAAAAACATATATTTATTTCATTTTCTCAACCAATATATAAAAGAATAAATATTTTATTTATTTATTTAACTTGAAAGAATACATAAGATCAATATTTGAATATCTTCAACTTCAAACAACTATGAGAGACCCAAATCTATGTTACAAGACCGAGCTTGTACTTCTCATATCCAACTGAGAAATGATGAATCCAACCCTCATAACAAGTCCCAGCTTGTTGTTCTCAGATCCAACGGAGATGTGAGTAATACAATCCTTATACAAGACCCAGCTTGTAAACAGTCACCAACCTAATAGAATGAACCTTCATTCAATCCATTATATATAAATATATATACTTCAACAAATTCAACTACACTTTCTTCAAACCATTCTTTCTTGTTTATATAGTCTTCCAACTGGTGTGAATTTGAATCATTGCATCTTTTGATATTGAACCATTATACCTTTTCATTTAAATGATAATATTAAACTTTAATTAATATCATTTTTCCTTTTATCCTTTATTCATAATGTCCATGATTTAAATCTCTTTTAATCATGACTATGTATCGGTTCTTTTGTCCTCATGAGTTGATCATAGACATGGATCGACTCATTATATCGTTCTCCTACTTCTGCTATGCCCTCAGTTCACCAACAGATCATATTCGATCTTTTTATCGATTATCTCTATTTTTCTAGTGTTAAATCTCTATCGAATTATTCTACAGACCTTAAGTTGTTTATATAAATGAAGTAAGTATCAGGCACTTCCTTCAAACCATGTACATGTGACCATATGTGCAAAACCACGGACTTGTTGATTTAAGCGTTGCCTCTTCTTTTACCCTTATTTCTATATTCCATACGACAACAGGTGGTGACCAGGTGCTAGGCCAAGTGAGTGTTTGATCACTTATCAAGATTAGTGGTCATGTTTTAATTTCCACGAAGAGATGAACGGTTCTCGTTTATTTCAAAAATTTGGGACTCCGACGATTCGGAGGTTCAGATCATTGTTGTTCCAACTCCGAAGTGGTCAACACGGGAGTGGGTTGATCCGATGGTTAGCATGATTCCCGTAACCAAATTAATGATCAGATTTGATCCTTACACTATCCTTCCACTACTTAATCCGACGGTTGGGACTTAAACGAACATTGAGATGGACAACTATTATTTACTTCAGGATTTCAACGTTCGACGATTTCCAATCTTTGCAATCATTAAACCTTCTGGATCAAAGACATGTGTCCATAAACTTCAATGGTATTAGATCAATGGTTAGCGTTAACTTAGGCCTTTGGCGCTTCGGGCAGTTTTTGGTGTTAGAAACTAGTTTCCCCCAAAGTACATACTCCCGGAGTGACGTAACTTACCGACGTCGTTGCTGACTTGGAATTGGTCAATTGGTTGCCACGTGTCACTTAGATTCGTGACTTACACATAACTGAAATACCAATTGGACATTGACACTTGTCACCATCTGATTGTGTCACGTGTCCTTGCCGACATGGTCTTGTTGATGTGGGTTATGATGACGTGATATGTTAATGTGTGTTCCACGTGTCTTACTTCATGACTTTGGAGCTCTGGCCTTCAGGTGAACTTACATGTTCTAAACCCTTTTTCGCCGAAGTGGTCAGTGCCTAATTTGACCACTATTCTGATCCAACGACCATCATGTATTGTCCAGATCTGATGGTCCTCATTTGCTTCGGGACTTTGGGGCTCCAGCCTTCGTCTTTGCTTATCCTATCCTTCCACTTTACTCAATCCAACGGTTGGTATATTATCTGAAGTATTCCTTGGATCGGATGACTCATGTCCACTTCAAGACTTCGGCCTTCGGGTAATCTTACCCGTTTTGGGCTTCTTTTCTTCGGAGTAGTCAGCGCCAGAGTTTACTGTTGTTGATCTAACGGTTCCCCTTTTCTATTCCAGGTCAACGGCTAATACTTAACTCTAGATCAAATCTTGATCTAACAGCTGGGAAACCATCCAAAGATCCTACTTCAGATCTAACCGTTGAGATTTTAATCCTTCCCAACCTCTGACTTCACCTCGATCTAACGATCCTGGATTGTCTCGAAATAAGAATGAATGGCTCCTATGCATCATCTCTTCTGAGCTTCGATTAACGTTCTTTCTTCTTATATGTTCATCCTTATTTCTTCTAAGATTTTAATAACAGTTTGTGTAGTATTTTATGCTATGATCTTTCATCATTGACTCTCCTGAGATCTTAATTCCTTGTGCTTTGTTACCTCTTTTGTACATGGATTCTATGCATGCTACATCTCCTGAGATTTAGAGTCATAGGATCATTTTTTATCTTATCATGATCTAAAGTGATCACGAATTTCTTCTGCCACAAGGTGATCTTCATCTTCTTCTGATTATTGTACATGTTGGACTCATGTTGCCACCGATGACAACACATAATCAATAATGCCAACAATCTCCCCCTTTGTCATTGAGGGAAACACACTAACTTCATACACAAACTCCCCCTTTGATGATGTTTCTCTCCTCTGAAGTTACTCTCCCCCTTTGACATCAATCGCAAAAATTTGATCCCCTTATGATCAACCTCTATCAGTTTGCATGTTGTTGACCAAAATATGAACTTAGGTAACTCCCCCTACAATCATGCTTTGCCTGCCATAACTGAATGACTCCCCCTGTCAATCTTCTCTCTCTGCCTCTGACTGCTCTCCCCCTTTCTTTCTAAAGGGATAGCTCTTCCTGACAAGGTCTCTTCCCCTGTCAATTTACTAATTGCTTATCTTAGTTCATTGGGATACTTGTGTTCAAATAAGTAGTCTTTTTTATACCAACTTGTAGTGATACCCATTTGGAGTGATCAAGTCTTTCAAACCTTAATCTAATTACTTTCTTATTTGATAACCAAAATACTCCTCCTGATTTTTTACTGAATTTCCTTTGTCAAATAGAACAAGAGTATGAATCTTGTTGGGACAGGGGCAGACCCAGGGTTCAACGCTACAACAGCAAACCAACAAAACCCTAACTACTGGCCCTTTCGACAACACCTGCGGAGCAGATGAAGTCTCACCCGAGGTAGAGGCAAGGGTGGTTGCAGGACTCAGATGTCTGCAACCTTAGCTGGGACACAGATCTATGATTGTAACAGCTTAACAGAGTACTTAGCAATTATAGTTCATTAATATTCAATCTAATTTACAGCGCAGTTAAACCCTAATAATAGATCAGCGTAGCATTGACACATATCCAAGGGATTCAAGCACTAAGCATACCAACAGAAATCAGATCTAGCATTCGTTCACATTATTCGGTACTAAGCTATCATATCAGATTCATCTATCATCTAACAACGCACTAAGCATTAAATCAAATAAACAAGAGAGTAATCATAAATCACAAAGCATTCATAGCACAGGATATACGTGGCTCACCCCCACCCTGGGGCTACGTCCACCAACTCTTCGTCTTATTTATTATCTTTTGTTAATCTTCTTACATGCACAGAGCCACAAAATCCTACTCCGCATAGGACAGGAGATCTGTGCGCACCTCGCCAGATCCTCCTTCCCCGAGCTAGCTTACAGCAGAAATCCTTTACTCAATCTCTAACAGTCACTTGCACTTAGCCTTGCAAGTTTCACACATCATGCACAAAGCATGTACAATTATCACTTGCACTGAGCACATAGAATCACACACTTGTGCACCTTTACTTACATTGCCTAGATTTCTATTTATACATTACAAGATAGGCCTAAGCATGGGTTAACCCATGGGCCGACATCCCCATACCCATTACATAAGCCGAAAACCCAAAAATCCCTAAAAAGGGGCCGAGATCCCGCGATCTCCGCTTGAACTTGCATTGTGCCTTCGACAGCCTGTCGAAGTCCCAAAATGGTCAAAAATGACCAAGGGTCCTCAAAACTTGGTCAAGGGCCAATAGGCCCCCAACACTCACCTGTGACTCGTCCTGAGTCACTCTGATATGGGTAGCTATGCCTCAAAAGCCTCGAGCTTGGCTCGAGCGGCTTCGACCTATTGTTGTGCCACGGCCTCCTCCTCAGTGAACTCTTGGATTACTACTTCATTGAAAGCTCCCTCTAAGCGTTGTTCAGCCGTAGTGATGACTTGCTCTAGTTCTGCTCCTTGACCTTCGATCTCTGCGAATAGTTGGCAAGCCTCATCTTGTATTGGTTGAAACCTCTTAGTTAATTCCATGACTCTGCTCTAAATGGTGTGGACCTCTTGTTGGGTAGTGCGTTGTTCTTGGGATCACTTCATCCTCTCAATAGCTTACAAGGGCTACAACTGTGCATGTACTATTTCTACTTGCTGCTTCACCTCTTGGAGATGTGACTCTAGTGCCTTCAATTCAGGATCCTCAGTGAGTCACTCATAATTTTGGGCATTGTGATCACTCAATTGTTTACATTCCATGGCGAGGCCCTTGATTCTTTCAACTGCGCCTCGAGCAGTCGCTTCTCTTTGATCTCACACATCCTACGGAGTATTGGGCACTGTTCTTAGCTCCAGATCTGTGATTCTTTGTTGAAGCTATTGGATGGTTTCTGCGAGCTGCGCTACTTGGTGTTCTATTGGTTCTTACTCCTTATGCTCCAATCCCATCATAGAGAGAAGTACTCTCTTGACTACTTCTTTTACTCCGACGTGCTCCATGAGCAGCTTTTCTTTCTCCTGTTGGATCTGCGCTCTCTCTTCTTCGAACTTCACTTGAAGAGCGTCCTTCTCCTGTTGCGCAATTCGACGTTGCTCTATAACTTCCTCCTGTGCTTGTTTCAGGGTCGTTGTGGCCTGGTCTTTCTCATCTTGTGCTTGATGAAGGCGGGTTTCAGTCACATCAGCCAGTCTACGGAGTTGAGCAGGCTCATCTCCCAACTCTGGTTCTTCTGAGGGGAGGGGCGCAGTGGACACTGTGTGGCTCAAATAAAGGGCTTGTTGTACACCTCTTAGTTCTGCTTCAATTCTATCATACATGGATTCTTGTTTTGATTCATTTCTTTGCAAAATCTCTTCTGAGGCATCTCCTACAGCTGAAATAATGAAGTTGAAGTCGTCGACTGTGAGTTCATTCTGCATCTTTGGTTTATTAGATTTGGACTTCTTCCACGATGAAGGTTTCATGGGGGAAACCTTCATTTTCTTTGATGGATCAGTGTCATCAGGGAGGTTATGTGGTGGTGTTACTTCGCCTTGCTTATCTTCTTCTTGTTATTTTTCCTCTTTGTTCACTTCGTCATCACCTCCTCTGCTAGGTGACACGGATGCGGTCTCTTCTGAAGTGTTGTGTACTTCCTGTACATCTTGCTTCTTTTTCTTCCTATTGTTTCTTGGGGCATCATACTCTTCATGAGTAACCACTGGGTTTCCAATGAGGTCTGGGTCAGACATCTATGTGGGGTCAGCAGGCATAAGGAGTTCTACAGGCCAGTCTTTAATTATTTCTTCCAGGTCCTTTGTAGTGAGCTTGTAGTAGTATTGAATTTCTTCTTTGATTTCGTCGGTGCACGTAGTAATATAAATAAAATGCCTATCTGCGCGAAAATTCATAAGAGGCCTGAACCTGTCCAGGGTGTTCGACGTCATATGAGGGAAGGAATCAATAACCCTCCTAAGTTGGAGGTAGTAGGTATGAAATATTGCGTTTGACTTCCACTGCTTTCCCATATCACTCGAATACCAGAGCGTGGTGAACTTCACAGCGAGTGGCTCGAATGGATCGATCTCAAGGAAGATCGCACCTTCCAGCATCTCCCAAGCAGTAAACACGATGAGGATCAGGAGCCAGATTAAGTGAAACTCATAGCCCTAATCCTGAGCTTCGCAGAAATCCAGTTCGAGTTGGTTAACTAGGTACTCCGCCCAGTTCATTTGTAGGCCTTCCACGCATTTCCCAACGAGGTCAATGACAAACCCTGTAACTTGCATGGGTCTGTTCTTTCTTACTAGCTTTCATGCAATTAATTGGAATGCTAGGTGCACTGTGCCATTCTGGATAGAGGCTACCTTCTAGCCTCACATCCCCTTCTCAACATCGTCGTATGTTTCTTTAAACGTCTATGCTAAGGCGCGGTCTGCAGATTTTTCTGGGAAGAAGTCTTGTGGGTCTGGTCCCTACATGCTCAGTCTGGTGATCCTATGGATCAGCACTAGATCAACAGTGATACGTTTGTCCAACCACAGATAGCCATCATGGAAGCATGAAAATGGGAGCTTAACGCAGGCATTAACCTCCTGGTGCCTTCCAAAATGTGGAATCTTCATTACATTCAAAAGGGTGGACTGCGCAAGGTTCATGGTCCATGGCTGAGGGATGATTTTCGTCTTTTTTCCCTTCGTCTTGGTCAGATATTTGTGAGGTGCGAGCATGTCATAGCTCTTATAGTATCCCAAGTTATAGTCACTAATCTTTAAGGTTGGAATCCTCTCTAGCTATGGTCTGACTGCGCGTATCCCCTTCGGAAGATACGCAGTGATGACAGTGTAGTCGAAGTCCCTCGGGACATTGTCGCGACTCACTACACTATCCAGGGGTGGGATGTACTCGGGTAGGATGGACGGTAATAACTTCACATTCGCTAAGTCATCTCTATGCTTGGTTATTTTCTCAGTCGCAGCTCGGGATGGTCTGGATCTGCGAGCAGTCGACGAGGAGGCTTGCACTCCTATCGTCGATGAATCTTGTACGCCCATAGACATTACCTTTTCATTCATGAGGTTGATGACTATCTCCTTCATAGACTCTTCGACTGTGCTAAGTTATTCGGGCATACACACTCATGGTTGACTATATTGCGTTGAAGAGAAACTACTCAATGCAACGAGATGGATGGCGGTAGCTCGATGATCACTGCGCGAAATCAACTAATCTGTGAGCTTGGATAATCATGGGTGGAAAAAGTGTTCTCGGTGCAAGGCTCGACGGAATAAGTAGAAAAGTAGGTAACAGATCTCTCCAATGGGAAGGAAGCCTTCATTAATGTAGTTTTGTTCGTTACGGCGTGGTCCCAATGGTCTGATGGCGAGCTTTCTGGTCATAACTATTGTTCTAACTGTTCGGGTCGTCGGGATAACGGTTATAATTCCTCCAACGGTCATATTGCTTCACTATGGCAAAGTTCCATGCTATGCTGTACTGGTATCTCGGTGAAGTTCAGATTCTGGAATCCTTCCTTCTGTGTTGTTCCTATTGGAACTTTCTATAACTTTCTATCTTTGATTTCTTCTTATTGAGCTTTCTAGCCTTCTTCCCGGTGATCTTTGTCTCGATATTCCTCTTTCCATTCTAATCTTCTCTAGGTATAATAACTTCACATTGTTGATGGTCTTTACTAGGGTTCAAGGGAAATACTTCTTCTATGTCTGGTGTAGGTGCTCTACTCTCCCATACAGATAGGTGTCTCAAGTCCTCGTGTGTCCTTTCAACTTTGACATCCAATTTTCTGGTTCTGAATAACTTTGACATGTTCTCATGTTCTTCAATCAAATGTGCAATCCTCTTAGTCATGAAATATTTTAATTCTTGCTTCTTCTGCTCTAATACTTCCTCTTATTTTCTTCTGGCTTGATCCTTTTCGATCCAAGGTTTTCCTAGTAACAATAGCAAATGGGGCACTATTCTAAATAAATTTAACAACCTCAAAATCTTCTTCTGTCGAGGTTCCATGAGCACTCATAGATATCTAGGTAAATCTTCCACATAGGGTTATCAGCTTTCCTCTAAATAATCCTATTCCTCTAGATGAAGGAATCATAGCAGGCTTTCCTAAAATTTCCCAAGTTCTTTCTGTCATGATATTCACCTGTGTTTCCTCATCCAGAACGCAATCAATGTCGAATTCTCCTATTCTTGTTTCTATGCATTCTTTTTCTTTGAAGATCTCTAGTAAGTTGATGTTTCTATGATCATTCAGGGTTTCTTTGATTTTCAATAGTGCAGTTTATGATTCTTTCTAGGGTTCTGCCATGATCTTAGTTTCTTGTCCTTCCTCCGAATTTTCTTGTCTCATATTCATTCTTTAAACCTTAGCAATCATTCTAGGGCAATCCAGAACTTCATGATCCATAGCTTTACAACAAAGACAATTGGGTCTTCTACCAGGGCATTCCTTAGCAAGATGTCCTGGTCTTCTGCAACTGTAACAAAGAGTTAATACTCTCTTTCTCTTAAATGATCCCCATCCTTTCATGTACTGCGCACTAGGATCATGGTAGCTAACCTGTAAAAAAAAAAATCTAGGATCTTGCATCCATTTGTTAGTCCATACATTCTTTCTATGCATATGAATAACATATCTTTCACTATTCTTATCAGATCTACTCATATCAAATCTTCTTTCTTCTAGTTTTCAGGCTAGGACAAAATTTATCAAACATACCTAGATCCATATTTTTGAAACAAAAATTTCTACTTATCTTACCTTTTCAATCAAAATTTCTCACTATTCTTACCTTTCTCAGAGCACAAAGCTTCAATATCTTACCTCTTTTCTTCAGATTGGATTTCTCTTCTTAGCACAGAGCTTCACAATCCAAGTAGAGTATTGTGCACCAAGGCAACAGATCTACGCACAGAGCTTTCACAGTTTTAGGTCAGATTTTCACACAGAGCTTTTTCTTCCTTAGTTCCCAGCAATCACAGTTTCAGGCCAGATATTCGCATAGAGATTCTTCTTCTGAAGTTCCCATCAATCACAATTTCAATCCCGGCAACGGAACCATTTTTTGGCACAGGGGGAGACCCAGGGTTCAAGGCTACCAACAAAACCCTAACTACCGGCCCTTTCAGCAACACCTAAGAAGCAAATGAAGTCTCACCTGAGGTAGAGGCAAGGGTGGTTGCGAGACTCAGATGTCTGCAACCTTAGCTGGGACACAGATCTGTGATTATAACACATTAACAGAGCACTTAGAAATTATAGTTCATCAATACTCAGTCTAGTTTACAACGCAGTTAAACCCTAATAATAGATTAGTGTAGCATTCACACAGATCCAAGGGATTCAAGCACTAAGCATACCAGCAGAGATCAGATCTAGCATTCATTCACATTATTCGGCACTAAGCTATCATATCAGATTCATCTATCATCTAACAGCGCACTAAGCATTAAATCACATAAACAAGAGAGTAATCATAAAGCACAAAGCATTCATAACACAGGATATACGTGGTTCACCCCCACCCTGGGGCTATGTCCACCAACTCTTCGTCTTCTTTATTATCTTCTATTAATCTTCTTACATGCACAGAGCCACAAAATCCTACTCCGCATAGGATAGGAGATCTATGCGCACCTCACCAGATCCTCCTTCCCCGAGCTAGGTTACAGTACAAAGCATTTACTCAATCTCTAATAATCACTTGCACTTAGCCTTGCAAGTCTCACACATCATGCACAAAGCATGTACAATTATCACTTGCACTTGGCACTTAGCATCACACACTTGCTCGCCTTTACTTACATCGCATAGATTTCTATTTATACCTTACAAGATAGGCCTAAGCATGGGTAAACCCATGGGTCGACATCCCCATACCCATTACATAAGCCCAAAACCAAAAAATCCCTAAAAAGGGGTCAAGATCCAGCGATCTTTGTTTGGACTTGCGCTCTGCCTTTGACAGCCTGTCAAAGTCCCAAAATGGTAAAAAATGACCAAGGGTCCTCAAAACTTGGTTAAGGGCCAACAAATCTTAGTGATCTTTTTTATCTGCTTCTTATTCTTCTTTGATATTTCATAGGAATATCAATTGAGGATTGATACCAATTGATTTATTACCAATTTTGTTATCAATTGATCTTTGTTGAATGATACTCCTTGAACTTCTTTGCTACCTTTATTTTTCCTCTTCTGCCCTTTTTTTTTTTTTTACAAAAATAATAAAAATTATATTTTCTTGCTCCTTTTGAGGTCATGTTCCTCCTAAGGTGATGCTCCTCTTTGTCTATTTTTCTTCTTCTTGTATTCCACAACTAACTCTACCAATAATTTTTCTTTTGATCACTAATCTATAGATAGTCAAGATTTTCCATATGTTATTTTTAAAAACTCTTGGCATGATCCTTTGATTTTATAGAAACCGATTTAAACTTCTTTTTGTATTTTCTTTCTTTGGATAACAAATTATAACAAAATTATAATTTGATAATGTTCCATATTCTTGTATAGGCACTTCCTTTTCTTGAGCTTGATTTATTTCATATTGAATTTCACATTCTTTATTAGGACCTTCACCCATCATGTTCTTATTATTAATTTCTTCATTTTCAGGTGTAATATCATCTTTCTTGCTTTCTCCTTTAGATTTTCTTCTCCATATCTCTCTATGAGATATTCTACTTTTTGGATCTTCTCTTTCTAATTGTGTTTTTGGAGATTTGTCATCGCCTTTCTTCTTCCAACTTTTATTAGGTTTTCTCACTGACTTGAATGACTTATTTAAGGATTGACTTTTTGAACTCCTCCAACTTTGGGATTTGTGCCCAAACCTATCACAGTTGTAACATCTCATTGTATGACAAAATTTTGTTGTGTGCCCAAAAAAATTGCATCTCCAACATCTAATTGAGTTTTTGGATTTTCTTGTATATCCTTTCTCTAGTTTCATGTAGTCCATTTCTTTATGGCCAAAGTTATGACAAGAAAAGCAATAGCCATTGAAGGTGTTTCCATTATTGATTTTATTTTGGCTTGAGAGATCTGACATTTGATTTTCTTCTTCATTTTTACTTCTATAGCTTCCTTCCTTAACAAAGTTCATGGCTTGTAATTGGTTTGTGATTGCACCGTTTCCTTTTGAGAAGGTTGATCCTTTCCCATGTTTATAAATGGTGCTCCACTTGTCACTGTCTATTTGATCATTCAATTTTTTGATATTGTCTATTTATAATTTCAACATGTGACATAATTCTTCCCTTTTGGATGATTGCATCCTATGGGCTTCTTCATTTTTCTTGGCCTCCTTGAGTTGAATCTTTAGATTTGCATTAATGTATTCATTTATCTGATTAAGGTTGATCATTTCGGATTTCAACTCGTGACATGTCTCTTCCTTTTTAGTCGACTGAATCTTCAGGGCTTCTTCCACTTCCTTAGCATGTTCAAGTTGAGTCTTTAGATTGATGACTATTTATTCTGTCTCATCCAAGACTTCTTTGCATTTAATAGTTTTGTCATATGTCCTCAATTATTCCATATCTTTTGTTAGATCAGAAACTTTAGTTTTCAATATTTTGATTTCTTTCATGTATTCTAGTTGAATCCTTTTGAGGTTGATGGCTTCTAATTCAAACATTTGGCATGATTCTTCATTTTTAGTTATTTGGATCTTCTGGGCTTCTTGCTTTTTATTAGCTTCTTCAAATAGAGTCATTAGATCTGCATTAGTACTTTCATTTATCTTTTTGAAGTTGATGTTTTCCAATTCCAAGATGTGGTAATAATTTTCTTTCCTAGTTAACTGGATCTTTAGGTCTTCTTCACTTTTTTTAGTTTCCTCGAGTTGAGTGTTTAGACTGTTAACTAATGCTTCTGTTTCTTTTAGTACTTATTTTCTTTTGTTATCATGTTTTTTCAATTATTCTATTTCCTTTATCAGGGGATCAAATTCAATCTTTAATCTTTTGATCTCTTTTTCTTTGTCTTCTAGTTGAACTCTATGTTCAAACTATTCATGGCTAGATTGATCTAACTGTTGACGTAGAAACATTTATTTCTGTTTAAGTTTCTCCAACTCTTCTAGAATGCACATAATTGTATACTCAATATTTTCAATAGCCTCCATATGAACTTTAATATGTATACCATTTCTTGGTTCCATGTGAATCTCTTATATTTCAATTGTAACATCAGTCTTAAGATTATGCAATTTTTCTTTAGTGATTACTGAGGTGTACCTCAATTCATTGATGAGGTTGTCTTCTTCATTTATGATTGAGGATTGAATTAAATCCTTCATTTCATTTTGATTAGAAATATCTTTTTTTGTATTATGTTCTTCAATCTGATTGGATTTCTCCTTTTCTTTATCTTGTTCCTTATCTTGATAAGAATTCTCTTCTTCTTGTGCTTCATTTTGATAACGATTTTCTAGTTGGAGCCATAATTCTTTAGCAGATTTGTAGTGCCTCATCTTTTCTTTGACTTGGTCTGAGAATCCATCCTGGATTGCTTTTAAGGCTACTGAATTGTTTCTCCTTGCCTCCTTTGCAATTTTGGTTTTTCTCTTTGAGGTAGTTAAGTGGCAGGGCTTACTTACTATCGAATCCCAAACTCTAGATCCTCTTGACTTCAGATATCTTTTCATATTTTCCCTCCATGATGAATAATCTGTTCCATCAAATAAGGGAGATTCATTTGTGGAGATAGCAATTTATCCACCCATTTCTTCAGAATCTACCTTC
Organism: Picea engelmannii; assembly: GCA_009831015.1. Taxonomy (NCBI): domain Eukaryota; kingdom Viridiplantae; phylum Streptophyta; class Pinopsida; order Pinales; family Pinaceae; genus Picea; species Picea engelmannii. The sequence goes on along the minus strand of ML786657.1, from coordinate 246,769 downwards.
CAGTGTTTAAACTGTGTTGGAGGCACCCGCTTTGATACCAATTGTTGAAATGGACACTTGACACTGAGAGGGGGGGGTGAATCAGTGCCACAAAACTTTGGACAATTTTCCACTTTTCATAAATTAACTGAACAACATATATTTATTTCATTTTCTCAACCAATATATAAAAGAATAAATATTTTATTTATTTATTTAACGTGAATGAATACATAAGATCAATCTTTGAATATCTTCAACTTCAAGCAACTATGAGAGACCCATCTCTCTGTTACAAGACCCAACTTGTAGTTCTCATATCCAACTGATAAATGAGGAATCCAACCCTCATAACAAGTCCCATATTGTTGATCTCATATCCAACTGAGATGTGAGGAATCCAGTCATCACACAAGACCCGGCTTGTAAACAGGCACCAACCTGGTAGAATGAACCTTCATTCAATCCATTATATATAAATATATATACTTCAACAAATTCAACTACACTTTCTTCAAACCATTCTTTCTTGTTTATATGGTCTTCCAACTGGTGTGAATTTGAATCATTGCATATCTTGATATTGAACCATTGTACCTTTTCATTTAAATGATAATATTACTTTAATTAATATTGTTTTTCCTTTTATCCTTTATTCATAATCACCATTATTTAACTCTCTTTTGATCATGACTGTGTATCGGTTCTTTTGTCCTCATGAGTTGATCACATACATGGATCGACTCATTATATCGTTCTCTTGCTTCTGTTACGCCCTCAATTCACCAATAGATCATATTCGATATTTTTACCGATTCTCTCTATTGTTCTGGTGTTAAATCTATATCGAATTATTATACAAACCTTAAGTTGTTTATAGAAATGAAGTATGTATCAGGCACTTCCTTCAAACCATTTACATGTGACAATATGCGCAAAACCACAAACTTATTGATTTAAGCGTTTCCTCTTCTTTTACCCTTATTTCTTTATGCCATATGACCGCAGGTGGTGACCAGGCGCTAGGTCAAGCGAGTGTTTGATCACTTATCAAGATCAATGGTCACGTTTTAATTTCCACGAAGAGATGGATGGTTCTTGTTTACTTCGAAAGTTCGGAACTCCGACGGTTCAGAGGTTTAGATCATTGTTGTTCCAATTTCCTTCGGAGTTGTTCAACTTCGAAGTGGTCAACACGGGAGTGGGTTGATCTGATGGTTGGCGTGATTCCCAGAACCAAATCAACGATCAGATTTGATCCTTACATTATCCTTCCACTACTTAATCTGACGACTGGGACTTAATCAAACATTGAGATGGACGGCTATTATTTACTTTGGGACTTTGACGTTCTACGATTTCCAATATTTGCAATCATTAAACCTTCTGGATCAAAGACGCGTGTCCATAAACTTCAACGGTTGAGAACGCTCCTGAATTAGATCAACGGTTAGCGTTAACTTCGGCCTTCGGTGCTTCGGGCAGTTGCTAGTGTTAGAAATTAGTTTCCCCTGAAGGACATACTCCCGGAGTGACGTAACTTGTTGACGTCGTTGCTGACTTAGCACTGACCAAGTGGTTGCCACATGTCACTTAGATTCATGACTTACATGTATCTAAAATGTCATTGGGACATTGACATGTGTCACCATCTGATTGTGCCATGTGTGCTTGTCGATGTGGTCTTACTGACGTGGACTATGATGACGTGATCTCTCAATGTGTGTGCCACGTGTCTTACTTTGTGACTTCGAAGCTCCGGCCTTTGAGTGAAATTACATGTTCTAAACCCTTTTTCGCCGAAGTGGTCAGCGCCAAAGTTTACCACTATTCTGATCCAACGACCATCATGTATCACCCAGATCCGATGGTCCTCATTCACTTCAAGACTTCGAGGCTCCAACCTTCATCTTTTCTTATCCTATCCTTCCACTTTACTCGATCCAATGGTCGGTATATTATCCAAAGTATTCCTTGGATCAGACGACTCATGTCCACTTCGGGACTTCGGCCTTCGGGTAATCTTACCTGATCTGGGCTTCTTTTCTCCGGAGTAGTCAGCATCGGAGTTTACTGATGTTGATCTAACGGTTCCCCTTTTCTATTCCATATCAACGGCTAATACTTAACTCTAAATGAAATCTTGATCTAATGGCTGGGAAACCATCCAAAGATCTTGCTTCAGATCCGATGGTTGAGATTTTAATCCTTCCCAACCTCTGACTTCACCTTGATCTAACGATCATGGATTGTCCTGAAATAAGAATGAATGGCTCATGTGTGTCATCTCTTTTGAGCTTTGATTAACGTTCTTTCTTTTGATATGTTCATCGTTATTTCTTCTGAGCTTTTAATAAATAGTTTGTGCATTTTTTTGTGCTCTGATCTTTAGTCGTTAACTCTCTTGAGATCTTAATTCCTTGTGCTTTGTTGCTTCTTCTATACATGGATTATTTGCATGCTACCTCAATTAATATTTAGAGTCATAGGATCATTGTTGATCCTATCGTGATCAACAGTGATCACGAATTGCTTTTGCCACAAGGTTATCTTCCTCTTCTTTTGATTATTGTACATGTTGGACTCATGTTGCCATCAATGACAACACATAATCAATAATGCCAACACCTTGAGTGTCTTGCTCTCTTATTGTCTAATTCATTTAGAATAAAAGGCTACATGTCTAACCTTGGTCTACACCTAAGACACAATCGACATCATACCCTCTTGCTTACACAAGAACAACCCTGTTTCCAATTCAGCTTACATCTACATGACCAACAACCTCTAAAATATTGATCTAAATATTAGCTTCTACAATATTATATTACGCCTTATTTAGAGGTTTCATAGTAGGGAAAAACTTAAAGAAAGGTTCCCAAAAGTAGTTACAGATCCACATAGATCATTAGCTACAATTCCCGCGAATATTGGGATTCTATTACAGTCGACTACTAGTCGGATTACCACTCGACCTCCATTCGGTTGCCACACTACCTCATGATGACCTATTGTTGGCTGATCTCTTCAACTTGGTATCGATTACTTCAAATTCAACTTTTCTTAGTCGATCACTTCAACCTTCAAATTTCACCCCCAGTCGATCCACCTCAACTAGACTTTCACTGCAAAGAATATAACAACCCAGCAACTAGAATCTACAAAAAAAAAAAATGTAAATCATATATGTGTATTAGAGATTATTATTGGCATTGTTGGTTGTGTCCACAGTGACAATTGTTTACAATAAAGATTCATTAGGCAAACATGGCTAAGGATGGTTCAAAATTAGCGCTAAATGCTTTGTTTCACTAATTTGGATTCTTCTAAAAAGATTCACAATTTCATTAAAAAATGGTTTAATTAATTAAAATCGATATTTAAAGACTAAAATTTAAAACAATAACATATGAAATGCTCAACAAATTGATAACAAAGTTCACCCATGTGGGATACGTCCCTAGGTGGGGTTCAAATGATTAATCGATCCATTAAGAAGGATGCAAAGTACATTATTACACCTCTTTATATCAAATAATGGCCTTCAATCTGAAAAATAAATAAAATTCTTTGATGTCCTCTAGGAGGAGAATAGCACAGGTTCCTTGACCTTCAATAGCTTGTTCCTATAATAAAATGAACATAGACTTACCCATTTTTTCAATAAAGGGGCTTCCCCTCCTTATGTCATTTCCAAATCGGATGGTGTATAGCTAAGGTGTTATCCTTTTGCCAAGAATGTAGGGGTTTGAATCCCTCAAAATCCAAAGCGCTTAACCCTATGTTGCTTCACCAACATTTTCATAGCCTTGCTCATGTTGAGATTGTCGTTGAAGGTTCCTTGGATGCTCCTCTTAGCATTGGTGGTTTGGTCGAGAAGAAAATTCTATATGGTTGTACAAAAAAATTGGATGCATGATACCAGGGTTTGATCTCTGCTCTTCTTCTTCGACTTATTACGAAGAAGATCCTCCATCCTATAGTATACCATGTCTTGCATATCTTGGTTGGAATGATACGTGAAAGGTTTAAAATAGCTGTGAAATCTTGATAGCATGTAACACACCCTTTGCTCTAGATTATATGGAGAACAAAATGGAACACACATAGAAATGTAGCAGAGACTACAACAATACATTTTGACCCAACTTCTATCAATGAATAAAATAGTAGAGTATTGTAGAACACAAACTGGCTAGAATGGTGATATCTTATCTCTGAAGAGAAAGAGATGTCAGTGATGCTCATTTGCGAAAAGATGATTACAAAGAGGCCAATAAGGGACTTTTATCATGAATCCTAAAAGACCAAGAGGAAAAAACCTTAATTATCAAAACCCTAACCCCGGAAGATGAAACACCAAAAGTATTGTGGGCCCCAAGGCGGTTAGTCGATACATCAATTTCTCGGGGGCACAACTTTTGCATGCGATTTTTGTTTGGGGCGCACTATAGTTCATTGGAAAGAAATATTCGAGGATTACAAATTTTGGCCGAGGCCTGGGATTTCCATAGCAAGCCATGGTGCCCCAAATTTCCAAAAAATATAGTTTAAGGCCTCAAAATGGCCACAGAATTTTGGGACCTGAAAAATTGTGGAAACTTTTCTAATAAGATAGAGAATCGTTGAGCCAATGGAAGAGGTGGGTGATCACCGATATCCACCTGGATTAGTCCCCCCCCTAGGAAGAAATGGTCTCCATTGCGCTAATTTCCCTCATCATATGGGGAAACTTCTACTAAATTTGGCTCCTAGTGAGCCACTTTCCTTGGTGAAGAAGTTGCCATGTTTTAACGACTCAGTAGAGTTGTATGTTTTGTTAGCATGTGCCTTTCATTTGTGTATTCATAATTCAGTGAACTATAT
>ML786657.1:228517-241890 GCA_009831015.1 Picea engelmannii | reverse complement strand
CTATTCTAATTAAGCAGGGTAACTAACTATCTAACAGAGCAAAGTTCATTCAATCTCTAAGTGATGTGCGAATTGAAAACTAGAAGCCAAACAAACCATGTTCATACTCTAAACCCTACAGGCATCAGTCATGCATTCAATATCCACCAACGTGAAGGATAACAGTATGTGGGAAACGATTCTGTTGGAGAACGATTAAACACGATTCTGAACCAGTTAATCTTCAAACTTTAAGCTATCCTCTATGCAAATTCCAAAACACTGAAATGAACTAAATCTATGACATAATAAAGCTAAATCTATGACAGAATAAAGCAGCGGCTTGCACCGGTCTGGCGGGCCCAACCAAACGGCACAAACGTTGTGAGTAATAACCAGCACCGACTATATCATTCTATGCAAACATGGTGTAAACTTCACGTTCCATCTACTCAAAGAAAAAGCTCAAATCGTATGACAGTCGAGTACCATAACGCAACAGCAATTTTTGTATTCAGAAATATGTTCACGACATAACATAACATAATTTAACCCGTTCTCAGGAGTGATCGTGGGTTTATATATAAATCCTCCTGTTTATAACAGTCTGAAACAAAGATACATAAAACAAACGGATCCCCCGATCCGAAAATAGCTTGGAATCAAGTTTTTAAAACGTACTTCACATCTTCGTGACACGTAGTGTCACGAAGTGTGAACGATGAAGAATTAACGACCCAGTTTTATCATTATGCCTTCAAGCACCCTGCGAGCGATGACTCCAGCTGTCATGTGAATCTCTCTGTCTCCCATTCGGACCATAACGCACATATCTTGAGCGGATCCATTGGTATCTCCACGGGTACGAGTTGGTACCTGGTACCGGCATCCTGTTCCAAAAATAGAAGTGGTACCTAACCCAAGCGACATTAGTTTCAATATCAATTTAAAGCATCAAAGTGCATAAAAATAGCTTGAAATGTAAAGATACCTTAAGTAACCCATTGAATGGTAGGGAGATGTCAACTATGTCAAAACAAGGCCAAAAGGGTGGTACAGGGTATATAAATGGAGGTCTGTGGAATATAATATAGGCAAAAAACATGATCAAAACCGAAGACTAACAACCAGACCTTATCAACAACCTAAAACTTGTTTGGAACTCGATGTTGGTCATGTCGTTGCCTATACTTGGCATTAGATCTCTGCAACATGTCATGGACTTGTTGGTGGATTTCTTGAATATGTTCAACAAATATGGTTTCCTTATTAACCTTAGTTTGAGAATGGACATATTCTCTCTATGTGGATGAAATGGGAAGAGTTATGTCCAATGGTTGGAACCCCAAGCACACATGAAAAGGGTTATGGCCAATAGAGCTATGAAAGGCTCGATTATAGATATGTTGAACATAAGGGAGACTCGCATCCCATGTGTGAGGATGTTTGGAGTTGTACATTCTCAATATATATGCAATCATCTTGTTGACTAACTCCATTTGTACATTGGTTTGGGGGTGGAAGGTGTCAATTTTCTAATCCTAACACATAGGTATCTTGTTTACTAGTGATTTCCTTATTGTAAATCAGATTAGCAGCTCACAAAACAAAATATACTTGCTAGAATAATCAACTCAAATAAATAGTGGAAGCAATATTGGAAACCAAATCTCATACACAATACATAAATATAGTCTACCCTTCAAATCAACTTATCATTAGAATAATATCAAAGCTTACAAGGTCTCCCTTATCGAGAAAATGGCCCACTGATTCTATAAACCCTAGCAACTCCTACATGGTTGTACGATCATGTACATTCACTTTTCCATATCTGTAGGCACTTGTAATCACTATAGCTCGCATATATATGTGTTTTCCTGCACTATATCTCACATACATACACACCCTAAATGACCTATGAAGTGTGTATATCTTCGCTCAGTTGTTGTGGCTTTGATATACCAGATCTTCTTGTGACTGTTCATTTTCTCTCTTCTCTCTAAAATGTATTGATCTTTGGATGAAATTCCTTCTCCACCTATCTGAGATCTCCTTGAATCACAGTCCTTCGTGACTCAATCACTTGAGCAAAAGTCCTTCTTTAATCTCCAAAATTGTCTCCTCCTTTACCCTAACCTTGATTTTATAATATTTAGTTATGACCTAACCCTAATCTCCAAAGTGATTGAAGGCTAAGATTAAATCTCATCTCACTTGAGATCGATGGCTAAGATTTAATTCACTAATGCTAAAAACTTTACCATTCATTAAATAAAACTCAACTAATTAATAAAAGAAATTTACTTTAATAGTTCCTTTAATTAAAGTAAATTACCAAAGTATAAGGCTTTGGATGACTTCCACACTTCTAAACACTTAGACATGTGTGGAAGTACCTATCTGATGCTACAAACATCAACACTCCCTCTTAGCGAGGAAGGTATTTTGCGCCACTCCAAATTTGTCCCTAAAGAACACAAACTTTCTTTTAAACAAGGGTTTGGTCATAATGTCTGCAACCTGCTCATCTATGGAAATATATTAAAGCTTAACTGCTCCCTTTTGGATCATGTCTCAGATGAAGTGATACATGATCTCAATAAGCTTGGACTTGCCATGGAATATTGGATTCTCAAAGAGTTTGATACAACTTCGATATCACAGTACATCATCGTGGGATCCAACTCTAGATCAAATAAACCTATAAGTAATTTGTGAAGCCAAGTGGATTCACAACTAGCTATATTCACTACCATAATATCTATCTCTGCTAAAATGAGTGGTATGAAAGTGTTCTTCCCACATAACCATGTAATCATTGTTGATCCCACGCTGAAGCATCACCCTGAGGTGCTCTTCTTATCTACTACACCTAAGTTTGAATATCCATGTAGCCTCACTCCATCACCTCCAAGATACCTCAACCCATACTCCAGTATACCTTTCAAGTACCTAAGCACATTCTTTGTTGCTATCCAATGCACTCGCATTGGCTCCACCGTGAACTGACTCAAGGTGTTCACAACAAAACACATATTTAGCCTGGTGTTGACCAAATACGTTAAGGACCATATCAGCTTCTTGTATATCCTTGGATCCACCAACTATGAATTTGAAGTGGCAACATTCTTCAAGTTGGTAACCATAGGTGTAGCCATTGGTCTACAATCCTTCATCTTAAATCTCCTCAAGATATCTACTATGTACTTCCCTTGACCAAGGAAGATCACTTTGGATATTTTGCATACATATAACCCCAAGAAATAATGCATCAAGACAACATCCTTCATCTCGAACTTAGTAGCCAAATCTACTTTTCACCCTACTATAAGATCATCTGCACTTGTGAGAAACAAATCATCCATGTAAAGTACCAAGATGAGTGGATCAGTCCCAACAAGTGTGAAGTACAAGTTAGGATATGCCTCACTCTTGTTGAATCCCATTCTATAAGTATTTGTCAATCCTGTACATGAAACTCCCTCCGATGTACCTCAAATCCTTTCCAAACTCTATCGATGTATCATCATTTGAACCTACTCACTAGTACATGATATTTACTTCCTCGATTTGATGAGAAAGCCACTGCTAATGATAGAAGGGAGAGTTTGTTATTCCAGAAACGTATCTCCAGAGGACTTACAAAGGATGGATAGCAAACTGCTGCTTAATTAATTAAGGAACTCAAAAAGGAATAATGACTTAAAATAAAGATAAATATTGCTCTTAAAAAGCAAGATCCCAAAGGAAATTAGAACAAATAGCAAGAAAATAAGTGCAAACAACAACACTGTTACCTATGGAGGATCATTGCTACTAGCAAATAATATATATATAAATCATGATTCTATTCATCGATCTATAATGCAGTTGGTTGGCTATACATACTTGGTTAGTTCTACATCATGGGATATGTACAGGAGCGGTCCATTGGTTCGCTTAAATGCTTTGGTCCATGATTTTTGTTATGCAAATGTCATGTGTGTAAAATTTGTCTTTGGTTTATGTTAAAACTAAACAACATCTTAGAAGGGTATAAGGGACTAAGCATACCAAACAACTTGTCAACTACAGCAATTAGTCTTTACAACATGCTTGCAGGGATAAGTTAGCACAATCATTACTGTGTACCATGTCAGTCTATTCTGCATGGTTCAGAATATCATTTTCTTTGGGAGCAATGCAGATCTCACTCTAATTTGGCACAATGAGTACCTTGAATCCTGGCATATAAACTGAGGAAAGCCCGTGGACGTGCTTCTGGAAGCACGAGATTGGTATTGAGTGGTCATAATCGTTATAAATACCAATTAGTGGCAGTAAAATGCCATCATATAATATTTTTATCCGGANGAGTACCTTGAATCCTGGCATATAAACTGAGGAAAGCCCGTGGACGTGCTTCTGGAAGCACGAGATTGGTATTGAGTGGTCATAATCGTTATAAATACCAATTAGTGGCAGTAAAATGCCATCATATAATATTTTTATCCGGACAAAGGAAATGGTAGAGTATTGAGCAAATGGAAATATTGTCATAGTCACATTCAGAGATTATGCATTCATGGATTTTAATATTAATTGGGTGAAACACCTTATGGACATGGAATTCAAAATCTTTTGTTGGTGCAATGGATAGAAAACTTGACGATTCTTTATGTTGTTGGAAAGGAATTCATGTTCTCGGTATGGGCAGTAACGTGAACAAATATAATGTCATTAAACTCGAATCGGGCCAAGTGACCTAGTTTCGAAGCTTAAAATTCGGAAGTAGATATTCTTACAAGCATTTGAAAATATCCTCTTGCTACTTGGCTCGCTTCCCTGCGACAGATATTTTAAAGCGATCCATTATTGCATATGGTTTCAGATAAAAGGATGGAAGCTTGAAAAAAATTGACTGGTGCGTTTAATGTTGGGATCTTCCAATGGCGACCTTCAGATGTGTCAATAAGCTTTGCACGGGAATGGAAATAAATTATTGTAGAAGAAGAAAAAAAATTGTATCAAAACGGTTTTTTTACCTCATACATAAACAATTTGGCTCATCTATTGATATAGAAAGTGGACTTGTTTATTCCTTTGATGGCACACTCAAAATAAGAATACTCCCTGTAAGTATCTATTGTAATGGTCATACATATTTTTCCCATGCTATCTTATCATTACCAAAACCTAGGAACTTCTTGATTATCACAAAGGAGTGGGAAACACAATACGAGTTATCTCTAATATTTCTGGTTGGGATAAGAGCCAAGAGAATGAAAGATGAACGTCCCTAGTTTATCTTGGTCTAAGTGATTATGTTTGCCCCTTGTCTGCTAGCCAAAATGAGTTATAGATATTGAGACCTCGGCACGAAATAAAAAACCGTTTTCATAGTAACATAGGTCAAATGAATTCAGAGGCCGCAGGAGGGGGAGGGGTTCTTCTAAGCCCCGATGAAACAATTGAATCTACTCTCTCTTAGCGAATTGGAGACGATACTAACAATATCGATGAAGCTCTTGCATTATGGCAAGGACTCTATCAATTTTAAGAGGTTATTGTTCTTGGAGATTCTTGGGTGATCATTCAAGCATTAAACATCCATGCCCTCCCCCGTAACATGAGGCTCCGACACCTACTCCAAAAAATCATGAATTTACTCCCTTCTTTTCACAAAATCAAATTCTTTCACATTCTTTGGGAACTAAATGGAGAAGTGGATAAAGTAGCTAATGCCACTACCCATTTGAGAAAAGGGACCTTGTGTGTCAATGGAAATGCCCAAAGTTTTAATATCCCCTAGCACCTTGGGTTTATTAGGAAGGTGCTCTCCACATAAGTCGAGGGACTCTACATGGATGGCTAAAATGCAAGGCAAGGACGATTTGGCAGGTTGTAGCATGCGAGGGGTTTTAAAAGACCATGTGAATGGAGTGGGAGGTAGTACCTCGACTCGTTTGTGCTCGGGCTCAAGGTGGGTCTCGTAGGTGGCTCAGATCCTCTTGTTCGTTCACCCCGTCTTTTATGTTTTTTTGCAGTCAGCAAACAGATGGGATGTTGGATGGGTTCTTCACACTCTGTGTTAGCATGTGGGATTATTATCTTGGAGTTGGCCCTCCGACTCCCCATAATCTTTGCATTGTATTCTGGTGTCCACTGTTGAAAATCCCAAATCCGTTGAAAGGCTCTATCGATACTGTAGGGTAACTCTTGATTGCGTTGAGCTCCATGGATCCAAGCTCTGTATATGAAGCGGGCGGTCAGGATCATGTTAGCCGGTTGGAGAATGAGATGAAAACTCTTCGCAGAGAGCTACAGGACAAGAAGCGAAAGGTTGCAAGATTGGATGAATAAGGTGGCAGAAGACTTGAGATGGTTGACGAGGATATGTTGCAGCTTCATGATGACTTGATCGAGAAATTAAACCAGAAGATGCAATCTCATATTGTTGGCCAAACCGAGTTGGAAAAGTGAATCCTCAAACTCGAAATGCAGGTTGGTCGGCTTACTTTGGAAAGACAAATCGAAAATGAAGAGAAGTTAACTACTTCTACTCAGCCTCAAGGCACCCCTAGCAAATGAAGCTTCTGAAAATGTATTGGTTTTCTGTTTTGTGTAGTTTTTTTTCTATGATTTACAATATGTCTCTGTAGATGTTGATGTCTCTGTTGGACAACTTGTCTCTGCCCAAATTTTGGTCATGGATCTAGCTATGTTGATCTGGTTGATAGGACTGGAGATAGAAGTCTTATATTTTCATTTTGAATATGTTTCTATGGACAAGACAATAAATCCTTGATGTATTTGTGCCAATGGTTACCATTGTTTTTTAATATAATCCATAATTGTTTCTGTAAAAAAAAAAACAGAGGTCAAATGAATTTGTCTCCATTGTTCACAAACATTTTAAGCAAGTGTTGATGGAGTGAATCTACACGTGGATAAGAGAAGAATAATAGGAATTCCAAATTATTTTTGTTCTGTATTATTTTATTTTATGAAGAAAATAGAGACAGTTCAGCCAATTCGCTTCAACCCATAAAACGACCCTAATTGTTAACGGATTGGAACCACCCATCTAATGATATAAAAGAAACAGCGAGCAGGCAACCAAGGAGGAGGAAATTTTTGTGAGAGAGGTATGCAAAGAATTGAGTGAGATTATTTATTTTAAATCATTCATCCTCCATTCATTTCAGTCAGGGATTTGATGAAGTTGTTGATAGCAGGGACGTCTTGCAAAGTGGGTGAAAGAGCGAAGCAAGGCTAAGTTTTAATGGTGTCCATGAGGTAACTAGTTTTGTTTTCTAAGTTTGTTGTATTAGAGGTCTGAAATTTTAAGTGCTAATCATTTTTTCTTTTATGCAAATAGCAACCTTATGCTTCACAATCATTGCTCTATTTAAAGTCCAACTTAATTCTTCATTCTCTCTTTTTTTATGCTTGGCTACTCTATGTTTGATGTTAACTTCATCTAGAGTAGTTAAAGATAAAAACTTTGGTCCAAGTCCTCGCAGAGGCTTGAAAACATCAAATAATCTAAGAAAATGTATGAGGTTATGTTTAAATAAAATATCAAACTTTCGAGCTATGAAAATAACTTCTTATTAGTCTTTGTCGTAGGCATAGAGGGACTATAGCGATCGATAATTTGTTGACTTCATATTAGTTTGTCATTTGACCATAAATATTTGCATATTATCTATTGTTGGAACCAGGGAACTGAAAACATCGATTTTTATATAATAAAAAGTACCATATTTGTCATGATCTAATTGGACAACGGAATGGAGGTCTTATTGTTGGCTTCACTATTCCCAATGTTATATATGTTGGCATATCCAAAGTATTTGATCGTATATGGTATTTTTGAATCATGTATTTTCTTATGCATTGGTTGAAGGTGGATTAATGCTAGCATTAGTTCGAATGTTTGGTTTAGCATTTTATGCTAGGTAAATTTATGGCAATGTTTGATATGCTAGAATATCTAAAGTTTGGCCTTCAAATACATTCTCTACTGTTCGAACTATTGTTACATAAATTATAATAAATTTTTGGGATACGTCAGAGACCTGCCACATTGCATTTTTTTCTTAAATGTTTACAGAGCATTTCTGGCAGACTTAAATGTTTACCTAACAGGCTTGGCAACGTTGAATGTTTACTTAGCAGACTTGTTACAATACATTTTCTTCTGTTTTATTTTTTATATGCTTCAGTGCCATTGTTGGTTCACTAGTTCATGCTTGTTTTTTGCATCTCCATTGATTTCTTAATTGCATGTTGTTGTTGCTCTTGTTTGGTTGTTCAAGTTGTTGCAGTTTGCGCGTTTGGGGTTTTGCAACCGTCATTGGAACTGTGTCATTCCTGGTGGATTGGTTGTTACTTGCTTGTTTGTTTGTTGTGTGATGTTTATTGTTGTTTGATTCGAATTTGCAGGGTCCGGGTCCTGCGGCTGCAGTTGGGCCTTTTGGTGCTTCTTAACTGGGTTGTTATTTGTTGCTTGTTCTTGTTTGCCTAGGGTTTGCAATGTTGGGATGCTACATCCGCAATTGGATCTGTTGTTACATTCTTTTGCAATGGACTCTCCATAAAATACTATTAAGATAAAATAACATACAAAAAAAATTGCAGTCGATGTAAATTGCATCTCTTACGCATTGAAGAAGAGTTTGTCGGCCTCAAACTATATTTCATAGTTGGCGATGTTTTTTCCATGGTTTATGTCTTACTATGGTTTCATAGTTATGAGAGTAAGTTTTGTTGTGTGAGCCATATAGTTGTTCTCTCCCTTTTTTTCCCTCTTATAAGCTGTGTTTCTGGTTCTATAGTTTCTCACGTTTCTGTGGTCATTCCGACCGACCGTCGTTCGATTGCATACTTAACCAGTTTCATGGACGCGGCTTCATAGATAGGTGTTATCGAACTATGGCAGCTCGTGTTCGGTGTATACATATTGCACCCAGAACTTCCGTGCTCTACAATTCGACCCCACACTCCTCAAAGTCGCAACCGTACCTCTGCCTGCAATGATTTTGTCTATCCTACCTACCTTTCCATACTTAGTCGAGTTTTCAAAGTTTGACGGGTTGACGCGTTTCCAAGTTCAGAAAATTTAAAAGCATTTGTCGCTCCCGTCCATCCCCACTACCTTCCGGCCTTCCCAATAGACATTAATTATGCTTTGAAAAGTCACAATCGACCAGACAGGTTCGAAAAGATTGGCTTTAATAAGCGAAAATCTCGAGGACATCTCCGATTAAAATGAATAGATATGAGAATATTATGGGATTTGGTAATTTCTTTTGCCTGCATTTTGAATTTGCAAAAAAAATAAAAAAAAAATGGCTCTTTTGGTTTTCTTAAAGGCTTCGGTATAGTGCACGAACGTGTCACCCACAGAAGCCTTGACATCATGTCCCTCTTTAATATTGTGCGTATCTTAGATGTCGGATTTGAGAATCTGATCGGATATGGGAATGTTAATATGTGTTATTAGTCAGTATTCAACGTACAAATTCGAAAATATTGGCATTAATAAGCGAAAATATTGAGAACATCTGTCATTAAAACGAATTAACACAAAATCTACGGAAGATCATCCAGCGTTGCTTTTAAATACTTGTTGCAATTTCTCTCTATCATCAAAGAGTTGTGCTTTAGCATGCCTTCATTCTAATGGTCCTGGTCATGGACATGTAAGACAACTTAGAGATGCGATTGAGGCCCAAATGAAAGAAGAGAGACTGGTTTTATGTGACATGAGCTTTGAATAAAAAAAAAATGTTATCCAACAGAAACTCAGAGAGGAGGAAAAAAAAAGAACAAGTATCTTCTGGTTAGTGTTCTCCCTATATTTGATGCTTTGGTTGGTTGAAAAGGCTGCCTGGAGATTTGTTTGTTGAACTTTTTTGTTTTCTAGTTGGGAGTTGTAATGGATTTTCAGGTCACGTGCAAAATACTTCTTTGTTGAAGTATATAGTTTCTTCCAACAACACAGATTTGTCAAGTGTATTGATTTATGCAGATCGCACAAGAATTTCTCTTCCTCGGGGGCGTAGCACTTACCGTGGCTTGCAAAATGGTCTGTGATGTTCGTAAACGATGCAAAATATTACTCCATTTGCGAATGTAACCAGAGGTGGGTAACAGAAACTGTATGGGTGGATAAAACGACATATTATCACTACAAAAGTTTTTATTTCAAAGTTTGTTGAGCTACTTCTAGGTGTGGTAACCGACTTGACAAAAATCCATGTTCTTTTTCAAAGTTTGTTCAGTTTCCTCTGGATGCAGTTGAAGACTCCACATATTTTGCGTCACCTCTAAACATTCCAGACCTTTCTGTGGGCCGCCATATTTTCCACCGCTATGACGAAAGATATGTTCTGATGTGATCTAGAACATTTGATACATTTTCCAGATCTGTGATGATGCGTTCTACATCATTTGATACACTTGCTAGACATGTGCTGCCCGAAGAAGCCATGTACTTCAACCAAATAACATTTTGCAGTTGGCTTGCACGTTCCTTCCAATTTATTGTAATAAAACAAAGAAGTTCAACATACAAATCTTCAAGCAGGCTTTTCAACCAAACAAATGATTGAATACAGGGAGAATAGCAGTCAGAACATACTTGAATTTTTTTCCCGTCCCATAGCTAATGTCACATAAAATGACTCCCTCGACTTTGAATTTGGCCTGGATCGCATTTCTAAGTTGTCTTGGATGTCAATGATCAAGAACATTGCAAGGAAAACACCTTAAACCCCAAGTTTTCGACGGCAGAGGGAAATTAATACTTGACAAACAATGGAATGTTGAAAAACTAGCCATTGCAAGCAGGCCATATCTGAAAGAGACAAGCTATTCAAAAAATTGGGATAGATCTAGTTGGCAGCACCAATTAAGTCCAATACTGGAAATTGATATTCAACTCGTTTTTTACGAAGATTTTCAGTGTACATATTTTTTCTAGTCGGCGGCAGGCCAAATCGCAATCATTGTGGCAAATAATCTCAGTTGTATTTTGCAACCCATATTATTTGAATATAGAATAATTGCGGGTTTTTTTTAAAAAAGTGTTTTCCAATCTCTGGTATTGCTTTTCATTTTATTTTGTACCTGTTTTCCCTATGTGTCGTTAAACATGGACGACAAGCTTTTCTTTCTGCTCATCACTACTTCAATTTAAATAAAAGGATACTATGTTCGTTTCTTACATTTTACATTGAAGAATAATTTGTCATAGTCCATACTTATGTGGCGCAGGCCCTATACTTAAAGAAAGAAATTGGAGGACCCGTCCTTCTTTCATTCTTCAGGTCCCGTAAATAGAATGAATTAATGACTTACAACAACGCAGCTCAAGTGTTGATGCAATGTTCCTATTCAATATCTTGCATATATTGCAGCTTCTTCTGTTGGAATAAATATTAAAAATTCCTCTTGGGCGAAACTTAGCCAATTATCTGGCTATTGGGTCCCAGGTTTGCGGTATTCAACAATTATGTTCATTGTTCCGTCATATACATCTTGCAACCAAAGAGCTTATGTGATCTGCAATTTATGCGTTAACTAGTGATAACTCACGAGGGGTTCGAAAAGCTTTGCATTAATAAAGGAACGACTGAAGTTGCCTTAATTACTTAAATCACACCAAATTTTCATTACATTTAATCTAATCTAGATATTAATGTTTATGGAGAGTCAACATTTTCTCATGTCATTGCAAGGAATACAAGATGAATATATGATAAGGAGTTTATCTCGTTGAAACCACAATGCAAATTCATGTTTCTTGTTGCAGTATATACATCTTGCAGTCAAAACTTTCATGGTTTCAACGAAATTTGCAAACCGAAGAGCATCCTACAAATTGGGAGATCATTTGCATTTAAAACAGAAACAATCCATTGATATATATTAGTATGGATACTATTCAAATAAATATCAATTTTTTTTCCAATAATACATATTAGTATGAATACTATTAAAATAGATATCAAACCTTTCTCTTGGCCAATACTTAGCCAATTATCTGGCCACCAGGCCCTGGGTTGGCAGTATCCAGTACCTGTGTCCCCTGTTCTGTCATATACATTTTGCAGCCAAAGAACTTCAGTGATCTGCAGTTTATGCTTTTACTAGTAAGAACCTACCAAGGGTTCGAAAACATTGTCATTAATAAACGGAAAAAATAAATAAATAAATTCGACTATCAGATACTTATCCCTTTTCCCCTTTTCATTTTCCCGTTGATTATCACTTTCTAGTTTTATACTTAGTTGTCTTTCTATGATCAACGGTTGCAGGGTTCGCGGGCTAACATATCTTCATCTCCATATCTATCTTCACATGACGAATCCGATCGGTCGATGTTCCTTTGCATACTTAGTCAATTGTATGGCCACGGTTGCCGGGTTGGCGCATATGAACTTGTCTTTTCTTCTTCCCGCCTGTTATTGCTTTCTGGATATATACTTAGTCGCCTTTCTATGATATCTGGTTCCAAGTTTGGCGGGCTGACATGTCTTCATCTCCATCTATATCCTCACATGACGAATCTGATCGACCGTTGTTCCTTTCCATACTTAGCCAATTTTATGGCCGTCATTGTCGAATTGTCGCTTACGAACTCGGTTGTTTATTGTTTCGTTATATACATCTTGAACTCAAAACATTCGTGATCTACAATTCCACCGCGGGTTCCTCATATACATTAACTTCGTTCAAAGTATCTGTCGCTGCATTCCATCCCCACCAACTTCGCATCCTTTATGATATACATTAACTATGCTCTTACTAGTGACAATTGGACACACTGGTACGAAAGAATTGGCACCCGCTGCTCCACTATATACAAATTGACAACCGGACTTCGACATCGTCCCCTCTTCCGTGTTACACATTATGCATTGAAATGTTCCGAACTATACAATTTGGTCGTTGGGGCCTTGTGTCCTCTGGAGAAACCTTGTGATCGTATTTTGGATCCTCGCGTTGGCAGGTTGACGAAAACTCCAAGTCCTAGTCATTGTTTCCTATTCTTCCCATCCCCGTACTTCTTTCCAGATATGCAACACCAAAGGTTTAATACTAGAACGGCATCATGCAAGAAGCGTAAAAAAATCGTCATTAATAACCAAAAGTCGGGACAACCAACCATCCCTAGACAACTTGTCCAGAAACATGCAAAGAAGATCTTGCTTAGAGAAAGCAAGTCCCAGCCAACGTTTCCGTGTTCCATACTTGCACACTTTTTCCATTGCAGGTTACCGGATTGACGGCCTCAAAATTGTGTTTCGAATTTTTGGCGAGTTGCAAAGAGTGCTCAGAGTTCCGCAATATACAATTTGTCCGCATGAATGTATAAAAACTCTTAATTCTCTTCCCCC
>ML786657.1:206747-228251 GCA_009831015.1 Picea engelmannii | reverse complement strand
CATGGTCCCTTTCGATACTTAGCCAATTATGTAATCACTGTGTCCCGGATTTGCGATATCCAACACCTATGTCCCATGTTCCCTCATATACATCTTGCACCCAAAGAACTTTTGTGATCTATAATTTATGCCTTTACTGGTGAGAACTCAGCAAGGGTTCTAAAGGATTTGCATTAATTAGAAAACAATATATGTTCTTCTCTGAGATACTTAGTGTGTTTTACGTTGTCTTCTTCCCGTGTATTATCGCTTTTTAGTTGTATACTTAGTCGCATTTCTATGATCACGGGTTCCAACGTTGGTGTGTTGACATATATTCATCTCCATCTATATCCTCACATGAGGAATTCGACCGATCATTGTTCATTTTCATACTTAGTCAATTGTATGCTCGCGGTTGCCGAGTTGGCGCTTTCGAATTCTGCTGCTTCTTGTTCCGTGATATACATTTTCCACTCAAAATTTCTATGATCTACAATTCCACCATGGACTCCGTCCTTTTTCCCTTTTTTTCTTCCCGTGTATTATGGGACTATAAAGTATGGACATGAGATTTTATAGAGCATGTACGGAGTCTGAATTCCATACGTAGCCACTTTTTGGATCGCGGGTTCTTGGGCAGGCAGGCTCAAAATTGTCCTCCATTGTTTCGTGCCCTGCAAATAGCACCCAGAATTCCGCTATATACAAACTGAATGCAGAATTCCCAGAATTTTGCATTCCATACGAATCTAACCGACTATTGTTCCTTTTCATACTTAGACAATTTTATGCCTGCGGTTGTCGGGTTGGCGCTTTCGAGCTCTGTTGCTTCTTGTTTCGTGATATACATTTTCCACTCAAAATTTCTGTGATCTACAATTCCACCGCGGACTCCTTCGTCCTTTTTCCCTTTTTTTCTTCCCGTGTATTATGGGACTATAGAGTATGGACATGAGATTTTATAGAGCATGTACGAACTCCACATTCCATATGTAGCCACTTTTTGGATCGCGGGTTCTTAGGCAAGCGGACTCAAAATTGTCCCTCCATTGTTTTTTGCCCTACAAATAGCACCCAGAATTCCGCGATATACAAATTGACAAGCGGACTTGCGGGCTGGCTGTCTCAAAATTGCACTTATTTTCAATACTAAATTAGCTCTTACTAGTGACAACTGGACACATTGGTATGAAACAGTTGGCATCACACCCTCCGGAATATAGAAATTGACTAGCAACTTCCAACATCGTCTGCTCTTCTGTGTCACAGATTATGCATTCAAATGTTCTGATTGATACAATTTAAACGTCGGGGCCTCGCGTCTTCTGGAGAGACCTTGTCAGTCTGTTTTGGATCCTCCTGTTTCCGAGTTCCCGAAATGTCCAATTCTTGGATGATGTTTCGGGTTGGCCCTTTCAAATTATGTTGGTTCTTCTTCTGTAATATACATCTTGCACTCGAAATTTCCCTTCTCTACAATTCCATTGCGCACTAAGCCCTTTTTCCCTTTTCTTCTTCCCGTGTGTTATCACCTTCTGGTTATATACTTAGTCGCCTTTCTATGATCGCGGGTACCAGCGTTGTTGGGCTGACATGTCTTCATTTCCATCTATATCCTCACATGACGAATCTGATCGACCGATGTTCCTTTCTATACTTAGCCAATTTTATGGCTGCGCTTGTCGGGTTTGTTCTTTCGAACTCTGTTGCTTCTTGTTCCGTGATATACATCTTGAACTCAAAACTTCCATCATCTACAATTCCACCACAGATTCCTCAAACTTGCAAGCTTCATTCTACCACGGTTCAGAAATGTTTCAAAGTATCTGTCATTGCCTTCCATCCCCAATAACTTCTTGTCGTTCCTAATATAAATTAGTTGTGCTCTTACTAGTGAGAACTGAACACAATGGTTAGAAACAGTTGGCATCCGGCCCTCCGCAATATACAAATTGACTACCGGGTTCACATCTTGTACTCAAAATTTTTGTGATCTACAATTCCACCGCGGACTCCTTAGTCCTTTTTCCCTTTTCTTCTTCCCGTGTATTATGGCTTTCTGGTTATATACTTAGTTGCCTTTCTATGATCGCGGGTTCCAGTGTTGGCGGGCTGTCATATCTTTATCTCCATCTATATAATCACATGACGAATCCGACCGACCGTTGTTGGTTTCCATACTTATCCAATTATATGGTCGCGGCTGTCGGGTTGGCAGTTTCGAACTCTGTTGCTTCTTGTTTCGTGATGTACATCTTGCACTCAAAACTTCTGTCATCTACAATTCTATCGCAACTCCTCGAACTCGCAAGCTTCACGCTACCATGGTTCACAAATGTTTCAAAGTATCTATAGTTGCCTTCCATCCCCACTAACTTCTTGTCCTTCCTAATATACATTGGTTATGCTCTTACTAGTGACAACTGCAAACACTGATACAAAACAGTTTGCATCCGCGCCTCCGCAATATACAAATTGGCTACCGGGTTTCAACATCGTCCCCTCTTCCGT
The DNA here is from genome assembly GCA_009831015.1 of Picea engelmannii. NCBI lineage: Eukaryota > Viridiplantae > Streptophyta > Pinopsida > Pinales > Pinaceae > Picea > Picea engelmannii. The sequence continues at coordinate 225,758 of ML786657.1, read as the reverse complement.
GTTACAGATTATGCATTGAAATGTTCTGCATGATACAATTGGACCATCAGGACCTACGTCTTCTAGGCAGACCTTGTTAGCCTATTTTGGATCCTCGTGTTGACGGGTTCATGAAATATCCAATTCTTAGTCATTGTTTTGGGTTGGTGCATTCCAAATCTACTGCTTCTTGTTCTGTGATATACATATTGCACTCAAAATTTATGTGATTTACAATTCCACCGCGGACTCCTTAAGTCCTTTTTCCCTTTTCTTCTTCCCATGTATTATCGCTTTGTGGTTATATACTTAGTTTCTTTTCTATGATGGTGGGTTCCAGCGTTGGCGGGCTGACATATTTTCATCTCCATCTATATCCTCACATGACGAATCCAACCGACCGCTCTTCCTTTCCATACTTAGCCAATTTTATGGTCGCGCTTGTCGGGTTGGCGCTTTCGAACTCTGCTGCTTCTTGTTCCGTGATATACATATTGCACTCAAAATTTTCGTGATTTACAATTCCACCGCGGACTCCTTAGTCCTTTTTCCCTTTTCTTCTTCCCATGTATTATCGTTTTGTGGTTATATACTTAGTCACTTTTCTATGATCGCGGGTTCCAGCGTTGGCGGGCTGACATATCTTCATCTCCATCTATATCCTCACATGACGAATCCGACCAACCATTGTTCCTTTCCATACTTAGCCAATTTTATGGTCGTGGTTTCCGCGTTGACGCTTTCCAACTCTGTTGCTTCTTGTTCCGTGCTATACATCGTGCACTCAAAACTTCCATCATCTACAATTCCACCGCGGACTCCTCGAACTCGCAAGCTTCACTCTACCACGGCTCACAAATGTTTCAAAGTATCTGTCATTGCCTTCCATCCCCACTAACTTCAAGTCCTTCCTAATATACATTAGTTATGCTCTTACTAGTGATATACAAATTTCCCTCTGGACTGTCCTACCATACCCTCTTCGGTGTTACGCGTATTGCACTCAAAAACTTTCGAGACATACAATTTGACCCTCACGCCCTCACCTCCAATGGTTGTACCTTGTAACCCTATTTTGAAGCTTCTTTTTCCTGTACCCGCGACCTCCACACTTTCTTAGTATGAAATTAGAAACCTTTCATTGTAATAGCTAACCATGCAGGAACCGTCAACATTGTCATTAATTAGCGAAACGCTCGAGGAGATCTCCCATCACATTAAACCAAGATCTACGGAGAGTTATTTTGTCCCTTCCAATTATTCATCTCAAACACGTGTCTTCATGTTGGCCCACTCAAGAAATATACAATGCTTTATCGCTCATTGTCGTATCCGCCATGTTCGTATTTCTATGTATGCAATTACTAGTGTTTAATGATAACAACGCATCATGCAACAACCGTCCAAATTATCATTAATGAACAAAAGTCTCGAGGAGATCTCCCATTCACACACATTGGACCAAGATTTGTGCAAGGTTATATTATCCCTTCCAACTTTTAATTTCATTCATCGTCCGGAGCAAACGAACATTCTTGTAGACTTATGGCAGCAGGTCGACAACAGTTTTGTGGAGATACAATAAATATCTTCGGACATCAGGACCAGAACTTCCAGTGGTCTAGGGCATAATTTTACTATTCATCCCATTCCGCCCAGAACGAAGTGATTTGGACCTCTGGAATCGCTCATGAAGGTTGCATCCCTGAGGTTTTTTACTGTAAGGAGGTGGTCTCCTGGTGCGCCAAAAACTATATTCCAAGCCAAATAATTATTCCACTGCGCAACCATTCTCTTGTTTCTTTGTCGTCTTCAGGTCTTCCGCAAGATGTTAAAATTGTCGGAGCCAACATTAACGTTCAAAGGAGAAGACTGCAAGCAGTTCTTAGAAAATCATGATAATAGGTTGGACATCTTGGCCAAGTTCCTCGAAGACCCGACAACAATTCCTCAAGATATTACAAAGTTGCAAGTAAGTTCCTTTAGAAATCCATTCCGGGAAACTGCTTGGTTGTTTACAAGAATAATGGGACAGGCATCCACGGCAAGCATTTCCCATATAATTATTTATATTTTGTACTTCACGGTCACGGAACAATTCATTTTCGATTGGGGGAAGCTAATTTCCATTGAGATTTGTTCCCAGTTGTCACAATTCAAAGAATTGAATAAATTTTATATGTCATCCTACTTGATTTTTCGCAATAGGGCATTGTTGTCTGTTTCCAAAACTTTCTCTTTCCAATAAAATAAACTGTGGATTCAATCCAGTAACATTCTGGTACTAGGCCCTGTGGAGACACGAGGCCTCCCATTGTTTTTATGAAGTTTTTAATGGCTTTGTCTCGGTTTTCAAAGATCTGTTGTTAGGAAAGGATGCTCCTTGGATGTCTGGCCAGGAAACCAAGTTTTTGAACAAGAAGGGCACACTTGAACAAAAGGAAAATCACAGTGTACCCATGGTCTTTGGATCTAAGGAAAATCTTGCTTTCCTTCCATGCCACATCATGAACAAGATGTTTGTTGCAGAAATAGCAAGGCAATACAACCACTGGTTGCATTTTTTCCATGACAAGAAAAAAAAACATTTCATTCCTCTGCCCTGGAAAGTCGAAGACTTCATGTGCAGAAACGTCAACAAGATTGACGAATTTGTCGGCCATCTCAAGAAATTGAACCTAACGTATGCTGAAAGGCTAAAAGGGTTCGACCCTAATGGGATTTTTCGAGAACATTTACTGGCAGTTGAATTTAACAGCTCTTTTATCCATAGACACCTGACCGAAGACAGGGACAGTGATGACAACAATGTTGCTTCTGGCAATTGTGACACAGAGACATCGCAAAGCCCAACTGAATTGTACAGACAACAGGGAAAAGTATCCAGTGAGAAAAGTGCCCAGTCCCTCGCAAGCACTCCCAAGAGCACGACATCACGAAGCATCACTTCAATGACCCACCCCAGTAAGAAAGCAACCCACAAATCTTCGAACGGAGGAGGAGATAAGAACCCTCCTCGCATAAAAATTGATAGTTCTCACAAAATTCCACTGACGAATAAAAGAAAAAACAATGTAGGGCAGGCAGACGAACCCGAACTTGAAAGTGCACAGGTGCAACTTGAAATTGAAACTGAGCACATGCACAAAATTGGGTCGTTCGTAGTGGAAATAGCTGACACCAAAATTTTTTATGAATATGAATCCTTTGTATTCCAGAGCGTTGTTTTTTACAGCCAATCTAAAAGTATGGTCATTGAAAAGAGAGATGTAACAAACAAGAAAGGAAAATCTCGCACAAAGATTAACTTTAGGAAAATGTGGTTGTCCCAAATCTCCCTATTTCACCAAGTAACCGGTGATGCTCTTCATGATTCCATTGGAGGAATTGAAGCGGAAAATTCCAGAGTGAAAGAATGCCTCAACGAATTTGATCAGGCTTTCATTGCAACCCCAGAATTTGCCAGTCCTTTAGCAAAAAATGTGTCTACTACCATTGCAGCCAAGATGAAAGTATCATCTACCCTCCTTGCATGCTCTAGAGCCCTTATAAAGAATAACATCAATGAAAGAATGCAGCTAGTTACTGAAGCCTGGGAAATATCACAAAATTTAGTTTCCTTCGGAAAGAAGGAAAATGATTTGCTCGAACATTTGGAGGCGAATTTAAAAAATGATCAGCGTTTTTGTGAAGAGGTGTTGACCCATTTTTCCAACCATGTCGTCAACACATCAGAACTGAAAAGAAGACAAGAGAAACTCCCCTCCCCAAAGCGGACCAAAAAAGTAAAAGCATGTTGGCAAAAGAAAGTTGAGAACCTGGAGTTCATTGTCAAATCATGTAAACAAGCCATATCAAAAAAGAAAGATTTATTCACAAGCCTGATCAAATAGACTTAGCCGGAAGTACCAACGAGGTTCAAGACCCAAACTTAATTTTCAAATCCTTGACAATCACCAAAGAATCCCTCCATGAACAACTTGATATTTTAAAGGGGTTGTCTTTCGAAAAGTTTTACGGCATAGTTGAACATTGTGTAGATGAGCTCAAGCGTTGGGTACTGAACTATGCGGCATACAATGAAGAAATTGAACAGAGTCTGCACAGTATTTCAATGGATCTAAGGAAATTAGAAAACGACCTTTACGACATAGAAATCCGGGATGAAATACACATGGCCCCCATGAGAAGCTACATCGAAGAACGGTTCCAACAGAGAATGGACAACCTCATCCAGGAAGCGCAACAATCGGTCGACACGACTCCACTGACCATCGAAGACAGAGACAAAAACACATCGGCTTCATAGTAAGTCTATATTGGCATCTTGTTTTCTTTATCAATCCAATTTAAGTATATAATGTCATCTTGTTTTCTTTATCAATCCAATTATTACCTCTTTAAATAGAAAATTGTAACCAAAGACTCATAACTTCCAATTTCTTCTTTTCAGGTCTTACTCTCTACCGTCGCGCACTTCTTCTTTCGACATTCCTAATTCTTGTACTTATTTCTTTTTATGGTCTGCGGGAGCCCCAATCCAAGTCTATGTGACAAACGCATTTAAATTTCCAGAAATATGTAACATACATTATTAATTTTTGATAAACTTCAAAGAAAACTGATTCGGAATGCCTTTATTGTATGCTAAATTTTGGGTGTCCAAGAACCTTTGTTGTTTGTTCCAAAGAAAACTAATTTGGGAATGCTACATTTTTTGTGTCCTATTGTATGCTAGATTTGTTTTGTCCGGGAACCTTTGTTGATATAACAGACATTACTACTTTCAAAGAAAACTAATTCGGTAATGCCTTTGTTGCACGACGTTGTTACTATTCTATTGTTTTAAAGAAAACTAATTTGGAAATGCTAATTTTTTTGTGTTTTTGTCCACGAACCTATGTAACAGACATTATTACTATTCTATTGTATGTTACATTTTTTTTGTCGAGGAACCTTTTAAATGTTCTTGTAACAAACGTTCTTAATAGGAACCTTATTATTGTACACTAAATTTTTTTTGTCCAGACTCCTTTTAAATATTTCCTATACTATCAAACTTTGATACTAGGAACCTTTGTTGATGTACCAGACATTAATACTTTTTTATAAATTTCAAATTAAACTAATTCGGGAATACTAAATTCTACATAGATACCACATGTACTTCAACTTGGTACCCACGTGTCTGTACTTGATCGCATTTGTTTCCATTCCAACTTGGCAGGGACTACGTTGCCATGCAACGCTTGTTTATTTTATGTTTTTAATCTTTTATTTCCTTTAATACAATTTTTAAAATATTTAAAAATATATACACAACAATATTTTTTATTTTATTTCTTTAATTTAGTTTCAATGCAAAAAAAAAAAATCATCTTTTCTTTCTTTTAATTTGTTTTGTAAGTCTAACTTTATAATTTATTAATTAACACATTTAAAAGAAAACAAAGAGAAATTCATTGCATTAAGTAGCATTCATTTCACCAACTAAAAACATGTATTTTAATTTATTTGTTTAAGTTTTATTCTTTAACCATTTACTAATTTAAAAGAAAACAAAATATATTTGCAATTGAGTTTGTTAGTTTTTGTAAATATTAAGTAATCATTAAAGTTTCTCACTGAAACTTTAATCTTTATGTTATTTTCACACTAACTCATTATTAAGTTTTTGTTTAACTTTTCATACAAAAGTAAAATACAAAATATTATAAGTTGCAAAAATACAATAAAAATAAAATATTTACAAAATCATAAATAAAGATTCATGCTTAGATTCTTAACCATAGGGTTTAATGTGATTTTTTTTTAGGCTTAAAACTTAGGGTAACATTCTTGCCTCTTCCCGCCTAGCCTCATAGGAGGTTGAGATGTTGGTACTGAAACATTCTTGTTTCGGCATCAACATATTTTGGCGACCATACTAGGGAATATCGTTCAATGGTTCTTGCTTAGTCTTGTTTTAATTCTTTATCCATATTTTATCCTCTCCAAACTTCTATGTCTCATTTGGTTGGAAGCATGTATAGTGGTTGTAACCCTATGGTCTCGACTACTAATCTTGGAAAAGTCATTCGCAAGTATAGAATTCTCCAATTTGAAGAAGCTCTGAACAATCACCCATGGCTTATGCCTACTCCTTTGAAGCTCAATTACCCGATTAATCCTTTGCCTTACGAGTTCAAAAAGCATTTACATTTATTTCAGTGTGATGGAACTGTTATAGTGGAAGAGCATCTTTGTGCACTTTCCAATTCTTGTACCATTCTCAGAGTTAATGAAAATGATAGTTCCATGCTCTTGTTTAAAAACTCCCTTCAGGGTAATGTTGCTTCCTTGTTTTCTAGCCTACCTGATGAATGCATCTCCACGTGGTATGTACTTTCTTATTGGTTTACATCTACTTTTGGACACTTAGATATTCCTTATGAGTGCCTTAAGATATTTAATATTTTGCATATGAAAGATAATGAAAGCATTCTTGGATTTAATCTTAGATTTGTCAATTTTTATAATTGCATTCCAATGTCCATTCACCCTACCAACTTGGTTTCCCTCTTACATTATTATGATCTTCTACCTCCTCTTTACCAATGGCGGTTAGAAGAAAAGAACGTTCAAAATTTGGAGCTAGCCTTAACCACTTGCCTTGATTTTGAAGAGCAATCTCAAAGAACAGGTTTCTCCTTTGGTGATTGTGGTTCAAACATAGATTTTTCATCCCTAATGCCCATTAGCCAGAATTTACAAGAGCACATGCTCTCCCTTGAACATCAATTTTCGAAAGAATGCTATCTTGAGAGATCATTGGAGCCCTCTAACCTAAGGTCTAATTATAACACCTTTACCATCTGTGACCAAGAGTTTAGGTGTGAAGATGATCATGATCATATCATGATTCTCAACGATCAACTTATTTCTCACATTCCAAATACCACTATCTTCGAAGATAATAAACAAACCCAACCTCAAGATCATGGTTTACTTCAAGCCTCTCATCTATGTGCATACAGTGGTGAAATTGATTGTGCAAAGAAGGAAGTTGATTTTGACCTTTTTTATCCTCTTTATGAAAAAGTTATATATGTTGATGTTACTAATGAATGGTCAAATCAAGTAGATGAGGATCCTTATGTTTCTATTAATACATGTGATAAATCTTGTTTTGAATATCCTCATGTGTTTCATCAATATCTTGAATTGGATAATTCTTTTTCAAATCCATTGTTTTAATCCTCAAGAGAAGTCAAGGAGTGCGACATTACTATGCATACTCCTCTTATGTGCATTCTTTCTTTTGATAATGATGATGAGTTCAAGGGCCTTTCTATGTTTTTAAATACCTTATATGATTCCCTAGAGTACAATAATATTATCCCTGGTAAGAAGATTGCAAGTGACAACATTATGACGTGTGATGAATCCATAAACCCTATCTTTGACATTCAAGCCCCGAATCATAAACTTAATGTCCTTGATCCAATTGATGCTTTCAATATAAAGTGAAAATATCATGTTGTTGGTTGGAAAGTCTTATAAGATGGTGATCATTTCTTTTGGATCTTGATAGGTCTGTTTCTCTCGCCATATGCATATGTTGGTTGGCAAGTCAGTGAGATTTCCTTGCGCAATTCTTTCCTAGTCATAAATTCTAGATGTAAAGCAAATGATGCATTCCTCTATGCCAAGTGTCATCACACTTGAGTCCTAGGTTTCTACATACCTCTTCCCATGTACATAAATAAAATAAAATACATGAATATATATATATATATATATATATATATAAAATAATAATAATAATAATAATAATAATAATTAAACAAAAGGGGTAGATTAGGGTTTTGGTTTCGTTCATTCTAGTTTGTTTCATTTCTCGCTTTTTCTTTTGTTTTCAATTATCTGCTTTCTTTTTTTTATGTTTATCAATTTTTGACTAGGTGGTTGGACTTGATGGAGAAATGATCAGTGATTTAGAAAGGTGAATGTATATTATGATTGACTGACTGACCAATTCTTTTTGGTGGACAACAGGCTTACAGATGAACCATGTTACCTTGTTTATGTGTTGAAATTCCTCACTTTGTCTATCATATGCTTACTAAGTGAGACATTATTGTTTAAAGAGGTGAATCAACCCTTCTCAAGCTATCTTTTCTTTCCCTTTCTCCATCCTCACCATCTTGAGATAGCTCTTACATATGTCGTGGATGCTCAGTGTTACCTTGGCTTTTCCCTCAAACACACATCCATGAAAATTCATACAGCTTTCTAATCCTTTTGTCAATGATTTAGACAGTCTTTTGTCTATTATACAGACATGACCAAACCCCCTCATTATTTGACTTTCCATGCATTATTCCACTAAGTCCTAAATCATACATCATTTAAATTTCCATTTTTCCCCTTGTTGTATAATGATTACAAGGAAGTCATTGTGATCTTTAAAATCAGCATACACTTCAGTTCATTGTTCTACGATACCAAAGTTACTCAAGCTTGCATGCCACTGTAAGCGATGCACATTTGTTGGTCTGCATATGTTGACGACCATTTCGATCAACATTTTTTTAGTCGGCAAAGCATTGCCAAGCTGCCCCTTCAATTAACATTGCAAGCTCGCTAACTGCTACTTCACATTTTAAGATTTGATTGACTATAGTTTTTAATAAATATTGGATAATTATTTATTAAAATAGATACCCACCTTGTCATCGGGACATTCTCTACATCGTTGGTTGAAGCATTTGGGACTTTGTTTTCCATTGTACTCATTTCTTAATCCGACGTAAAAGACCTCTTATGGAGTACATGATCCACCCTTCCCATCTTCCAAAGTTTGAGAAAGCTCCAAAACCCTAACTCCATTCATGCATCCTCCAACTTGTTTTGAAAGCAACTCCAAGTCAACTACCAATTGTTTCCAAGATCTATCAATGTGGCATCATTTGAACCTACTCACCAGTACATGATATTTACTTCCTCAAGTTGATGAGCAAGCCACTGTTAATTATAGAAGGGGGAGTTTGTTCTTCTAGAAATCTATCTCCAAAGAACTTACAAAGGTTGAATGGTGAACTACTACTTAATTAATTAAGGAACTCAAAAAGGAAAAGGAATAATGACTTAAAATAAAGATAAGTATCACTCTTAACAAGCAATATCCCAGAAGAAATTATAACAAATAGTAGGGAAATAAGCACAAACAACAACATTGTTGCCTATGGAGGATCATTGCTTCTAGCAGATGATACATATAAAAATATTGATTATATTCCTCGATCTATAACGCAACTGGCTGGATATACATACTTGCTTAGGTATACATCATGGGAGATGTATAGGAGCAGTCCATTGGTTCGCTTAAATGCTTTGGTCCATGATTTTTGTTATGAAAATGTCGTGCGTGTAAAATTTGTCTTTGGTTTATGTTAAACCTAAATGACATCTTGCAAGGTTCAAAAGGACTAAGCATACCAAACGACTCGTCAACTACAACAATTATGGATTTACAACATACTTGCAAGGATAAGTTAGCATGATCACTGCGTGGTTGGGACATGTCGACTATGGAATGACTATACCGAGCTTGCAAATATGTTGTTAGAATATGTGGAAGATTCATGGGTGTTTAAAGGGCAACATGCCATGGAGATCACGATGAGACAAAGATTTGGAATGACTAACAAGTAAAATATTACTTGAACCAACGCATATAATGTGTTTTCCTCAACCATAAATGAAACTGAAGAACTTTATGTTGCCTTAGCACACCTAAACATGTCATAAAAAGAATAGTTCACACAGAAGAGACCTCACTTTGTTTGTTAAACAACTTCTACGAGAAAGGAGTAAAAATATACTGCTTGAGGATTCATTGAAAGTAGTACAAAGAAAAATATGATTCCCTCAATGGTATGTCAGTTCAATCTCTTTCTTTAGTCGAGGAACACTTTTGTTCTTCTGCACTTGGAATTTCCTTACAATCTGGTTGGAAAAACCTATGTGTTTTCATCCATACTATGTGGTGCACTATTATATATGGTACGGGAATAAGGAAAGTATCTCCCTCGGCCACATTAAAGTAGTCCTTTCTACAAGATACTCCAAGGATTCTCAAATAAAAGACCATCAATTGTTTTACCGTGTACCTTGTCGGTTTGGTATAGAATTTTCTTTGGGAGCAATACAGATCTCACTCTAATTTGATGCAATGACTACCTTGAATCTTGGAATGTAAACTGAGGAAATCCCATGGACGTGCTTCTGGAATCATGAGATTGGTATTGGGTGAAAATAAAAGTTATGAATACCAATTAGTGGCAGAAAATGCCCTCATATAAAGTTTATGTCCTGGCAAAGGAAATGGTTGAGTAATGAGCAAAGGGAAATATTATCATAGTCACATTTAGAGATTATGCATTCATGGATTTTATTCTTAATTGGGTGAAACACCTTATGGACATGGAATTCAAAATCTTGTGTTGGTTCAATGGATATAAAACTTGTTTATTCTTTATGTTCTTGAAATGGCATGCATGTTCTCGATATGGGAAGTAACATGAACACAAATGATATTGTTAAACTTGAATTGAATGATATGGATTTATGAGTGGAACAAAATGAAACATAGATATCTAACATTAACAAAGATATACAAAGAAAAATAACAGAGATGCGGTGAAACTTAACTTTTATTCAATAAAGAAATATATTGAAAATGTAAAATGTAGAATGAAACAATCTTGCTCGAATGGTGGTGGCTAATATCTAAGAAGATATGTCACAACTACACACATTCGCCTGAGCACATTACAATGAGTCCTCCAGGCCTTTTTAGCATCAAGAAGTAATTAGAAAATCCTAGACATCCAAAAATCTAACCCTGGGAGATGAAGCGCCAAAAGTCATGTGGGCCCCGATGGGGTAAGTTGGTACATCAACTTCTCGAGGTCGTAACTTTTGCATACGATCTATGTTTTAGGCGCACAATAGCCCAATGGAAAGGTATATCTGAGGAATACACATTATTTCATCGCACTTTGACTCAATCTACAGTGTGACTGTGGCAGACCCCAAAAACGTTGTTTAGGGCCTTAAAACGACGCCAGATGTTTAGGACTAGAAAAGCTTGAAAAAACCTGCAAAGATGAAAATTGTATGTGAGTCGGTTGGAAGAGGTGGGTAACCACCGATATCCACCTGGATCAATCCTCCCGCCTTAGGAAGTAATATTCTCCATTGTGTTGAGTGCCCCCATCAGGTGAGGAATTTTTTGCTAAATTTGGCCTCAGGTGAGCCACTTGCCTTGATGCAAGAGTTTCCCTACTTTGACAACACGATAAAGATGAAGCTTTTGTTGGCGATTTCCCTTGACCTATGTGTCCACGATTTGATCAGTGATTTCCTGCTCCATGTAGTCAGGGTTGAGCTCTATCGGTGTCAATTGTTATGTTATCTCTGAGGTGTCCAATAAGGGTGGAAAGTATGGTTGAAGAAGGTCCACATTAAACACTAGGTGCAAGCCAACCAAGAGGGAATGTTCAACTCAAAAGCATTGTCACTCATAGCCTTGGTGATGGTCTAAGGTCCATAGCAGAGTGGACGAAGCTTCTGATGGGGTCATGTAAGGCGTTCTTTATGCAAATGCAATCAAACTTTATCTTCCACCTAAAACTTGTGTGGTAGTCGGTGTTGACCATGGTGCTTCTTGTACTTGGCATTGGACTTCTGAAAAATATCATGAACCTGTTGGTGGATGAGTTGGGTTCGGTCAATGAACAGGGTGGCTTTGTCAGCTTCGGTTTGAGCATGGGATGAATCTGCCTATGTGATCCAGGTGGATATCGGTGGCCACCCACCTTCTCCAACTAGCCCAAAACATGTTTCTGGCAATTTTGGTAATTTACTATTTTTAGCAGTTTTTAACTTCCGGGGCCATTTTGAGGCCCTAAACGATGTTTTTTGAGAAAACGGTGAGCAACATGGATCATAGATCATGTTTCTCACCCAAAAGTTGTATTTCTCGGATAGATCTTTCCAACGAGCTATCAAGCGCCCCAAACGGAGATCGTATGCAAAAGTTACGCCCTCGAGAAGTTGATGTATCAACTACCCCCATCGGGGCCCACAAACCTTTTGGCTTTTCATCTTCTAGGGTTAGGGTTTTGGATTTTACTTATGTTAAAAAGGCCCTTAGAGCCTCATTGTAATAATCATCTTCTTGCGAATGTGAGTAGCCGTCACATCTCTTCTCAGAGATAAGCTACCACCATTCTAGCGAGTCTTTCGCTCTGTACTTTTACAGTCTCTGTACATTTATTTCATTGATAGAAATCGTGTATTACTGTATATCTGTGACTCTTGTTATATTTCTGCTATATCTATGTTATATTGTTGTCTCTCTTGCAATATCTCTGAATATTTTTGTGTTATATCTCCGCTCTCATTTCGTGCCGAAAATAATCCGGATCAGTGGTATCAGAGCAGGTTGTTCTTGATCGTTTTTTTCAGTGCATGTCCCCGACGAGGTCTGAGTATAGCAAGTTGGTTCTCGAGCTTGTCTCTCTTGAGGACAATCTCTCTCAGACACCCAAGAAACCCACAATGGTGGAAGAAAATAAAAACGATGGAGCGATCATATCAGTCTGTTGCTTGAACAAGCTCTCATGCGACAGAGGGACGAAATGATGGAGAATTTTTCCCACATCCTTCAATGCCTGTCGATAGAAATAGGCACATCTTCATCAAGCGGCTACTTTGGAGGCACCTCGCCTTTCAAGGTACAGGTTAATTTTGATATTCCCGTATTTGAAGGTCAAATAGATGCAGATGCCCTAGATAAATGGTTAAATATGCTAGAAGGTTATTTCTTTGTTCATAATTTTTCCGACAAGGAAAAGATCACCTTTGCACTCCTTAAGGCTCTCCCCCATGTCAAACATTGGTGGGAAACTTACTGGGAGCAGAGTTCCACAGAGGAGTCTAGAATATATGGGGCCGAGCCCACTTGGGATTTTTTTGTGGATGCGGTAAAGGAACAATATTACCCTGTTGGCAACTATGAGGACCAGTACATGAGATGGACCACACTACGGCAAGAGAGGGGCCAAGCAGTTTCAGAGTTCACCAATACCGTCCATACCTTGCGCACCAAGTTAGGAATCAAAGACTCTGAACGACATTTGGTTATGAAATACCGTGGGGCTCTACACAGATACATCCAAACTGAAATGGATTTTCTGGACATCTCATCACTCGGTGTTGCCTATCGATATGTTGTTAAAATCGAGCAGAAATTTAAGCACCAGAACAAACGGGAGTTCGGGTCTGCAAATCCACAACAACCAAAGTATGACAAAGACAACCCTAACAAACAGTCTCTCGAAAACCAATCCAAGCCACAGGAAAAGAAGGGTCACGGGAAGACAAAGAAGGACACTGGAAAATGGTGTGATTTCCACAAAAGCCCCTAGCACAACACCGATGAATGTTGCTCAAAATAGTCATTGGTGGCTGAGATCAAAGACAAGGAGCCAAACCCTGATTCTGAATCTGATTCTAAAAATACTAGTAAAAGACAGATCATCGACGCAGAACCCATTGCTATTGTCACGACCGCGGTAATTCAACCAGAAGAGGGGGAGCGCCTTTTTCATTCACAGATGTGGGTGAAGGGGACCCCACTGCATTTTATTGTTGATAGCGGAAGCCAGAAGAACATCATCTCAGCAGAGGTCATCAAACAGTTGGGATTGTCGACAACACCACACCAGCAACCATACAGCATCGGGTGGCTTCGCCAAGGACGAGATCTGCGTGTTAGCCAGCAGTGTCGATTGTCATACGGCATCCAACCCTTCAAGGATGAGGTATTATGTGATGTTTCCCCATTGGATGTCTTTGATGTTCTCTTGGGCCAGCCATATATGTGGAAACTCCATGCTATCTATGAGTCTCGACCACGTAGTGTCATTATTACTCTGGGGGGTCATCTCTACAGGATACCAGAAGTAGTTCCAACTACTGCCCCACCAAAACAGTGTCGCAAGGTAGTATCTCATACTACAAAATTCATCTTCTCCACAATTTGTTCAAAAGGGGAACAAAAGGATACTGCAACCACTACAGCCTCGGCCCAAGCACCTTCTATCCACCAGAAGCAGGTCGACAAGGTTGCAGCAAAGCACAAAGATTCCCTCTGCACACAGTCATCTCATGTAGCCAGACTGGTTAAAAAGGTCCAACCCTTCCAGCCACAGGTTCGTGACGACCTTCAACAAACCAAGCAGCGCGATGGTTCCAACAAGGCAAGCAGCTCACCAAGATTCAGATTCAGCAATCGCTTTCCCCTCTCCCCCGGGAACTCAACGCAATGGAGACCATTGCTTCATAAGGAGGAAGGATTGATCCAGGTGGATATCGGTGGCCACCCACCTTCTCCAACTAGCCCAAAACATGTTTCTGGCAATTTTGGTAATTTACTATTTTTAGCAGTTTTTAACTTCCGGGGCCATTTTGAGGCCCTAAACGATGTTTTTTGAGAAAACGGGGAACAACATGGATCATAGATCATGTTGCTCACTCAAAAGTTGTAGTTCTCAGATAGATCTTTCCAACGAGCTATCAAGCACCCCAAACGGAGATTGTATGCAAAAGTTACGCCCCCGAGAAGTTGACGTATCAACTACCCCCATCGGGGCCCACAAACCTTTTGGCTTTTCATCTTCCAGGGTTAGGGTTTTGGATTTTACTTATGTTAAAAAGGCCCTTAGAGCCTCATTGTAATAATCATCTTCTTGCGAATGTGAGTAGCCATCACATCTCTTCTCAGAGATAAGATACCACCATTCTAGCGAGTCTTTTGCTCTATACTTTTACAGTCTCTGTACATTTATTTCATTAATAGAAATCGTGTATCACTGTATATCTGTAACTCTTGTTATATTTCCGCTATATCTTTGTTATATTGTTGTCTCTCTTGCAATATCTCTGAATATTTCTGTGTTATATCTCCGCTCTCATTTCGTGCCGAAAATAATTCGGATCACTATGTGGACGCAAGGGGTAGTACAACATCCATGGGACCCAATCGTTGAAATCCCAACCCCACCTGAAAGGGGCTATGGTTGGTTGAGTTATGTATAGATCTATTGTAACTATCTTGAACATAGGGATGAGTCTCATCCCATGTGCATGGATTCTTGGAATTGTACATGCGTAAGATATGCATGATCATATTTTTGACGACCTTGGTTCGACCATCCGTTTGGGGGTGGAAGGTTGTGGATTTGGTGAACTTGGTGTCGAGTCGTGACCAGAGGCATGACCAAAATGTGTTGAGGAATCGACTATCCCAATCTGAGATGATGGTTTGTGGTATCCCAAAGTGTACCCACATGCATTCCAAGAAGATCTTGGCAGTGGTCTCCACTATGATGCTCTTCTTACAGGTGGCCAGAATCGCCATCTTTGAAAATCGATCAACAACCATGAAAACACAGTGGTTTCCCTACTTGGTTGAAGTAAGGCCCGACATGTAGTCCATCGAGATGGATTCCTAGGGCCTGTCAGGAGTAGGAAGAGAGGTGTACACAACTTTTTTCTTAATGGTCGGTTTGGCAATGGCTCAAGCTATGCAGGACCTAATACACATGATGACATCATGTCGAAGTTTCAGACAATAGAAATGTTGTTGCAACACTGCCACTGTCTTTCCTACGCTGAAGTGTCCTACCACCTCACTGTAGTGGGCTTCCCAAATCAGCTTCACTCGCTCGCTTGATGGGACGCAAATATGGCCCATATGGCACAAAAACCCGTCCTGAAGATGGAAATTAGTGACAGTTATGTGTGCTCCTATAATATGGTAGGTAGTGGCAAAGTCAAGATCTCTCTCGTATATTTGGGGGCATCCGGAGGTCTCATGTCTGCAGGAGTGTAGCACTGTGGTTAATGTTGCAAATAAAGGTTGATTGAGGTAGTCAGCGACGCGGTTGGTGATCCATGTATTATACCTGATGTTGAGATGGAATTGTTGCAATTATGTGGACCACTTATGATGGCGATCATTCTGCAATTTGCCTTGTGTCTGCTTGAACTACAAAGGCTTATGATCAATGTGGATGATTGTCTCCTTCCCGATAATGTAATGCCTCCATTGATGGCAAGCTTGTACAATGGAGTACATTTATTTCTTAAAAGTGGGGTACTTACAGATGGTATATGATAGTGTCTCACTATGATAAGCCACAGGATGTCCATGCTAAGTGAGAAATGTGCCCACGGCATAGTCTAAAGCATCTGCCTCAATCTCAAAAGGTTGTTGCAGGTCAGATAATGAGAGCACCGAGGTTGAGCACAAGTGTTGCTTCAAATAATTGAATGCTTTCTATTGCCATTGGCCCCACAGGAATTTTTCCTTGCCACAACCCCTAGTCACTTGGCTAAGGGCCCATGCAATGTGGGAGAATCCTAACATGAACCTGTGATAGAAATTGGCAAGGTCTAAGAATATTTGAAGCTCAGTGAGTGTGGTCAAGGCTGGCCAGACACGAATGATCTGGATCTTGGCTGGATCGACATGCACCCCATGCTCATCAACAATGTAGCCTAGGTACAGGACCATGTTCATGTCGAAGGAGCATTTTTTCAAATTTTCATATAGCTTGTGTTGTCGTAGAGTGTGCAGAACTTGTTGAATATGCTACAAGTGTTCTGCCCAACTCTTGTTGAAGATGAGGATGTCATCCAAATACACCACCACAAAATAATTGGTGAAAGGCTGCAAGATATCATCCATCATCCTCATGAAATTTGTTGGGGCATTTGTCAAGCCAAAGGGCATGACCATCCATTCAAAAATACCTTCTTTGGACTTCAAGGCACTCTTCCATACATCAGTCTACTCTATTGGGACCTGGTGGTAGTCGGACTTCATATCAATATTATCGATGTATTTGGCCCTCTTGATTTATTTAAGGAGATCATCAATTCAGGGAATTGGGTATTTGTTCCTGGCTGTGATTTTATTTAGGGCTCGTTAGTCAATACAGAATCGTCATGTCCTGTCTTTCTTCTGCACAAGCATGATTGGACTCCCACAAGTTGATGAACTTGGTCGGTTGTGCCTCTTTTCAAGAAGCTCTTGGATCTAACGCTTGATTTCCTCATTTTCTGACAGAGAGCAGTGATAGGATGGCCCATTGGGTAGTGGTGTGTCAGGGGTCAGATCGATTGAGTGCTTGACTTGACAGTGCGGAGGTAACCCGACGGGTGAGGAGAAGATGTCTTTGCATTCTTCCATGACCTTATCCAGTTGCTTATGCTACATGGAGAAATTTTTCGAGGAGGTCGTGGATGTGGTTGCAACCTTCCACTCACTTTGAGCATGACTCACAAAGAAGATAAACTTCCCGGTCTGAGAGATGACCTTCTTGCATTGCTTGGAAAATATCAAGGAAATGGCAGTAAATGGGACTACCTCAGGTATCCTGTACAATTTCTTGTCCAAAGTAATAATAACACTATAAGGCCTACACTCATATACAGCATGACATTTCCATAAATAAGTTTGGACCAAAAGAACATCACAAACTTTAAGGGGGGTGACATCAAACAATACATCATCTTTGAATGGCTTGATGTCGTAGGTTAGGCGTCATTGTTAGTTGACACAAATATCCCTCCCTTGGTAGAGCCATCTGATGGTGTAAGGTTGTGGGTGTGGTGTTGTCGGTAGAGCCAACCACTTCACTAACTTCATTGAGATGAGGTTCTTCTAGCTACCGCTATCAACGATGAAGTGCATCGAAGTACCCTTCACCCACATCTGTAAATGAAAGAGGCGCTCACCTTCCTCGGGTTCATCAGGTTGACCGAGTTGGACCTTGGTGGTAGAAATGGTGGCACTGGGTTCTGCATCAATGATTTGTCTCCCTTTTTTTGGTTTTGACTCGGAGTCAGAGCCCACATCGAATTCAAAATCTTTCACCTCAGCCACCAATTATTTCTTTGAGCGGCTTTCAGCGGTGTTATGCCAAGGGCTCTTATGGAACTTGCACCATTTCCTAGTGTGTTTCTTTGTCTTCCCATTGTCCTTCTTTGTTTGTGGTTTAGACTAGCTGTCCTGAGGTTTTCCATCCTTTATTTGACCTTTGTTCTACAGGTTGAGATCGCCTTTTCCTTTCTTTTGTTGTGAGGGGTTTGCAGAACCAAACTGTCGCATCTTTTGGTTGAGCTTCTGCTCGATTTTGATAGCATATCAATAGGTCACACCCAAGGATGAGATGTACATAAACTCAATTTCTATCTGGATGTATCTATGCAGACCATCGTGATTCAGTGTCTTTGATACCCAGCTTGGTGCGCAAGGTATGGAAGACATTGGTGAACTCTAGCACTGCTTGGTCCCTTTTCTACTGCAGTGTGGTCCATCTTGTATATAAGTCGTCATAAATTCCAACATAGTAGTATTGTTCCTTAATAACATCCCTGAAACAACCCCAAGTGGGTGCAACTACAAATAATGTAGATCCCTTTGTTTTATTTTACTCACAGAATGTCTCCCACCAATATTTGTTATGGGGGACGGCCTTAAGGAGCGCAAATGTAATCTTTTCTCTGTCGGAAAAGTTATGCATAGAAAAATGTCATTCTATAAGGTTTAACCATTTGTCTACAACATCTATTTGACCTTCAAATATAGGAATATCAAAAATGATTTGTACCTTGAAGGGGTCGGCACCTCCACTTGAGGAAGGTGTGTCACATTGTTGGCAGTCGTCGAAGGATTTGCGCAAAATTATCCATCATCTCGTTCCTTTGTCGCGAGAGGGCTTCCTCGAGCAACAATTTAAATGGATCTCCTGCCCCATTGTCTCTCTTTTCTTCCCAACATGGGTGGTCGGTGAGTTCGACGAGGCTGATCTTACAAAGGCTCAACTGGTTCAAGTCCCAATTTCTTATACCCTGACCTCGTTGGGGACATGCACATAGAAACAATGAAGAGCAGACCACTCTGATAACATT
>ML786657.1:181032-206409 GCA_009831015.1 Picea engelmannii | reverse complement strand
AAAAAACCCTAGACATGCAAAAACCTAACTCTAGGAGATGAAGCACCAAAAGTCAGGTGGGCCCCGATGGGTTAATTTGGTACATCAACTTCCCGTGGTCGTAACTTTTGCATACAATCTCCATTTGAGGCGCAAAATAGCCCGTTAGAAAGATCTATTTGAGGACTACACATTATTCCATCACACTCTAAATTTCTTTACAATGTGACTATGGCGAGTCCTAAAAACGTTGTTTAGTGCCTCAAAACGACCCCAAAAGTTTAGGACCCGAAAAGCTAGAAAAAAATTGCCATGATGAAAACTGTATGTGAGCTAGTTGGAAGAGTTGGGTGGCCACCGATATCCACCCAAATCATTGAATTAGGTGACCTAGTTTCAAAGCTCAAAATTTGGAAGTAGATATTCTTACAAGCATTTGAAAAATTCCTCTTGGTACTTGGCTCGCTTCCCTACGACAGACATTCTAAAGTGATCCATTATTGCCTATAGTGCCAGATGAAAGGGTCGAAGCTTGAAAAAGAGTGACTGGTGCATTTAATGTTGGGATCTTCCATTGGTTCCCTTTAGATGTGTTAATAAGCTTTGCGCGATAATGGAATAAGATGCTTGTATAAGAAGACAAAAATTTGGACCACAATGGTTTTTATGACCTCATACGTAAACAATTTGGCTCATCTATTGACATAGAAAGTGGACTTGTTTATTCCTTTGATGGTACACTCAAGTTAGGTATACTACCTGTAAGTATCTTCTGCATTGATCATACATATTTTGCCCAGACTATATTATCATTACCATAATCTAGGAGTTACTTATTCATAATCACAAAGGAGTGGGAAACATAAGACGAATATTGCATGTTGGGATCATATCCAGGAGAATAAAAGATTAGCGTCCTCAGTTTATCTTGTTCTAAGCAATTCGGTATGCCCCTTATCTGCTAGTTCGAATGAGTTATAGAGATTGAGACCTCGGCACAAAACAAAAAATCGTTTTCAGACTAACATGGGTCAACTGAATATGGATCTATTGTTCACAAACATTTTAAGCCAGCGTTGATGGAGCGAATATACACATGGATAAGAGAAGAATAATAGGAATTCCCAATTATTTTCGTTCCATATTATTTTATTTTATGAAGAAAATACAGGCAGTTCGCTTCAACCCATAAAATGACCCTAACCATTAACTGATTAGAACCACCCATCTAATGATATAAAAGAAACAACAAATAGCCAACCAAGGAGGAGGAAAAACTTTTGAGATAGGCATGCAAAGAGCTGAGTGAGATTATTTCTATTAAATACTCATTCATCCTCCATTCATTTTCACTCGGGGATTTGATGAAGTTGTTGATAGCAAGGATGTCTTGCAAAGTCACAACAAGAGTGAAGCAAGGCTGAGTTTTAATGGTGTCCATGAGGTAACTAGTTTTCATTGTTAAGTTTGGTGTATTAGAGGTTTGAAATTTTCAGTGCTAATCAAGTTTTTCTTTTATGCGGATAGCAACCTTATGCTTCGTCATCATTGCTTTGTTTAATGTCCAACTTAATTCTTCTTTCTCTCTTTTTATGTGTTTGGCTACTCTATGTATGATGTCAATTCCATATAGAGTAGTTAAAGACAAGAACTCTAGTCCAAGTCCTCGCAAAGGCTTGAAAGCATAAAAAAATCTAAGAAAATGTATGGGGTTATGTTTAAATAAAAGATCAAACTTTTTGGCTCTGGAAATAACTTCTTATTTATGTTTTGGTTTTAAACTTTTATTTCATAGAATTTTTAAAATATTTTGAAATATATATATATATATATATATATATATATATATATATATATATATATATATATATATATATATATATATATATATATATAACAATCTTATTTATTTTATTTCTTTAATTTAATTTCAATGAAAAAATCATTTTATTTCTTTAATTTAGTATCAATGAAATATATATATATATACTTTATTTTAACTTGTTCGACAAGTCTAACTTATATATATATATTCTTTATTTTAATTTGTTCGACAAGTCTAACTTTCTGATTTATTAATTAACACATTTAAAAGAAAACAAAAAAAAAAATCCATTTCATTATGTAGCATTCATTTCACTAACTAAAAACGTGTATTTTATTTTATTTGTTTAAGTTTTATTCTTTAACCATTTACTAATTTAAAAGAAAACAAAATATATTTTCATTTCACTTTGTTACTTTTTGTAAATATTAACTAATCATTAAAGTTTCTCACTTTAACTTTTATATTATTTTCACACTAACTCATTATTAATTTTTTTTAACTTTTCATACAAAAGTAAAATACAAAATATTATAAGTTGCAAAAATACAATAAAAATCAAATATTTATAAAATCATAAATAAAGATTCATGCTTGGATTCTTAACCATAAGATCTAATGTACTTTCTTTTCGGGGCTTAAAATCTAGGGTAACATACTTGTCTCTTCTTACCTAGTCTCATATGAGGTTGAAATGTTGGTATTGAAACATTCTTGTTTCGACATCAACACTCGCCCGTGAGGTTGCCCCCTCATTGTTACCCTTGGAACCTTTTTCCTTTGCTCTTCTTAGCCTAACTAACCAGAGTCGGATTCTCCTCCCCATCATCTTACTTTCCAGCTTTAGACTCCTCCCAAGTCTCTTCTTGGATACAATTGTTCCATAGCCTTCACCAATCTGGAAGATTTTCCCAAGTGCAGACTCCCTTGAAAAATGGTTCCCAAGACTTTGGGAAACCATTCAATGCCACATTTACAAGTTCCATGTCTTCCACTTTATCCCCAGTACCTACAAGTTGATGATATACATGAGCGATACTCATGAAGGAGTTGGTAAAATTTTCAGATCTAGACATTTGCATTGATTTGAGTTTATTGTCAATTTTCCATGCAACTATATGCAACTAATTTAAGATCTGAAAACTACTTCGAAGTGACCAAACAATAAACCCTAGTTGTTATCACTGAAACTATTGACGAAAATTACAGCAGCAGAAACAACAACATCAGAGACAAATCATCCACACACTTGTGACACAAAAAAATTTGTTTTGTAAATGTCAAATTCAAAATTTTTCTAAAGGCAACTCAACCTTCCCCACAGTGACAAAATCACGAAAATAGAGGACAAAACTAGTCCTCAAAAAATCTGAAAAATCAGCAACCAACCTCAACAAAATCCTGGGACAAATTCCCACTTGCAAATTTGTTGCAGACACATGTATGACATGTTGACATCAGCTTGTACGGACTGCTAAACTACCCAGAAAATCACACATGCATATTTTTTCTACCCTTCCACATGTGCATACTTGTACGACAATCCCACGTGTGATTGTATAGACTTTTCTATACCACACGTGTGACAGTATGGACTGTTGCTCCCACGCGTGTGAATTGTACGGCATGTTGTACAATATTCTCACACGTGCAACCTTCTCTTTCATCCTATACGACTATCTTTTCCTCCTCTTCTCGCATGTGTGAGCTCACAGGTGTGGCCTCTCATGGCTAGGAAAATTAAAATCCTTCCTTGGCTGAAACATAAACAAAAATTTGCAAGAACCCTAGGCCAGATTTGTCACAACTGCAGAATTTCCCTTGCTAAAATTTCCAACCTCCTAGCACAAGTGCACTATCACTTATGCTGACTCCATAATGACACAGTAAGATTTGTCACAAACTCTCCTCTCCTTTTATAGGAGTCTAATGAGTGAGTTTAGGAACCCATTCTAAACTCAACATTAAATTAGAATATTTTGTCCCTCTTTTTGGGTGTGACACCCCATCACAAGACCAGAAAGCCCATCACCAAGCCTATGAATCCATAGCTTCATCCCACGGGAATTTTCACTAAAATTAAAGAATAATATGGTGCCAACGAAGATTCCCACGTGCATGACACCATGGCCCCTAGTGGGAATACCACCTGAAGCTACAAAAGCTTTAACACTCCATATTAGCAAGGTAGGTATTACATCCTCCAATATCTGGATGTACTTCTGTCTTCCATACTAGAAGTGACTATGCCTCCTACACTAGATCTACTACCACAACTGCACTCCAATCCTCCTGACTGGTTGCTCCCTTTGTCACCGAAGCAAATCCTGCTCTCCAATCCTCGTGATTGGATGCTCCCTTTGTCACTGAAGAAAATAATGCTCTCCATTCCTCCTGATTGGTTGTTGTCTCTATCACAAAAGAAAATCATGCTCTCCAATCCTCTTGATCGGTTGCATCCTCTATCAAAGAAACAACAACTATTGAAAATCATGGATCATAATGGAAATACATACGACTCCTAGAAGCCTTCTACTTCTGAGCCTCTTGCCTAGCCTCCTTGATCCATGATACCTTCCTATCAGTATTGGAATATGCATCTCTTCCACTTGAACCTAGGGGGGAACTCCCTCTAAATGGTTGACTCTCTCTCTCTCTCTGAGCCCATTAACTCCCTCTTAGGTCGGGATCCCTCTAAGTCTGCATACTTCCTTTGACATATGACTTCTTCTTCTTAACAATATTGGGAGGATTCTCCTCCCCATTGAATCTTGAGCACTGACTCACTCTAAAATATGACTCCTTCTGAGTCTATATAACCCCAAGAGCCACCTACTCCCTCTGAACTTGCATAATCGGTGGAGCTATTTGCTCCCTATCCTCTGTCTATCTACTACTGTTGGAAATAGATCATATAGGTTGGCCCTTCAACCTATATAGGTTGCTCTCTCTAACTCCAAGAATCATTGTTGATCTAAAGCTAGATCATCTAGGCACAAATAACACTTGTCCATCTCAAAACAATATATGGTAGCCCTTATTCTCAATCTCGAGACTGAGAGTACACTCCTCCTAAGTTCTACCACCCATAATACATTAGTCACCCTCAAAATCTCTCCCGACTCCATCTAGAATCATATTGCCCCAATTGCATGTACTGCATGCATGGTCCCCATACCAAGCTCTACACACATATCTGAGTCAGTCTTTGTGATACTCTCGAACAACTCTTGTGCACCTGTCATATGGAAAGAGGCTTTTCTATCCACCAACCAAGCACCATCACATGAGACTATACTAGAAAGAGTGGAAACTAATAAGAATTCCCTCTATAGTCTATCTGCAACCTCATCAACCTCTATTGTTGATGCATGTTACCTTCTTCCCCCTTTCAATTGTAGTGGACACTATGAAACATAGTGGCCATAATCATGACAAGCAAATCACTTGACCTTGCTCAGGTCCTTCTTCCTCCTAGGCTATGGAGATGCATCTCTCTCTAGAGAACCTCCATCTCTACTCTTCCTAATATAGGCAACAAGAGCCTGATTCTCATCATTGATGCTCTTCTGCAAGCCATTCATGTACTCTAACCAAGTCTCCTCTTGGATACAGTCGGTCCATAGTCCATCAAAATTTGGAAACTTCTCTCGTGAACAAACCCCCTTGCACAAATGGTTCCCAAGACCCGGGAAGACCTCTCAA
The DNA here is from genome assembly GCA_009831015.1 of Picea engelmannii. Lineage (NCBI taxonomy): Eukaryota > Viridiplantae > Streptophyta > Pinopsida > Pinales > Pinaceae > Picea > Picea engelmannii. Next base: position 200,900 of record ML786657.1, on the reverse strand, counting down.
TGTTACATTCACCAACTCAACGTCCTCAACTGTCTCACTAATCGTTGTAAGTTGATCTTGAATCTGAGTAATCTTCATAAGGTAGTTCATGACTATGTCCTCATTGGACATCTTAACAACTTGAAGCTAGTGTTTCAAATGTAACTTCCTGCCTATATTCTTGTTTTGGTATAGACCTAACAAAGCATCATACATTTCCTTGGTAGAATTCTTTTCACAAATGTGAGGAATCAGGTGATCCTTCACGGATTCTAGAAACACCCACTTGGCCTTCAATTCCTTCTTCTTATGAGCTATCAATTCCTATGAATCAGTAGGACTTGGAACCACACCCTCAACATACTCTTTGAGGTCATTCTCCTCCAAGAAAAGAAGAACCATAGCTTTCGAAGCCCAAAAGTTTGTTTCCCCTTCCAACATCTCCTCAATCTTCAAGGTGTTCACCATTTTGACTTACCCAGAACAAAACAAAACAAAAATTGCTACAACAATTCTTTTATGTCTCCAATATGCAGTAGAAAAATTGTCTCAATAGATGACTCCCTCTCTTCCTTCAAAGCCTCAACTCTAGTTCTATGTCAATTTTTCATGCAACTCTATGAAACTAATTTCAGATCTGAAAATTACTTCCAAGTGACCAAACAGTAAACTGTAGTTGTTATCATTGAATAATTCTACACTGAAATTATTGACGAAAATTACAGTAGCGGAAACAACAATATTAGAGATAAATCATCCACACACTCGAGACACAAAATTTTATCTTCTATAAATGTCAAATTCGGAATTTTTCTAAAGGAAAAATCAACCTTCTCCACAGTGACAAAATCACCAAAGTAGAGGACAAAACAACTCCTCACAAAATTAGAAAAATCAGCAACCAACCTCAACAAAATCCTGGGACAAATTCCCGATTGCAAATCTATTGCAAACACCTATACGGTGTGTTCACGTCAGCTTGTATAGACTGTTAAACTACCCAGAAAATCACTTGTGCAAATATGTTCTACCTTTCCACTCATGTGGACTTATACGAGAGTCACACGTGTTGCTATACAGTACCACACATGTTACAATACTGATTGTTTCTCCAACACATGCGAACTGTATGACCTTATATACAATATGCTCACACGTGTGGCCTTCAATAATCTCCTGTACGATTGTCATTTCCTTCTCTTCTCATATGTGTGACCTCTCTTGGATGGGAAAATCAGAAGCCTTCCTTGGCTGAAACATAAACATAAATCTCCAAGAACCCTAGGCCATATTTAACACAATTGCAGAACTTCCCTTATTGAAGTTTCCAATATCCTAGCACAATTGCACTCTTGCTTATGCTAACTCCATAACGACACAATGAGATTTGTCAAAATTCGAAATGATTGACCGGGAAAGTCAAAGTTTAAGTGATCGACGGGAAAGTCAAAGGGTTAGCAAACATGAGGTCGAGTGGTAGTTAATTGAAGACCGACTGGTAAACCAACTTAAGTCGATTGTAATAGAACCCTGAGATTTGCAAGATTGGAGCCAATTATCTGGGTGGATCTATAACCGTTTTTGGGCACCGTGATTTAAGTTTTTTCATACTGTAAATCCTATAAATAAGGTGTGTTGTAATATTGTAAAATCTAATCTTTAGATGAAGATTGATGGTTTTGTAGATGCAAGTTGCTCGTGTGTAAAGTAAAAGAGTATGATTGTGATTGTGTCTTAGGTGTAGACCAAGGTTAGTAAGGAAACTCTTTATTCGATGAATGAGTGAGAAAACAAGAGAGAAATATGCGCAAGGGATGTTGGTTTTCCCGATTTTGGATTTCCAGGGTAAAATCTATGTGTATTATGTGTGGTTGTCATTTATTTTTTGTTTAAAATTGTCTTCTCTTTTCTAAACTCAACACTAGATTAGAAGACCGATTGGTAAACCAATTGAAGTCGATTGTAACAGAACCCCAAGATTTGCAAGATTTGAGCCAATTATCTGGGTGGATCTATAACCGTTTTTGGGCACCGTGATTTAAGTTTTTTCATGTTGTAAATCCTATAAATAAGGTGTGTTGTAATATTGTAAAATCTAATCTTTAGATGAAGGTTGATGGTTCTGTAGATGCAAGTTGCTCTTGTGTAAAGTAAGAGAGTATGATGGTGATTGTGTCTTAGGTGTAGACCAAGGTTAGTAAGGAAACTCTCTATTCGATGAATGAGTGAGAAAACAAGAGAGAAATATGTGCAAGGGATGTTGGTTTTCCCGATTTTGGATTTCCAGGGTAAAATCTATGCGTATTATGTGTGGTTGTCATTTATTTTTTGTTTAAAATTGTCTTCTCTTTTCTAAACTCAACACTAGATTAGAATATTTTATTCCTCTTTGTGGGTGTGACACCCCAACACAAGCCCACAAAGCCCATCACCAAGCCCATGAAGCCCTAGCTTCATCCCAAGGGAATTTTCACTAAAACAAAAGAATAATATGGTGCCAACAAATATTCCCACATGCCTGACACCATGGCCGCTAGTGGAAATACCTCTCGAAGCTAACAAAAGATTCAACATTATTTCTTAATACCATCTTCCTATTCATGTTATCGCTCTCAAATAAACTTTCCAGCGCATCAAACATCTCCTTGGTCATCTTCTTCTCAAATAAGTGAGGAATCAAGTGATCCTTGACTACATCTAAGATTACCCATTGGGCTTTAATCTCCTTCTTCTCATGAGTTGTTGAAGCTAGTGGATCTGTCGGTGGAGGATATACTTTGTCAACAATCTCTCAAAGATCATATTCCTTCAAAAGCAAAGTAACTCTTGCTTTCCAAGATAGGAAGTTTGATGCTCCATCCAATCTGTTTTCAATTCTTAGACTTGTTGTTACCATCCTATCTTAGATCTGATAATATATTGAGGAAATAACATGTTGTTGAAATTTCCCTTGTACGTACTTTTATGCACCTTTCCTCACTGTATTCCACGTATGTACACGCTTTATTTAATTGTATCTCGCATACACATGCACCCTAACTGACCTTAAACATGCACACAACTCCATACAACTACAAAAACAAGTTTTATTGCTTTCTGATTGTTTCCCTAAAATTTGTCCTTTGATTTATGATTGCTCGTTTATAGATCTACATAGATCTCCTTCAAGATCTGACAGATTTGATACAAACTATTGTGGATCCAAAATCTCTCTCCTTCTCAGAGTGAAAGCTCTGATACCATGTTAATTTTATAATCGTGACACCTTGGTATCTTGTTTACTAGTGATTTCCTTGTTGTAAATCAAATTAGAAGCTCATAAAACAAAATACACTTGCTAGAATAATCAACTCAAATAAATCGTGGAAGCAATATTGGAAACCAAATTTCATACACAATACATAAATATATTCTTCCCTTCAAATCAACTTATCATTAGAATAATATTAAAGCTTACAAGGGCTCCGTTGTTGGGAAAATGGCCCACTGAGAAATATGGAAAACTATAGACAACATCTGCAAACCCTAGCAACTCTTTTGTGGTTGTATGATCCCATACATTCAATTTTCTAGATCTGTACACTCATATCCTCAATGTAGCTTGCATATGTGTGTGTTTTCTTGCACTTTAGGCTACGTATATATGCACCCTAACTTACCTGTGAAATGCATATAGCTCCGCTTAGTTGTTTTGTTTCTGATATGTTGGATCTTCTTATGGTTGATCTTATTCTCTCTTCTCTCTAACTTGTATTGATCTCTAGATGACAATCCTTATCTACCCATCCAATATCTCCTTGAATCACAGTCCTTCATGATTCAATCACTCGAGCAAAAGTCCTTCTTTTCTCTCCAAAAGTGTCTCATCCTTTACCCTAACCTTGCTTTTATAATATTGAGTTATGACCTAACCCTAATCTTTAAAATGATTGACGAAAGAGATTAAATCTCACCTCATTTGATATCAATGGCTAAGATTTAATTCATTAATGCTAATAATTTTGGCATTTCATTAAATAAAACTCAACTAATGAATAAAATCAATTTACTTTAATAATTCCTTTAATTAAAGTAAATTACCAAGGTAGAAGGCTTTGGACAATTTTCACATGTCTAGACACTTAGACTTGTGCAAAAGTACATATCTGATGCTACAAACATCAACAGATTGTAGTTGTTTTCGTGAGCTTGGTGTCCATCAATGACCACAGGATTGACCAGAATGTACTCAAGAACTTGCTATCACGATCGTAAATAACAGTTTATGGTATCTCGAAATGAACCCAAACACGCTCGAAGAAGAGCTTAGCAGTGGCCTCGGCTGTGATACTCTTCTTGTAGGGTGTCAAAACTGCCATCTTAGAGAATTGATCAATGACCACGAAGACACAGTCATTACCATGCTTGGTTGAAGGTAGATCGTACATGTAATCCATGGATATGGACTCCCAAGGCCTATTAAGAGTATGCAAAGGGGTGTATAGCCCATGTTTCTTAATGGTGGGTTTGGCGATGGCACAAGAAGTGCATGATCTGATATACTTGTTCACATGTTGTCGAAGCTTCATCCAATAAAAATGCTTTTGCAATACTACAACTATTTTTTCCACGACAAAGTGTCCTACCACCCAAATATAATGAGCTTCCCAAATCAGCTTCGCACGCTCACTTGAAGGAGCACAAACATGGCCCAAATGGCATAGCAGTCCATCCTAGAGATGAAATTGTTGGGTTTTTATATTCTTTGTAGTGAAAGAATAGTCCTCTGATTGTCTAGTCGATATGGATCAATTGGGTGAGAATTCGACCAACGAGTTAAGTTGAGTAAATCGTTAAGTCAAAATTTAAAATGATTGACCGGGAAAGTCAAAGTTTAAGTGATCGATGGGAAATTCAAAGGGTTAGCAAACATGAGGTCAAGTGGTAGTTAATTGAAGACCGACTGGTAAACTGACTTAAGTCGATTGTAACAGAACCCCGAGATTTGCAAGATTGGAGCCAATTATCTAGGTGGATCTGTAACCGTTTTTGGGCACCGTGATTTAAGTTTTTTCATGTTGTAAATCCTATAAATAAGGTGTGTTGTAATATTGTAAAATCTAATCTTTAGATGAAGGTTGATGGTTCTATAGATGCAAGTTGCTCTTGTGTAAAGTAAGAGAGTATAATGGTGATTGTGTCTTAGGTGTAGAACAAGGTTAGTAAGGAAACTCTTTATTTGATGAATGAGTGAGAAAACAAGAGAGAAATATGCGCAAGGGATGTTGGTTTTCCCGGTTTTGGATTTCCAGGGTAAAATCTATGTGTATTATGTGTGGTTGTCATTTATTTTTTGTTTAAAATTGTCTTCTTTTTTCTAGCTGGTTTAGTGTGAGTATTTCTCATCAAGTGGTATTAGAGCATTATATGTTTCTCTATACAAGTCGTATTAGATCAAAGTTAATCAAATCTTGGATCTGAGCTAAACCTAGGTCCAGTGGGACTCATAAGTCAGCAATCTTGAAAGAATGGCAAGCAATTCGAGGATAGAAATCGAAAAATTCAATGGCCAGAATTTTGAGTTTTGGAGGCTTAAAATTGAATATCTTCTTGTAGATCGAGAAAAATGGGAAGCAGTATGCCCAAGGACCATTTTGAAAAGTATGTCAAGGGAAAAATGGGAGAAACTCGAAAGAAGGGCAACGAGTACGATTCGAATTTGTATTGCAAATTTGGTATTGTTGAATGTTTTGGGTGAATACTCTACAAAGAAACTCTGGGACAAGTTGGGAAGCTTGTACTAGTTGAAATATTTTAAGGATGAGTGATGGGATCTTGGTAACAAAGCATCTGAATGCAATCAATACTATAATAATTCAGTAATTATTTGTGGATATTAAAATCACTGTGAAGGAGAAATGTATTAGCCTATTATGTTCTTTGTCGGACTACTGGGATAACTTAGTCGCAACTACAGGGAGTAATTCGACCACGCTAGCACTAGAATACGTGGTTTCATCTCTACTATCAAAATAAATGAGATGGAACAACATGCATGGATTGACCAAGGATTCCTTGATGGTGAGAGGTCGATCAGTCAACAAAGATAAGGGAAAATTCTTCGGTAGAAAGTTTAATTCCAAGGGTAGATCTAAATCCCTAGTTCAGCCGATGAGAAGATGTTGTAAATGCGGTAAAGTAGAGAATTACAAGAGAGGTTGAAAGTCGAAGGTGACAGAATTTAGTATAGGATCCAACAAGAAGTGGTCGACTTAGAGAAAGACTAGTTCAGACAAAGGATGCGATGTCTATCTAGAGTCAACCAATACACAGTTGGATCAGGATATTTGGTTGATCGACTCAGTAACATCCTTTCATATTACACCTTACAAAGAATGGATCTGAAAATATGAGAGATGTCAATGGGGAGATGTGTTCTTGGGGGACGACTCAACAACAAAAATTGTTGGACGGGGAAGAGTCTGACTCATAATTCAAGATGGGAGGAGTAGAACACTTTTAGGTGTGCTACATACTTTGGGTTTGGAAAGAAAACTGATATCTGTCAGCAAGATGAGTGATGAAAGTGTGCACACTCTATTTCATAAATATACGTGCAAATGGTCGGGGATGAAATGGTTTTAATGAAAAGATTTTGGATTGGAACCCTATACAAGTTTTTAGGAAATCTCAACTCAACTCAACTTGGGCTAAGTCGATAAAAACTAACTCAATTGTTCTTTGTCAAGTCGACCTGACCATGTTATGGCACCAACGGATGGAGCACACTGGTGAAAAACAACTTTGAGCTATGCACAATAAAGCTATGGTTGAAGGTTTTCTGTATTGTAATTTGGAAGTCAATTTTTGTGAAAATTGCATATATGGAAAACAAAATTGGGTTAGGTTCCCATCTGGAGCGACAAGGGAAAAGGGGATTATGGAATTGATACATAGTGATGTGTTTGGTGTAGAAATTTCAATACAAATTATGTACAGCCTGGATTCTCCTGATCTAACAATTATATGCCATTGTTAAATAGAGAATCACTTCTACTAAAATTCTTGCGAAATTTAAAACACCATCGCCAATTGCAATATCAAGAAGAAAGATCAATCACACATAACACAGATGTTTTACCGGGAAAGCATAAAGCTAAAAACCCCATTATCATATATTATGTATATATCATGAATCATGAAACAATCTCCTACAAAACTCTAATCCAATAGCTCTCAGTACAATATACAATCATCTCACACTGTCATACAAAAATTGGCAAATTCATGTGCCAATTTACTGCCTCCAGACAGACTGCCTCCTCTGCGCAATCCCTGCTGATGGAAATCCCTGCAATAAATGAATCCCTCTTGCCTAGGCTACGCATTCCTCATGGGCACATCCACTATGTGTGTGGTTGCACGAGTGCACTCACTAATGTCACAACTGATAGTCAAACTATCCCTTTCACCTGTTATCGCAACTGCGTCTCCACTGGATCTGACATGCACGTAGTTAACAACGGTAAATCTTCAGTTGCATGTGAGACCACTGATTGTGAATTAATTAATAATTAATTCACTTCTCTCTCACTAGTGTAAGCTCAGTTACAACTAGTACAATTGAGCTTAACTCACTTAACTGAGTTAAACTACTTTACTACTCACATAACTACACATATAACTATGTTACAACTTCAAATCACTCAGTTACAACTAATTTGACTTGCATGTCCCACCAGTCAACCTTTGAACTCAAATTTCCTATAGCTAAATGATTTGCCACTTCAGTTAACTATTTCCAAGTGATATTTGAGAATAGACTAATATTTATTGTCCAACTATTATTAAGGGATAATAATAGTCGACATATATCTATAAATAGAATTCTTTCACCATCTATAAATAGACATCATCTATAAATAGAATTTGCTCATCATCTAAAAATAGACTTCCACCTAAAAAGAGCCTGAGGTTCCATCCTAGTGTAGGTGCATAATTTTCACTAGGATCTTCTTATTGAATCTCAACACTCCCTCTCAACAAGAAAGGGATTATCCTTCACCCTGATCCTGTCTCTATGGTATTCGAATTTTCTCCTGGTGAGCGCCTTTGTCAGAATGTCTGCATCCTGATCTTCCGTAGGAATGTACTGAAGCAACATGATCTTCCGTTGCACACAATCTCTGATATGATGATACCGGATATCTATATTCTTAGATATATCATGAAACACAGGATTAATCGAGAGTTTAATGCAACTCTGATTATCACAATGAATCATTGTCGGATCTAAATGAGAACCAAACAAACCAACCAAGATCTTTCTCATCCAGATAGCCTCGCATGCAGCTTGACTCGATTCCATGTATTCCGCTTCCGCTGAACTGAGTACCACTGATCTCTCCTTCCTACTATACCAAGAAATAGTTGTAGATCTGGTACTAAAGATCCCCCCTAATGTGCTCTTTTTGTCCATTGGGCTGCCCACCCAATCTGCATCTGTGAATCCATGCAACTTCAACTCATCCGTTTGTCTGTACCATAAGCCATACTCATATGTGCCCCTCAAGTATCTCAGTACATGCTTACCCGCCTTCCAAAAGATCTTGGTAGGCTTAACCATCGCTTGACTCAGCTGGTTAATCGCATAGAAAATGTCTGGTCTTGTGTTCACTAGATACATTAGCGAACCCACTAACTGTCAATAGACAGTAGCATCCACTACCTCTCCAGAAGTAGCATCCTCTTTCCTCCAGTTTCCTGGAAGAGGAGTATCCATGGGTTTACAACCCTCCGTGTGAAACTTACCCAGTATCTCCCTTGCATACTTTCCTTGAGACACAAAAAGTTCACCATCTCGCTGCCATATTTCCAATCCAAGGAAATAATAAAGAAGACCCATATCCTTCATCTCGAATTCATTTGCAAGGTCCTCCTTGCATGAGTGTATCAGTTGCTCATCACCAGTCAGTATTAAATCATCAACATAAAGAATAATGATTAAAATATTACCCTTGAAGATCCATCTCGAACCTACCAATGATTTGTCAACCGGTCTTGGGACAATTTCCCATGCACTGGTTTTTAGAATGGAGTCATACTCCTCCACCATTGCATCAACCCAAGTGGGATCCTGCACTACTTCCTGAAAGGAAGATGGTTCAATCACAATACATTTGCTCATGACAACCATGTATCCAGTAAATCGATTAGGAGATTGTATATGTCTGCACTGTGAAGTAGCGGCTCCTACATTTTGTGCAACATCTAGTCTCAATCTATCAAATTCGTGGTGCGCTTTCTTTAATTTCTAATGGATGGCTATGCATGAGTGGCTTCCTCCACTCCATTAACCTCATCATGTGGTTGATCCACATCTTGAGGCTCATCTTTGGGAACCAAAAGTTCCTCCTCTGCATGCAAGTCTAGCTCCCTCTCAAGCGACAACCGCATGGCTTTCCCCTCATCAAATTTTATATCCCGTCGCATAACAGTCATCTTACTATTAGGAAAATACACACGATAATTATGGGGTGTTTCTATGTACCCCACAAATATCCCAACTTCGGCAGTCGATTCCAGCTTCTTCTTGGCATCCTTGGTCACATGCACATAAACAGATGAGCCAAAAATATTAAAGTGTGAAACATCAGGTTTCTTACCAGTGAAAGCTTCTTCAGGTGTACTCATGCCAAGTACTCTATGAGGACAAAAGTTTTGCACATAAACCGCACTATTGCATGCTTCCACCCACAAATGCATTGGTAGGCCCTGATCATGCAACATCGCTCGTGCTACACCCATGATCGTTATGTTCTTCCTCTCTGCGACCCCATTTTGTTGTGGGTTATGAGGCGCTATGAGTTCTCTTCGAATTCCTTCTTTGTTGTAGAAGTCTTTGAATTCGTTAGAGATGTATTCTCCACCATTATCACTCCTCAGAGCCTTCACTTGCTTCCCTTACTCTTTCTCCACCAATGCTTTAAACTCACAGAACTTTGAGAATGTTTGATCCTTCTTCTGCATGAAGAAGATCCAGCATTTACGAGAAAAGTCATCAACAAAAATAACATAATAATTATGTTTTGTTGTTGAAGCAACCGAGAATGGTCCACACACGTCTATGTGAACTCTCTCCAAGATCACCAAAGCATGGTTCTCCTTTTCATGAAAGGTGGACTTTACATACTTCCCCATGGTGAAACCCTTGCACTGATCTAACTAAGCAAGTGTTCCCATTGTAAGTCCAATAGATATTTGTTGCATGATTTTCAAGGCTCCATGATGAAGATGGCCCAATCACCTATGCCATAATTCACCCTCATCCTGGCTCATCACTTTTTTGCCTTGCCCATCATGGCAGTGCAACCATCTACCTCCAGCTTGTAGAGATTCTTAACTCAAATCCCTATATTCTTGACTTGACCCGTTGTTTTATGTCACAGGAAAGCTTTTCCATCGCTGAAAACAACGCCATAGCCTCTATCCTCCAACATTGCGACTCAGACCAAGTTTTTCTTCAGACCTGGAACATGCATAACATCTTTCAATTGAAATGATTTACATGAATCCCTCTGAAAGGTAATGGTACCAATATCAATCGCACTGTATCGTCCATCGTCGCCCATCTCTATATGCATTTTGAGATCTTTCTCCTCCAAGTCACTGAAAAACTCCTTATCTCCCGTCATGTGGAATGAAGTGCCACTATCCAAATACCACATCGATCCCAATGCACTTGACGCCATGCATGCGATCAAGGAGAAGTCAAGTTCAAATTGCGAGGCAAGGGCCTCACCAGCTACAACTCCAACAACCTTCTTATTCTTCTTCTTCTATGGACAGTTAGTAGCGAGATGCCCATGTTCGTGACAGTAAAAACACTTCACTTTGGACATATCCAGCTTCTTGCCTTTAGACTCGGATTTTGAATGGAATTTCTTCCCCTTCCCTTTCCTTGCCTTGGCAGCCAAAGCACAATCCTCTTAATCATCTTGTTTTGATGAAGAGCCATCTCTGATGTTCCGCCTGAACTCCTCCTGCACTAGATCTAACCATAGTCGTTCCCAATCTGGCAATTTTTCCCTTCCATTGACAGAGGCTTGATAACTGTGCCAATTCTTGGGAAGTCATAGGAGAGCCAAGCTCACCAAATCATCATCAGTGACTGTTATTCCCACACTCCGCAGCTCATCTCGACATTGGACAAACTTCGTGAGATATTTTGGAATGGAGTCTCCCTTCTCCATCTTGATCTTCTTGAGTTTATCTTTGAGCGCCAATTTCCTATGGTCGTTGTTGTTTTGGAATAGATCCCTCAAAGCCTTCCACATTGCATATAGTGTGGCTTTCCCATGGAGGTTTGAGACAATGTGGTCTCTTACTCCCTCAAACATGATCCTCCTCGCCTTTGCCACTTTCTTTTTCCATGCATCAAGATTTGCAACGTCTGCAGCATTTGGCTTAGGAACATCCTTGTCAATGAATTCCTTCAAGACATTGTCTTCAAGTATTGCCTCCATCCTGTCCTTCCAAGAATTGTAGTTCGAGCTGCCCTCGAGTGCATACTGTAACCTCAAGCCATTGAAATCCATTTCGATCTTGAATCAACTGTAGCACCAAGAAAGTCTTTCTGCAAATTCAAATTCTATCCAATCATAAACTCAGCTTCTGTAATCTTCTACGCTCTGATACCATGTAGAAATTTCAATACAAATTATGTATTGCCCCGATTCTCCTGATCTAACAATTATATGTCATTGTTAAATACAGAATCGCTTCTACTAAAATTCTTGTGGAATTTAAAACACGATCGCCAATTGCAATATCAAGAAGAAAGATCAATCACACATAACACAGATGTTTTACCGGGAAAGCATAAAGATAAAAACCCCACTATCATATATTATGTATATATCATGGATCATGAAAAAATCTCATACAAAACTCTAATCCAAGAGCTCTCRGTACAATATACAATCATGTCATACTGTCATACAAAAATTGGCAAATTCATGTGCCAATTTACTGCCTCCAGACAGCCTCCCTCCTCTGCGWAATCCTTGTTGATGGAAATCCCTRCAATGAATGAATCCCTCTTACCTAGGTTGYGCATTCCTCATAGGCACATCCACTGTGTGTATGGTTGCATGAGTGCACTCACTAATGTCACAACTGATAGTCAAACTGTCCCTTTCACCTGTTATCTCAACTGGGTCTCCATTGGATCTGACATGCATGTAGTTAACAAYGGTAAATCTTTAGTTGCATGTGAGACCACTGATTGTGAATTAATTAATAATTAATTCACTGATCTCTCACTAGTGTAAGTTCAGTTACAACTAGTACAATTGAGCTTAACTCACTTAACTGAGTTAAACTACTTTACAACTCACATAACTACACATATAACTTTGTTACAACTTCAAATCAGTCAGTTACAACTAATTCGACTTGCATGTCCCACCAGTCAACCTTTGAACTCGAATTTCCTATAGTTAACTGATTTGCCACTTCAGTTAACTATTTCCAAGTGCTCATTGAGAATAGACTAATATTTATTGTCCAACTAATATTAAGGGATAATAATAGTCAACATACATCTATAAATAGAATTTGCTCACCATCTATAAATAAACATCATCTATAAATAGAATTTTCTCATCATCTAAAAATAGACTTCCACCTAAAAATAGCCTAAGGCTCCATCCTAGTGTAGGTGCATAATTTTCACTAGGATCTTCTTGTTGAATCTCAACATTTCGGTCTGTACTAGTCCCTTCACTTCATGGATCCCTATATTATGTCTCCTTCAAAGATGATGTTTCTAGGAAGACATGGATATATTTCGTGAGAAAGAAATGAGAGGTTTTTGAGAACTTCAAAGAGTTTAAATGTCTTGTGAAAAAACAAATAGATAAGAAGATCAAGGTGTTGAGAATTGAAAATGGAGGTGAATTCTTTCAAAAGGATTTTGAGAAGTTATGCAAGAAATGTGGCATAGCACACCAACATACCACACCATATACCCTACATCAAAATGGATTTGCTGAGAGAATGAACATGATGTTGATGGACAAGGCAAGGAGCATGCTCAGTGGTGTTTGGCTTGACTTGACTCCACATTGTTGATTTTTCAATAAGCTAGGCTTAAGCATGAAGTTCATTCCATTTTCATTATTTTACTTAAACCATAAACAATTTGTTGCAGCAACCAAGATCACAAGAAGAAACACCATACACAAGTACACAAGAAGTATCTTGGGAAACACTTCTCAACAAGGGAAGAAAACCCAGTCAATCCTTTGTTATATTCTTTAAGAGAAAGACCTCCACCACCATAAAACCTAGCACACAAAAGGCTGCTCACAAACCCTAGAATACTAGCACCCAAGAGAGGTGTGCACTTTTCCCAAGAAGTAAGTACTTGCTGAAATTTCCAAACTCACACTTGTGATATGATTCCTCAATGGGGAATTTACCTTTATTTATATTAGACTGAACCTGTCAACAATAGTGTTTATTGGCACAACAGAGCCGACCTCAATAACTCATAATATAATTAATAATTACCATATTAATTATCTTTCACTTTATGGCGGCGCTGACCTATACCCTTTACATCACAAATAGGGTTACAGGTAAGTCTGACTCTTGTACAATATAGCAAGGGATATCATACACCCACTAGTGCTTAGCCACGAGGGGCACATCCATCTGTGCTCAACCACAGGGATGTCCAAATCTTTATCTCATTGTGTCTCACAGGAGAACCACACTCACTAGTGCTCAGCCACTGGGATCACGTTCACCTCTGCTCAGCCACAGGCACGTCCAACTAAATAGATCTCTTTCTCACTGCGTTACAAAGGAGAATCGTCTGGAGTATCATCTCAACTCTCTACACAGAGGAGGCCAATACATCGTTTCATCTCTGTCTCGGAATGATACACCCAACTCATGGGCTTCCACACACATGGGCACACAACATTCCATCTCTATCTCAAAGAGGAACTACATATCCATCTCATGGGATTCCCTACACAGGGGCACAAAACATTCCATCTTCGTCTCAGAGAGGAGCCATGCACCCAGCTCATGGGATTCACCACCTCACAAAGGGGCACAACTTTCCATCTCTGTCTCAGAGAGGAACCACACACCCATCTCATGGGCACACCCAACTCATGGGATTTCTCTCACCCCACACAGTGGCACACACAATGTTCCTTCTCTGTCTCAGAGGGGAACAACACACCCATCTCATGGGCACACCCAATTCATGGGCCATCTCTTAGGTCGAATCACTCAGACTGTGCCTTGGAGGATGTCTCACGCAGTTGTAATCATCAACACTCCCTCTCAGCTACGAAGACATTCTCCATCAGGCCAAGTCTCTCACGGAAGTACTCGAACTTCATCTTGGTTGTAATCCTCAACACTCCCTCTCAGCTAGGGAGGTAATCTTCACTAGGCTAGGTCTGTCACAGAAGTACTCAAATTTTTTTTTGGCAAGCGGTTTGGTGAAGGTATCTGTAATCTGCTCATGTGTAGGAAGGTACTGCATGTATACTACTTTCCTATGCACCATGTCTCTGATATAATGATATTTTATCTCAACGTGTTTCGATCTATCATGAAACACAGGATTCTCAAAGAGCTTCACACATCTATGGATATAGTAATAGAATCCATCTCATGATCAAATAAATATGTTAGAGGCTTGTGAAGCCACACTGCTTCTTGACTGCCATACTCAATGTTATATACTCTACTCCTGCGGTACTCAAGGCCACGGAGCTTTGTTTCCTGGTGCACGAGGAAACCATGGAAAACCCCAAGGTAAAACAACAACTGAATGTACTCTTCCAGTCCACTGTACTTTCTGCCCAATCTGTATCGACATATCCATGCAAACTCAAGTTCACACTTGGAGGCATATCTCAGGCCATATCCAATTGTGCCTGGTATATATCTTAATACATGCTTTACTGTTATCCAGTGAGTCTGTCTCGACTGACTCATGGATTAAGCACATTCGTTGCATAGCATATATCAGGTCTGGTGTTCACTAGATACATCAATGATCTAATCAACTATCGATACAAATGTGGATCAATCTCGTCTGAATCATCATCACTTATTTTCATCAAATCCATAACCATCGGTGTAGACACGGATTTGCATAATGTCATATTGAATATCTTTTAAAATCCTCATTGTATATTTCCCTTGACTCAAGAAAACTCTCATTGGTCCTTTGTCATACTTATTGTCCCAAGAAGTAGTGCATCATACCCAGATCCTTCATCTCTAAATCAGAATTCAAGGCTTGCTTGTATCCAACAATAAGGCTTCCAGACTTTCTTTAACCTGTACACATGAGATTTCTCATCCTATATCACAAGTCCTTATGGCTTCTTGATGTAAACTTCTTCCTCAATCTCACCATTGAGAAAGGTTGTCTTTACATTCATCTGATGTAGTTTCCAACTCATGGATGATAAATGGAAGTGAATCGAACTACTGGGTCGAATCTCTTATCATAGACAACTCCCTCTTTTTGTGGGAATCTTCTGGCTACAAATCTCGCTTTATATTTCTCGACACTTCCATCAGTTGTATGTTCCTTTGTCCCTTGCAGAGTTTGTTGAGTTTAGATAGGCCTTTCATGGCCTACTACAATGTTTCTGGAAATATCAACTGGAGCAACTGGATCAATAATTGTTTTCCTATGAACTGTTGAAGGGGAGAAGGTAACTCTTCCTTCTTCTCATTTTGTTTGACTCTCTATGAGACAAGTAACTCCCTCTCAAGTCTGAAGGATAGATGTCTTCTTTTATTTGTTTGCTAGATCTTTTAAGTCTTCAGGTGCTCTACTGACTCTTTGGTATTTTATGACTTCTATCATAACAATCAATTAATAAGGTTTGGACTCTCGTACCAGGGATAATGGTCCAAGTCATGAGGGCTCCCACACTAGAGATAATACCCTTAACTTATTAAGAATGAAATCGCATATAAGTTTAATGATTACATCAAACAATTTACCTGGGTCTGCAGTCATTCTCAATTTTGTATTTGGTTTAGAGGAAGTAATTCTCATCTCTCTTATATTCATCCTTTTGAGGTGGGTCTGGATAAATGTCAGCGGTGGAAGCATATTGTGTTCCTTTCTTCCTAGTCGGACAATTTCTCACATAGTGTCCATATTTGTCACATCTGAAGCATTGTATCTCTGAAACATATCTTCTATGATTATGACCTGAAGTTGATGGAGTCTTCTCATCCTTGAATGTTTGTCTGAACTTTATTTTGAATCTTCCTCCTTTCTTTGTATGAAGTGCAAGAGCATGGTTGTCATCAAGGGAGTCTTCCAATCCTCTATTTCTAAGTCTAAGTTCTTCTTGAGTACAGTTTTTCCACAGATGATCAAAGGTAATTCTTCCCTTCCACTGATGCTTCAAAGAAAGGGTTCCCAGTGTTTTGGAATAATGTTCAGAGTGGATAAGACAAGTTCTATGTTAGACATGTTTTTTCCAATGGCACCTAGCTGATCTTTGATCTCTGATATCTTCATAAAGAAGGTAGCAGCTATATTACCTTTTGTCATCTTGGTACTTTTAATTTGGCCCTTTAAGGTAAGGCCTCTGAGGGTGTTGTCACTTTCAAACATATCTTTCAATGCTTCATACATTTCATAAGTTGTCTTTAGGTTGGAAATATGAGGTAGGTGATGATCTCTTACTGAGTAGATGATTATTTTCCTTGCCTTGACATCTTCTTCCCTTCTTATTTCCTTCTCTTCATCGGTAGTTGTCTCTGGTAAAATCTTTTGTATCACACTCAAAAGGTCATCTTCTTCAAGGGTGATCTGAATCCTTGACTTCCAATACCTGAAGTTGCTTGATCCATCAAGCGTATCTTCCACTAAAGTTATGTTCTTCATATTTTCAGATTTCTTCACAAACTCTCGCCAACTGAACTTAGAAAACCTAATGGCTAGGTTAGACTAGTAACCTTAGGTTTTGTTGGGCTTATGACTACCAACAATAAGCTTTGAGAGTGTCATAGGAATATTGTTGAGCTGAAACGTTCCTTCAATGAGTTGCAGGAACCCTAAAATCAAAATTCTACAGAAAATTGTGGAACCATAGAAACCCTATTAGCACTCCAAGAAACTCTCCTAGGCTGTATATCAGAGATGCCTGGTAACTTAATCTTTTTGGTAACTATTTTCTCAATAATAGGTGTGGGTTTGGATCAAGATGAATATCTTAATCACTGGATTGTATCTTCAATACAGTCTAGCTATATTCATGCGATACAAGGCCTTCAGGAGCTATTATCAGATAGGTTTGTAAAACAAATGGATAAGACGACCAATCAGTTAACCAGAACATACATAGGCAATATATATGATGGGTCAACAAACTAGCCAACGATGCTTATGATTCTTGCTTAACAGTCAAAAGTAAGATGACAGTTACCATGGGACCATTAAACATAGACAAAAGAATGATTTCAACTCATATGCATAGAGAAAGATGAAGAAGAGTCTGACAATAACAAATGAAAGAAGCTTGCAAGATTAATATATTAAAGAAAGTGTCTTTTATACAACAACAGTAGATTATAGAACTCAAAATCGAACCCCGTGTTCATCAAATGTTCTTGTCTTTATAGCCTTCTACAAACAGTTCCTAGATCCTAGATTACTGGATCGAATTTTGCCAAAAATAGAAAATCAATAATTGGCCCAAGTAGACTAGATCAATTCGACTTCTCGACTGATCTTTATGTTCTTTAGATTCTTTCTAGGGGTAGTGATCCTTCTGAGGCTGTTGGATCTCATGTGATATGGGAGGAATCGAACTTGACACTTGTTGACAGTCAAACAGTCTTATATCCTTGACAATAGTTAACCGTTGTTCACCTTTTCTGTCTTTTAAAGTGTTAGCACTCTGTAATTTGCCCAAGGCTGTGGATGCAGTCACAGAGGAAACATCAAAACCGCTTCGAGTCAGGGATCTAGCCCTCCGAGACTCAGAGAGGGATCTCTCTATCAAATTTATATTTGTTTGAATAGATATTAGGCTAGCTAATGGGTTCATAATTTGGATTTTTTAACAGATTGGCTAGAACAGGAGAAAAGAGGTCCATTGGGTAATGGGGTCGCAATCTGAAGCTCAATCAAAAAACAAGTTCTACGGGCAGCCTTACAGGGAAAGGTAGGCACTCTTTGTGGATTCTTTAAATTTGATTTTGGATTTAGAGGAGCAAGATGAGAGGATCAGGCAATGACAGAGCAATCAAGAATCCTGAAATTTACCTTTGAGGAGAAAACATTGACAATTATGTCAAAGCTAGAAACAGAGTGTATGTCTCAACAAATTATGTTATTTGAACTTATTTGCATAATTTAGAGTATGAATAACTTAAGAAATACAATGGAAACAAATTACAATGAATGAGGAAAACATCACCACCAAAAATGACACATGAATCCTATAGTTGTTGTGACTGTATTATTGAATTGATGAAAATACAGAAAGCTCAGTGAGCTGTGTTACAAAAACTCAATCATGGTCCCCTGACTGATCAATCATTTTACATTAAAATCATCTGAATAAATAGGGGAGATCCCCCAACAAGTTGTGTAAGTTGTATTTAACCGCCTCGGCCAAAAATAGCCACAAATCCCCAAAAATCTGGAACTGTCCGCCATGAAAGACGGGTCAAATCTATGCGAAAAAAAAGGTCCACTCAGACATTTGTTTCTCTTTAATTATGACACCTGGGCAAAAACTGAAGGAGTTTGATTTAGATGGGCATGTGCTGGACAAAAAACTCCTTCAGTTTCGCCAAATTCGCCTCCAACTCATCGTAACAACTCCCGCAAAATCAGGATTGTAACGGAAAAATGGAAAAATGGAAAAAAATGGCTTGAAGATGGCTTCGATTTTCCTTTCTCGCGGCACCTGTGAAAAAATTGAGAGAGGTTTTTGTTCTTCATCCTGTTACGGAGAAAAACTTCTCTCGGTTTTTCAAAATTTGATTTATTCTGCCCGAAAATCGTTTTGAAAGTTAACTGGTCAAAATGATGCGAAAGCGGTTTTTTCGAGGGCAGAGTGGTATTCCAGACCCCCCCCTGAGGTGGTAAGCGGTTTTAGGGGGGGGGTTCGCTGGCATGTGGAGCTGACACCTGTCCGGAGGGTGGTTTTAGAAACTACTTTATTCCGGACCCCCCCCTCTCGTTAAACTTCGAATGGCGAGGGGGGGTCCGAAAATTTCCTTATTCGTTGATTTATATTTGACGTGATGTATGAAGGTATGGGAGGGTAGACTTAGGGTAGTGTTTTAGTTTGGTTTTTATTTTTCATCTTTGTTTTTTAATATTATTTTGATTTTAATGTTTTGTTTATGTTTTTTGTTTTGTTATTATACTTTTTATTATTATTGTTTTATTACTTTGTTTTGTTATATATTTTATTTTGTTTTGTTTTTTATGTTTTTTATTTTAATATTTGTTTTATTTAATATTAATTAATCAAACTCTAACCTAATTAATAACTTAGATTTTTAACTTAATTATTAATTAATTAATAATTAATTAATTATTAACTAGTTAGTTATTAGCTAGTTTAACCTATTCTAACTATACTAACATTTATTATTTAATCTAATTAACTTTATTGTTATTTTTGTTTATCCTAAGTTTGATTATTCATGGATGGGTGGTGGGAGAGATGTGGCTAAGGGACGAAAGGACAAGGGAATGAGTGGCGCAGAGGCGGATGAAGGATGCAGAAGAGGTGATGGAGGATCGGGTGAAATGGATGGATGGATGACACGTTGGGACAGGGCCTGCCAAAGAAAAATGCTTCATTCCTAACCCCCCCCCCCCC
>ML786657.1:148812-162520 GCA_009831015.1 Picea engelmannii | reverse complement strand
TATCTAACTCTTTATACTTGATCATGATTAGGATAGGATATAATAGAATGGGATTAGAGTAGCATAATTTAATTTAGTTGTAGATAGTTTGTTTCATATTTTTTTAATTATGATCATGTGAGGACAATTTGTTCTCCAGTTTGTAATTGAAAACCCTTACGTGGCAACCAGGCCCACATATTCGTTGGAAGTTCCATCCCAAACGAGAGTAGGTCTAATTGGGACATGCGATCGAGCATTTTCCCTTACCTACTTGATAGGCCATTTGGACCCGTCAACAATAGTATCCATGTTGGTGAAGTGAGTGGGATATTTACAAATCATATTGGTATCAGAGCAGTTGAATCCTTGACCATGACACAATTGTTTTTACTTTGAAGAGAGTGCATACTCAACATGGGCAAAGAAAAGAGAGAGAGGTTGGAAGACTTAACGACCATCAACACTCAACTTTAAGAAGAGAACAAGCACTTGAAGAAACAAGTCCATATGTTCAACCAAAGGATGAGGGAGATGGAGAAGAACCTTTAGAGCTTGAAAAGGTTGGTTCCAATACTAAAGAACTAGTTTGTTGAACACTAAGGCTCCCTCGCTACGACCATGGAAGATTGGGACAAGAATAGAGTGCAGCTTGTACGCTTTGGAGAGAAGGTCATTTAGTTGAGTAGTTGGTAAGAAAACAATCTCACTCAAGTGATGGCTTAGCTACAAAAAGAGTTAGCAAAGAAGGAAGAGTCCTTGGCAAAGCTCCAAGAGACTGTCAAAGAGCACCGGGAAGCAAATCCATTGTCGAGGCTAGCACCATGACTGAGACAACTTTGGTAAGCTCACCTTTTCTAGACATTTTTTAGGAGCATTTGGGTGATTTTGAAAATCATACTAGAGCCATTGGTTAAAAATTGTTAAAGCAGATGGGATACAATGGACAAGGCCTAAGAAAGAGAAGTCAAGGCATCCTAAATCCCACTACAGTTGCAGAGAGGGACAAGCATGAAGACCTAGGTTTTGATGGAGGAAAAGAAAAGGACATGAACTAAAAGACCACATTTGTGAAATCAAAGAAGATGACAAAATTGGCATGCTCATCAGAAGGAAGAGAAGCAGCATAAGAAGGTGGCAACCCACTACCACCTCAACCTTCTTATGGCAGATTGAAGAAGGGAAATGATGAAAAAAGTACAAATACTAAGTCTACTTTAGCACTTAGAGCAAGTAGCAAGCCAATCAATTTGGACAAGAAGGAGAAGAAGACTAAGAGGTCTACATCAAACAAGACATTCCTTGTTTGTCATTGTCATGGGAAGAAAGGCTATCTTGAGGCATCTGTTGGGAGAAGCAAGCCACATACCACAAGACAGATAACTTTTAGAGGAGGAATGGTAAGAAGACTTCTCAAATCCAACAATGAACCTAGAGGCACATGGAGAGAAGGAGTATGTCAAGAAGTCCCTATAGTATAAATAAGAACTTTTGCCACTACTATAAGTTGACAAGAGATTGGGAAGCAAAGTGTTGGTGACTTCATCTAAAGCTTCACCCCATAAATTGCACAGCCAAGAAAAGAGTGTGGAGAGTGAAAAGTAAAGTTTATGAAGAGTACAGAAGAGGTCAACCTCACCAATGAAGTAAACAATTGTTTGGTGGAAGCAAGAGAGAACAAAGAAGGATATCAAACATCAGTTGACATTTATTTCATTAAAAGTTGGTTGAAAAAAGACTCGCCAGTGAATAAACCAACTTACCAATGATTTCGACTCCTACAACAAACATGTAGGAAAATGCGAGATGGCCATTCAATTGACATGGCTGCATAGAATTGTTTCAATGCTAGGAAGCAATTGGTCCTAGGAGAAGAAAGCAACGACATGACTTTTTGTCAAATTGTTATGTGATGGCATGGCTTGTTGGGGTCACACTGATCAATAAGATCGGCAATCAACTTGGCTTCAATGACTACCAAGATGGACTATCTCCAAGTTAGAGAGAGATGGGAATGAATGTTGATTACCTAGTTCGGATCTAGAGATTGCTCAGAGCTAAGAGTCAATGAGTAGGACTCTACATTGCGGGAAAAAGCGAGCCAACAACTAGAGCTACAACCATAGCCAGTGACCAGAGTCAGCAACCAGAGCCATGAGACAAAGTCAAAGTTGTAGCCATGAGCCAAAGTTAGAGTCATTCCAAAGAAGCAGACATAAGGCACATTGATCTAGATTGGTTTCCCTCAAGATTTTTGAGATCAAAAAGCTGTTAAATGGGGAAATGTGATCCAAAATGGGTCTGAACCAATTAATGGTTGTAAGACTCAATACCCACAAGCCAATTCGACAATTTATGAAGGTTAGCAAACTATGAAAATCAACGCAAATTTAAAAATCGAATAAGACAAAAGAAAAAAATAGAGAATTAAATGAAAAGAAAATAATAAAATATGAGAGAATAGGCCGAGGAATGGGAAATGAAAGGTTATCCCGTTGGCCTTCCCATTACAAAAACTATACATATTTATTCCTTCACTTTCATTCTCAATGGGTCTTTTGGTTAAGAGAGGAGGATGCACAAGGAGAGTCATAGGTTGCATCGTACTAAAGATTGTCGAAATGAAAGCTAAGTAAGCATTCGAAGGTAGTTTTCCCATTCACATTTCCATGGTAAACACTCTGTCAATTATGAGTTTTATTGTGATGGTTGTGTGATTTTTGTGTACTAGAATATGGTCTTAGTTACATTTCAATGGATGGCTATGTAAATCTCAGATGGTATTGTCATTAATTCCTGCACATAATCAATCGTTATTAATCACTAGGTTAATCACATTAGCTAGTAATTGTAGACCGTCAATTTCATTGTTTAAGAGAGATCAAGGGTTGTGGCAACAAAGCTATTGCACTTTTGTAGAGGGAGTTTTTTGTTAGGATATTTATACACTTAGGATTTAGTTATGTTCAATTTGGTCTAATGTGTCTTTAGGTGAAAATGTGTTTCTTAGTGTGTTTCTTTAGTATGCATTTGTAGTTATGTAATTCGACGATCATGATATGTTCTAGAGATAGAGTGATATGATGACTCATATTCGCCTCGAAAAAGGATAGGAGCCAAATACATCATATCGATAAATAAATACTTAACCAAATGGCAAAGATAGAGCCAACGAAATAAATGAAAGAAGTAGCAGTGTTTGCACCCAAAGTTTTGGGTCTAGTTTTGCGTGTGCACACAAACGAAAGTTGTGCACACTCATCCAGAAGTTTTGTGAGCGCCTAAGGAGATGTGTGAGAGAATTCAATAGTGTGTGCATCAGACCAAGTTTTTTTAAGCAACGCGCCAAGTCTAAAGGCGGTCAAGAGTGCGTTAGTCTGAGTTTTGTCAGTTGAGCACAATGGTCCGAGTTTTGTTAGTTGCGTCGGAAACCAAGAAGATGTTCGTCGGAAGCAAGAAAGGAATCGTCGGGATATCTCCTGTAATGGTTGTTGCCAATAGTAGATGAAGACGTGGGGCAATCAAAAGATGAGCTAGCCATACAGTTAGGATTTCCCCTGATGTAGAGAACCTACGTGGAGTCCTGACAGGTGCAAGAAGTGTGCAAGGTCGTTAGATCAAAAAGGCGAGTGGAGAAGAATAGTGAAGGACAACGCTCCCTAGCAGAAAAAGATATAAAATAGAGCTCTCGGTTCATAAAAGAGGCTGGCTAATTTCCAAATGCATTAGTATCATAGCTCTGAGTTAACCTATTGTAATCTTGGGTTGTATGGAGAAGTCTCTTGTATCTTCTATGTGTCTAAATCTTAAAGCTCGACACAAGGTGTATATTGTTGTATTTCCATTGTTTATATAGTAATGAGAGGAAGTGTTATGGCTATTCAACTAAATTATTCAAGACAATGTATATCTCTAATACGATCGAATACATCCAATAATAAAGATATGGTAGTTTTGTTATATCATGTGTTTGTTATGAATGAGTAGCACCTGTGCGTGTATAGATTTAATTCTTATTTCTTATTAGAATATCAAAGATGAGTTAAATGGATGCCATATACAATATTGTTAGGTATTTTTGATCCTCCATCTGCCATACAAGACCTTATGGTCTATATGATCCTCTCTACATCTCGGGTGAGACCTTCCTCGGCCTTGGTCGAAGATTGATATGTGTGTGCTTAGGGGTTTTTGTTGGACATGCTCTGGACGAATCCTGGGTCTCAAACCCCCCAGTGTTAAGAAGGTTAGTGCATGTGCAAGCATGTACTGAAACACCGACACTGCACAACCCCAAAAAATGGTTATTTTGTCAGGACCTGAAGTCTTGTTGAGATTGATTGGGGATAATAGAAATGTGGTGGCATCCCTCTAAGGAGGAGATTCAAGACTGGATAGAAATGAACGAGTATGAGTTTCCTCTATGAGAGACAAAAGGATTGCAGGTGAACTTGAAAGAATGGAAAGTTAGATATCTTTTCTTTGATCTGCATGAACTCTTTTTTGTAGAATTTCCATATTTGTTGCATGAATGGTTAAAAAGACAAATGAAAGTTAATTCGACTGTGTTACCATCAAAGTCAATACTATGGGATCAAAACAATCTTGATAGTCTAAAGGAACTAGATAACAAGTGGACTTGGGCTATTGATTTTTGGTTTACTCGAGTGAAGGAAGGCTACATTGTTGAGTTTGTTATAGAATATAGTGATCCTTTCAGCGAGGCTGAAAGAAATTTTGAAGAAGGTCCAAGAAAGTGGATGTTAGAAGAGATTCCCCTTTGGATCAAGATGTTGTTCGTAGAAAAAATAATGATGTGCATGGATCCTGATAGGATGGTTGAGTAAACTCCTAGTGCTAGGAGGGGTTTCGGGAAAAGGTGGGGAAAAATGAACCAGAGCATGGATCCAGTGAGGAGGATCCAAGAAGTTGTTGAGACGAGGTGCGAACTGGAATGGAACCAGAAGAGTAGACGAGAAAAAGAGTTGAAAGATACGAAAGAAGAGTTGAGTTGAGGGAGAAAGTTAACCAGAAGAGTAGAGAAACGTTAGCCGAGGGTGCGTAGCGAGGTGTTAGACCCATAATGAAGAGGAAGCTCACACCAGGCACTGGTGTGGGAGAGGATGTTGTGCCAAAGTGGAGCATAGGCAAGGACATGCCTGCGAAGAGGCTTAGAGTCAAAGATACCAGTAGTGACAATAGTGGTAGTGAGGGCCTAGGTGACAAAGCTCATACCCTTTGGTTGTTGTGGTATGCTGCAACCTTAAGAGAAGGAAGGGCGCACATGTGTGGTGTGCAAGTGCAAATTTATGGTTCACCGGTGGACTCGGAAGAGGAAGAGTCACAGAGTTATGCACTGACAAGAAGATAAGTTGTTGCGTAGTACGGTGGGGTGCCAATCAGACGAGATTTTGGCTCTCGGTATAGTGGTAGTACATTGAGTAGCCAAGTGAGCGGCGCATGGAGAATTCGTGTATTGAGTGGAGAAACCGACTCTGTGCAAGGTGGCAGTGCGCAGATCAGATTGAGAGATGAAATGTGTAGTGGCAGTGCGCAGATCAGATATGGAGATGAATCACATAGTGGCAGTGCATGGATCGGTCCGAAGACAGGCACACACATTGGTGGTACACAGTCAGATAAGGAGAAGAAGGCACAGAATGTGGATGTGCCATAAGTGAAGGAAGATAGAGGCTCCACTAGTGGTGGGGGAGACGAATTGATAATCTTGGATAGTCTTGTGTGGATGCAACTAGATAGCTCTTTAGGTCCCCTCACAAGAAATGTCAGGAGAATATGGTCTTACCCCACCTTTGTTCCACCCCCCTTGTGCATTTTTAATCAAGAAGAACATGCAATAGATAGTGAAGAGGTTAGTGTTGAAGAAAGTGAAGAAGAGGAAAGAAGTGACAACACAAGTGAAGGAGAAGGTGAAGTCAACAATACTTTACCCCAAGTAATAGTGGTGTGGAAGGATCTAGACAATAGCAGTCAGAAGAGTGGAACTAACTCTAGTTCCAAGATGGCCAACCAAGATAGTACGCTGGTATTTCTCGTGTTCCATGGAACGGGTAAGGATGATGCTGAGCAACATTGGTTCATCTGCGAAGCAATCTGGTCTGTAAAGAGAGTTACAGATGAGGTGGCTAAGATCATGTAATTGGAGTCTGCATTCAGGGATCGAACCCTGACATGGTACATGAAGTATAAGGCTACTCTGCTAGAAGGACAGGCGAGGTCCCTGGCCGAGATTGAAAAAGATCTACTTCGAGAATTTCAAAACCCATAATCAGAGTCCCAATCCATTACAAAAATCATGGAAATCAAGCAGAAGGAAGGAGAGATCGTCTGGAATTATGACCAACAGTTCAAAATCTTGTTAGATAGGTTGGTGTTCCACATCCAGGACATGAAGCATAGATAATGGTTCATTCCAAGGTTGCTCCCCCATATCCGAGTCCTTCTCACCCAGAAAAAAGGTGACAACTCAGGCCGAGGCAGTCAAGATTGCGATGCGCTTGGAAGCAACACCTAGAGGCGCATAAACATTGGTCAGGTTGGTGCAGGTTCAATCACAACTGGCCAACCTAACAATACAGTTGAAAGATACAACCAAGATAATGTCGTGCACGAACATGTGTGGTGCACTACACGTCACTCAGAAGGGCATCGACGAGACAAATGCTTGGTCCTTCCCAATTACATGACAATAGGTGTGTCGAGTCCATTTTTATCTGTATAGTCAAAATGGTGTGAAATAGGCTGATAGTGGGGCCATGTGCCACCCCACTTCCTCACCTTATAGAAGTATCAAGTAATGAATCACACCCCCTTCTATGAATTATGTAAATCCACCGGCCACGATATCAATAGCTACCGCTCCCCCTAGTTGATGCAAGATGATACCTAGGATGCATTTCAGGTACAAGAGGAACAAAAGGGTGGTGAGCACGGTGGAACCAATAGAGGCAAATATTAAAGAGAACCTCGAGGAGGGTATGGACGTGAACGTTAACGAGGATATGATGGAGGAGGCAGAAAACCCCCCACATGTTTCAATTACGGTGAGATTGGTCATGTATCACGATTCTACATTGAGTCGTGCATGCTCTGCACATATTGTTATAGTATTCAACATGTAACCGAGGACTGTCCATACTTGCTATAGAAATGGGAGGACAAGAAGGGTAATTGTAACATGGTACATGTCGAGCCGCGCAAAAACAAGAAGAAGAATGGAGAAGTGGACGTCTGAGTAGTAACCCGTGGAGGGGCGAAGACAGGGGCAGACTTCAAGCACATAGAAGGATCGGGTCAAAAAGCAGAGGGAAAGATTGGAAAGCTCCCCCATCCCCCTCCTAAGTTTGATGTGACTCAACAGAAGTAGTTTCTATGTGATACGCAGAGAGCCTTGGAACGAGCACGCGACGAGATGCAACACGTGACTCAGAGGTCTCTTGAAGAGGCATGGATCCAAGAGGAAGTTCAGATGGAGATACAAAGATCGCTAGAAGAAGCACGAATCCATGAAAAAGTGCAATGGGCGACACAGAGGTCACTGGAGGAATTTTGTGCGCGCAGAGAACTATAGTGCACAACACAAAGCTCTTTGGAGGAAGTTCGCATGCACGAAGAAATCTAGCACACAACCCAAAGATCAATTGAAGAAGCACGTAGACAGACTATGTTGCGATGCGCTAAGCAATAAATGTATGAACAACGCCAAGAAGAATTGTAATGCACAATGCGCGCATAAGCCTTGCGCGACCTCGATCGCATGGCAGAAGCAGAAGATCAAGCCAATACCTTCTAGTACTGTTGTTTACGTTAGCTCGGAGATCCAAAAGCTACAAGTAAGTTGACTCAGATGTTAACTGCTTGCATGAAAGAATAAGGAGAGGAGACCATCATTACAACTCCACTGCCAGAGACGGATGTATGCCAGGCCAACAAGCAAAAGCGCATTGGACAAGAGTTTAAGATGACATCAGAGCTTGGTGGGTATGATGTGGATGGAGTCACATTGGATCTAGGATCCAATGTCAACATTTTATCCAAGAAATTATGGGAAGTGATGGGGAAATCGAACTTGGTTTGGTCGTCCATTCAACTCCGATTATCCAATCAATACAAGATCTACCCCATCGATCGGCTGGATCAGGTGGAGGTGAATATAAAGGAGTTAAAACAAAATTCAACTTCAAAGTCATTAAAATCATGGATGAGTCGGACCCCTACTCTACATTGCTAGGAATTGATTGTGCTTTTGATAATAATGCGATGTTGAATTTGAAGAAGCACCAAATGTCATTTGAGATTGACACCCTGCGTGTGGTCGCGCCATCAGATCCATATGAAGGAGACCGCTATAATGAGTCTGTCGACGAGGATACGCAGAGCTCGACAATTGAAAATATTTACAAGGTCACGGATGCAAGGAGGATTACATCAATCCCATGGTAGACGGGGAATTAAGTTGGAGGAGTGTCAAATCTTATGACAAGGATTCCGAATATGCCTTGGATAGATGGAAGAATCAACTTTATGAGGTATTAATAAGGCGATGCGTATGGATAACAAAGGCGTTGTGATGGATAGGGTATGAACTTTTCGATGCCCTAAGGTTTGATGGTACTGGGCCAGTGGAGACATTCCTGGTCCAAATGGAGAAGACTGTCCCTGCTGAACAGAGACTCCAGGTCATGGATGTAGTGGTTCACGGGACCCCATCACAGTGTTGGGAGACTCATCGCCCGAATACTTAGAACTGGGAGCAGGCAATCGAGTTCACGCACGTGCAGTTCCAACACATCGTTGACTTTGAACTGGCAAACTGATATAAGGGTACGGAGGATCCCCAAGAACACGTCTACTTTTGCGAGTGGTGTTGCACTGCTAAGAACATCCCTCAAGCCTAATGGGACTATCAATTTTTCCATACCATGGATATGGTCCCCTGAAGCCAGTATATCTAGGAGGAACTCCAGAGGCAAACAAGTAAGTGGACCCATATGACTTCCCAGTTCCTTTTGACATTCTGGTTCACTTCGGAAAATCTAGTTGTTAGCGAAGCTCTCGGTCGGGTTAAGGAATTTATTTTTCATCGAAACGAAAGGTTGTTGGTCCACTGGTGGTCTACTCATATCATTGGTCGGTGGCCAAGCTAAAAGAAGCAGTACATTGTTGGAAGATTGAAATGGAAAACATTGACAATGGCGACCATAGAAGGTCTAAAAAGAACCTCCATTATGCACAGATCATGAAGAGGTCCTTCGCATGGTTGCAAAGTGGAAGCTGAGACAACCAAAGAATTAGCTACATGGTTTTCTTCTTGAGGAACAACTTCAATTGATATCTTTCTGAAGGATTTTGAAAGAGTCTAAGCTACATCTCGATATTTTTTTAACTTCTCATTCTTAGTTGCAAATCTCATTAAAACTTGCGACACGATGAGGGCTGAGTCACCTTTCACTTCCAGGATGGTGACACCTTTGTTGATTGCCAGATTGAGTCCCATAATCAAAGCTTCATATTCAGCCACATTGTTGGTGCAACAGAATTCCAACCTATATGAATGGTAAAAGACCTCACCTAACGGAGCTGTCAAAACTATTCCAGCACCTGATCCAAAGCTTGAGTGTGAGCCATCGAATTCCAAGGTCCAAATCCCTGCTGTCTCTTCAACTGTGTCCATATCCAACTTTCCTTCCTGAATGAACCAATCATTCAGACCACTATTGATGCACAAAAGTTGATCATCTATCTCATTGGGGTTTTCAACTGGTGATCCAACAAAGGGCTCATTGTAGATGGTGTAAAATCCTCCTTCATGATGAGGGATGATGGCTCTGGACTGCTCTTTGTGAATGCTTTCGTTCAAGTGTTTAATAAGGTCATTGCGTAGGATAATCCCAAAATTATTAATATCATTTACGACAACCACATTCATCAAGAAAGGAGCGCTGGGATAGGAGTCAAAGGCTACCTCGAGATTGTTAATGATTCCCTTTGTGAAATTATCTCTAGTATTTGCTTGTGAGATTTTTAGGCCCAATTGTTGCATAACTTCCTCTGTCATTATATTGGTTTTGGCTATTGGGTGTAGGAGACAGTTGTGGAGGAGAAAATCTTTGACTCGGAGGGAGACATAAAAGGGTTTGAACTCACAATTTTTAGAAATAGGTTGTCCCACCTGATGAATAAAAAGAGAGAATTCTTGAGGAAGACTTAGCCCAATGTTTTTGTGTGATGCATCCCCAACTTGATCCTCCGGATGGGCCCTCTTCAATGGAGGTTCTTGGGAAGAGACATCACTCTTATGAGAAAGGCTCCATTTCCTTTTGGCGGGAGCTAATTCGATTTGGAGGATGCTTGGGGGTTCAGGTTCTGCCATAGGTTCATTGCCTGGATCCCATAGTTCACAATTCAGGTTTCTTTGTTGAATGTAGTCATCAAAATCAAGATTTCTTTCAATCTGAAAGGCCATGTTTTGTGCTTCTTCTAAGGTTGTTGGTGACCGGTCCTTAACATTGAATTGCAAGGTTCCTTCTAAGGAGGACAGGTAGTGATCGATGATGGCTTGTTCTGAACCAAATTTTGACCGGATCTTCTTAAGGACAAGATTGAACCTATCACTAAAATCTCTTGTACTTTCACAGGGTCCTTTGCAAATGTTGAGGTATTGAGAAAAGGAGTCTTGTGAATGCTCATTATCGCACCACCTTATTTTAAAGGCCTTTTGCAGCTCTTCAATGTTTTTTATGCTTCCCTTGGGACGTCCATCAATCCAGACTTTAGCATCTCCTGTAAGAGAACTTGAAAAGAGCCTCATAAAAACATCAGGGTAATCTTGACCGGCCAAATGAAAGTCAACACTGTCGCAAAAATGGGTCCAATGTGAGTTTCCAGGGGTATCCTTTCCTGAAAAGAAAGGCAACCAAGAGTTTGCATTTGTGGGCAAATCATGTACTCCACCTTGAATGTTGCTAAGGTCAAAGCAGTTGAAACTCTCTGAATGAGACCATTTGTGAGGATTTGGATTGATTTGAGGTATAGGGTTTGTTAGAGTGGTGGTTGCCACAGTAGCAGGATTTGAATACATCTTTCCGCTACGGGTCATCATGGAGTCGCCAGATAGTTTTCCTGAAACTATCAAAGAATAGGGGAATAAAGTCTTAGTGGAGTCGCCAGGTAAGCTTGTAAGAGAAAATTCTTTGAGGCAAGGCTTACCAAAGGATTTGTCGTTTGAGGAAGATTGACTCAGTGTTCCCTGGCAACGGCACCAAAATGTTATTGCATAGTTTGTAGTTTAAGTCAAATGGATAAAGGATAAGGGTCAAACTGGCAAAACAGGAACCTTCCCCACCCAGTGTCACCACAATGGGGAGGTTCTTTCTGTTTAGGGAGGTTAGCCCAGGGGAGACGTCCTCGGTAACCTGGGGTTTGAAGAGGCAAAGAATATAAGGTCAAGAAGTAAGGTTTTTCCTCCTCTCAGATTACCACCGGTATCAGATAATCTGACTAATCATCCAATAAAGAAGTGAAGTCCCTGTTGAGAACACTTGCCCGGAACAAGACAATAACAACACAATATGTATTTTTGCAGGTTATAATTCAAAGGGTTAGTACTTCTTAATTATCTGATTTCATTTAATAAGCAACATAATAGACAAAATGAGGTCAACGTTTTGCTAAATAGCCTATGCAAGATCACCAATTCATCAATGTCTATAATAATGACCAAGCCAACAGTATTTTCACTCAACAATAGCTCAATAAATGCTTGACATCATCTTTAATTGCTTATTTGCTAGTTAGAAGGGTTGTTGCGTCAAGTATGACATCAGCCCTAGTTAGTGGCGTTAGGGTTAGTTAGGGTTTCAAAAATGAAAGTTTTAAAAGATGATTTTGAACACTACAAGCTCAACGTTGGAGAAAATACCAGTGCCTTAGGGTAAATAGAGTCAAAGTAAAGGCAAAAAGTCTCGGGAGGACTTAAACTTAGAGACTAGAGGGTAGGGTTCCAAGGTGCTGCAATGGCAGGGCCCTAGAATCAAACCCTAAGGGAAGGAGTCTCACTCTGGTGTTGCTTAAGCAAGGCCTCGTGCTCCTTCCTCTTTCTCTAAATGCACTTGGCAAAACGACTAGCTTCAAAGTACAGATTTAAGGGAGAAAGTGTTGCAAGGGCAAGGCTTTCAAAACCCTAGAAGGTGAAAACCCTAGGTGTAGACTCAACTAGGCCTAGGATGTCTCCTCTTTTCAACCTATAACTTCAATGCTAACTCAGAAAAGGAGAGAAAGTGTAGCAACGGCTAGGTTTTATCTTCCTTTATCAATGGCTAAAACAATTTCTTAAACATGGGGACATATAGCAATGACCTACTAGTGTGCTTGTTACCTAGGGTTTCAAGATTTAGCAATATAATAGCAATATAATAGCAAAATGTAAAAAATCAAGCCTACAAACATTCACTTAAGAAGTTTTGCATGAAAAATTCACATACATATCATGAAGAATGCGTAATCAAACCCTAGTTGTAAACCTTCCATGAGAGAAACACCATATATGAGAAGAGAAATCCTCCAAGAAGAGTTGTGCCTCACTTAGAACACCAAAAATACCAAACAAAAGGCTAAAAGATAGTCTCTCACAAGAGAGTGAGTTATGTTCCTCTAAAATGAGGAAAAACGTCCTCTATTTATACCAATCCATGACCTTTAAATTAAAAAATAGGTCATCAAAACAGTCGACAAGGCTGACTACAAAATTTACACTGTTTTTGCATTAACTGCTAGAAAAATGACATAATATGAGCAAAAGGTGGGACGTCAAGCCCTTTTGAGGGAGACATTGGCCCTTTTTGGGCATATCCAGCATCCAGAGGCCAGACGTTGGCCCTTCTAGGGCTCCTCCAAGCTGCCACACGTGCCAAATAGCTCCATCACACTGCCACACGCTCAGGATAACGTCCTACTCTGCTGGGTGACGTCCTATCCATCAAAGGGCAAACGTTCCATCTGAAATGGGTGATCCCCCCTAGGTCGGGCTCCGGCAAAGTGTCCTGGGTGGAATGTCCTTCTTTCTTCCTGTGCAAAGGCTCATCACAATGTTGTCCTGTCTCTGCCATCCCAGCAACCATCTGATGGGCTCTTCAGCCCCATGGAGGTCCGAGCTAATCATATCCCCATGTGTACCGGTCCACTGGTACCTGTCCGTTGGGTATGGTCCTGCACATCAAAAACTTCTCCCTCCATGGGCTCATCAGTCCTTGGGATCATAGCAATGTCAATCATATCTCATCATTAAATTTATCAAATACATGCATAAACCCCTAGCATATCCTCTAATAGCTCAAAGACATTACATTGATCTACTATACAAAGATGAAGAGATAGACAGAACAACCTATTGGGCTGGTATCCATAAGAAGATGGAAGTTTCCACAGAAGATTATTCAAGCCATGTTCATGAAGTGATATGGTCTAAGGATGTCCAGTCATAGTGAAGACCATGGGTAAGTATTGTCCGTGGGTGCCTTTGTAGGAGGTGAGTTGTACCCGCCATGGATGCCTTTTTCCAAGCCCCTTTATTGCCTTTATTCTTTATTTATTGCTTTTTCTTTCTTTTTACTTCAAGGTCTGACCAGAGGACACTGCCTTGGCATGGTGACCAGAGCTGACAGTGTTACCCACTGGTATTTTCGCAGAAATGATAAGGCTGGCTCGTGAT
>ML786657.1:102931-136705 GCA_009831015.1 Picea engelmannii | reverse complement strand
CCATTTCAAATTAACTAAGGAAATGTGTCCCAAGAAACAGGAGGAGATAGAATACATGTCGAGGGTCCCTTATTCATCAACAGTTGTCAGCTTGATGTATGTAATGGTTTGCACAAGACCAGATATTGCACATGCAGTGGGAGTTGTGGGCAGGTATATGAACAATCTAGGTAAAGAACATTGGGAGGCAGTAAAGTGGATTCTCAGGTATTTGAGAGGTACTGCTACTCATGCATTATGTTTTGGAGGTTCATACACTTTTCTACAAGGATATGTTGATTCAGATATGGTAGGTGATAAAGACAGCAGGAGGAGCACCATAGGGTATGTTTTTACTATAGGTGGAACAACAGTAAGTTGGATTTCGAAACTGCAAAAGGTTGTTACACTTTCAA
This sequence comes from Picea engelmannii, assembly GCA_009831015.1. Taxonomy (NCBI): domain Eukaryota; kingdom Viridiplantae; phylum Streptophyta; class Pinopsida; order Pinales; family Pinaceae; genus Picea; species Picea engelmannii. Next base: position 136,310 of record ML786657.1, on the reverse strand, counting down.
CAATGGAGGCAAAGTATGTTGCTGCTACAGAGGCTAGTAAAGAGATGATTTGGTTACAAAGGTTTATGGAGGAATTGGGAAAGAAGCATGAAAATATCAAGTTGTACTGTGATAGTGAGAGTGCAATTCATCTTGCAAAGAACTCAACCTTCCATTCAAAGACTAAGCATATACAATTGAGGTACCACTTCATACGATCCACCTTGGAAGATGGACATTTGAAGTTGGAAAAGATACACACTAGCCAGAATTCTGCAGACATGTTAACAAAGGGAGTAACCAGAGAGAAACTGAGTTCCTGCTCAGTTTCAGTTGGTCTTCAAGAATGAAGATGAAGATGAGAAATTTGCTAGGTCCAAGAAGGTTTAGAGTCCAACATATACAACAACAATGGAGTTGTTGAGATTAGTCTCCAAGTGGGAGATTGTTGGTTGTGGGGCCTGATTATGTTCTTGATTCAGAGGTCCTTGCTTTCAGCCATGTTTATACCCCATGAAGACTTTACACCCCATAAGTATGTACACTCTTCCACGCGGGGGAGTGCAGAGGGGGGGTACCCCCTCTGTGGGGTCCGGGGGGGCTATCCCCCCGGTTGGGGGGTTCGAGGGCGAAGCCCCCGAAGGAAAAATTACCTTGTAAATGTATATTGTAATTTCATTGTAAATTTGGACCATTCATTATAAGGTCGCATATCTAACGGTAGAAATTATGTTAGGGTTTTTTGCCCTAGAAGGCAACCCTCTGTTATGAGGGAAATGTATTGTGCCTATGTATTATGGCGAGTATTGTATTCTGAGAGATGAGACTATGAGAAAAAGAAGAGGAAGTTACAACGGGTTTTGTTGTAGGTTGTATCCCTTCATTTTTTGGATAATAATAAAGGAAGGACCTGGCAATTTCTCTGGTGGACGTAGCCCACACTGGGTGAACCACGTAAATCTGTGTCTCTATTGTATTATGTATCTTATGTGTTTTTTTTTTGCATTTGTTTTATTTTATTGCTCCGTGGTTCTGTTTTTCTAACAAAAATCCCCCAAAATTAAAAAGTTGGGTGAAAATCAACAAGGGACACAAAGTAGGAAGAAGTCAACTTGGCTATCCAATCGACTGGGGATGACTTGGATGACTTGGAGCTGACCAACTAGACTTTGAGGAACCATGACTAAAGAAGAAGCTGGAGAAAGTAACCTAACAAGTCTTCATACTGGATGATGACAAGAAAGGGAAGCTTACCAGAGAGCAAGCCTGAAAAAGAAACAAGTTTTAGCATCCATTGTTGGACACTAGTATGCGAAGGTAGTCAATAGAGCAAAGGAAATCATTATCGATGATCTCAAGAACAAAATCACAGTAAAAAAACAACTACAAATCAACCTTGGAAGTATTCAACAACAAAAGGCATAGGTAGCAACAAAAACCAAGGGCATAAGATTTATAATTAAGGTACACAACATCCCTCAATCGATGAGAATAAAAACTGTAGACTTGACCAAGGATCCGTCACTACAAAAGGGAACTCCCATAATGCAAGAAATCCTAGCAGAATGGGAGGATCTAGGTACAACAATTGCCACCAATAGAGGCCAAGAAGACTAGTTGTAGTCAACCGAGGAGCACTCACCATAGTAGTCAGCCCAACAACAACACTAAAGCAAGTCGAGCACAAAATTGCTTATGTAGGAGCAAACAACATAACAATAAGAAGCCATATCTCAACATCAAGTAGAATTAGTACCCTCCACTTCAGTACGAAATCCAAAAACCCATAGGAAAGCAAAGCAAGCAAAACAAAAGAAAAATAAAACCCCCAAGGTTTACATGACCTTCAGACTGGAAGGAGAGCATCAGGGGAAAGCTGCAGTAGCATTCGATCTCATAGATGCCTTCGACACTGATATTCATAAACTCTACGAAGTTGTAAGCAAGGAGGGATACAAAATATGTAGTGAATCAACATAGAAGCTAAGGCATTGTCGAATGAAAAAGGAAAACATATGGTATGTTTGCAAAATAAAAGTGGAATATACAATAGGACTCATCTTAGCTAATTCGCCATCCAATAGCCTGGATTGCATGCAGACTTTGGTCGGTGATTTGATCGATCACCATCAATAGTTTCTTGTCGAGAACTATAAACTGAAATCTAACCAAATAGGAGAAATTTTAACAAAGGAACACCAAAAGTTTGAAGAAATAAGAAATGCTTAGATAGAACTAGTTCACATGCTTCATGAATGAATACAATCCTTACCAATTGGGCCACATATTTTGCTAATGTTTGGAGTAGGCTCAAATTAATGCAAACACTCATTCTAGAACTCAAGAGTCAACGACATTCTACAATAGATGCATGAAGTCAGGATACCTTAGTGGCAAAACTTTGGGAAGAGCACAAAGTTGAAGTCGACTTACAAGCACAATAGCAGGAATGGTTATGGGAAGGAAGAAATGCACAAATAGAGGCCACAACAACCTCAAAGCATATATGAGACATTCATCACCAAGTTTAATAGAAGTAGGAGAAGTATAATTCTAACTTAGTCATAGTACAAGATGCCTTTGTACTTGAAATGCTGGACTATTTGGTCGAAGTAAAAAAAAAAATAAAATGTTTATCATAGTAAAGTAGGCATTGGAAGAATGGCAAGATTTTGAAAACTACCTAAAGCATATTGCCCCATACATTTACACCACTTTGTGTAGAATTTGCAAAGGAGTCCCCCACGCAATAGGCACCTCCAACATCACCTCCATGACCATGGTTCAAGTTCTTTAGCCCCAACACATTGACTAATTATCTAGTTGTGCCAGCACAATCAACCCAAACCGCTAACATACAAATGGATAAGCCACAATTATATTTTGTTATAATTTGTTATGATTTTCAAATCCCCCCTTATTCAAGACAAAAAAGGATTTGAGGTTGGGGGAGATGTTGGTCAACTGTGAAGTGTAGTTGACTAGGTAGTCGGGTCGGTTGACCATTTGGTCAAGTCAACCGACCAAGGTAGTAATGGTAGTTGCAACTACCTTCTTATATTGTAAACGTATAAATAGACATGAATCATATATTACTAAAGACTACTTGTTGTTGGTTCCACCGTTACTATCTTCTCTTTCTCCATCCGTGTTGCATGCATGTATATTATTGTGTTGTATATTATGGTTGTTTGATTGCACTACCAATAATTGCTTATTGTGTTATCCCTTAGATTACAATAGAGCCTTCAACAATAACAAGAAAAAGGAAAGGAGACTAGGGGAAACCTTGTCTCAAACGCCTTGATGGATTAAACAATCTGGATGTTGGCCCATTGAATAGTTACAAAAGAAACCAAAGTCAAACAACCCATGATCCACTTGACAATGGGAACATTGAATCCCACATGGAGGAGCATCAATCTAATATATAACTAGCTTGACCCATCATATACCTTAGATAGATCAAGTTTCATGATCATGACTGGAAGTTTTTTGGATTTTATGGTATTTAGACCTTCTTGAGATGCTCCTATAGCATTGTGTATATGTCTTCTAGCTAGAAATCCAAATTATTCTTGTGACATAGCCTCCAAAAATTCTTTTCTAGGCTCACTACCAAGATCTTAGACATAATTACATATATATAATTGCATAAAGATAATGGCCTACACTCATCAAATGCCTTTGGTTTCCTTGCATCTTTTATCACTCTAATAACATCCTCTTCTAACAAATCATAAAACTCAACAAAGAATTCTCCTAGTCAAACATTTGGACTAGGGTTTCTATCCCTTTTAAAGGTTGTTAACACAATCCAACTCATTTGAGACATCTTCCATCAAACTTTGATTTGCATTCTTAGTTACAAATCCAAGAAAAGAGAAGGTTAGCTTCAATTTTTTTGAAATGTTAACTCTAAATGGTTCCATATAGATGAACTTAAAATGAGAAACCCTTGTATCAACAACTTCATTAAAATTTATGGCTTTGTTTCCATTTGACTTCTCCATCTCCCAAATGATGTTGATTCTATTTCTGTGATTGCATGGTTGTGAGAAAAAAAAATCATGTTTTCACCCCCCTTTACCAACCATACGACCTTTCTCTTCACTCTCCATTTTTCTTCTCTCCAACGTAACGATCTTTTCTTTATATTTTCGAGTCTCTTTGACCTTGATTTCTCTTCTTCATTGAATACCCCTTCTATATTGTGCTTAAACAATTATGCTATCTTGCTTTCCACCTCTTTTGAATCCTTACAAGATTTTTGAATTCATTAGAGGCCCATGCTAACACTACCACTTTTACCTTCTTTGGGGCTATTGCAAATTGATAGCTTATTGAATCCCTTGAGTTTTCATCAATATATATCTATTCATCTTTAACTATATTCAAACAATCCACATCTTCTAGCGAAATAAGATTGAATTTAATGTGAATAGTTGGTTTTAAATCCTTCTTATCTATTTACAATAGAATGGGAAGATGGTCTATAAGCCATCTCCTACCTCTAGCGAAGATCTAACCCTATCAACCTCCATGATTAAATTTTCAAAAAGTAAGAAACTATCAAGCCTTATTGAAATCCATGCTTCCCGTGTTCTATTGTTTCTCCAGGCAGGCATAATTTTGATGGGTTTCACATCCATGAACCCTAATTCTTCTATCTTATACCCAGAGAAATCTACCAATCATGTCTTCAATACCCCCCCTGCCACCCACACACATTTGATCTGTTTAATGTGCAATTTAAATCTTCCCCTAAGATGACCCTCTCATTCTATAAATAATCTAGGGAGAAGAACTCCTCTTAAAAAGACTTCCTCTCATCACATGGCACATGACGATTTATTGTAGAGATCTTTTGCCCTAGTTCTTGAATTAAGAATTTTATCCATATACCTGATACAAGGAAATAATAATTCAGTAAAGATTGTTTTTTTCCACCTAGTTAATAGTCCCCCCCGAGTTTCCGACTACATCTACTATTAAAAACTTCCACCCCTTCATGATTTTTTCTAGGGATCCTACCATCTTTTGCTCCTCTCCCATACTTCCCTATAATGTAATAATATTTGGCTTATGCAATTCCACCTGTCTTACCAGGGTCAACCTTTTAGAGAGGCTACCCAATTATCTTATATTTAGGGATAAAACAATCACAACTTCACCTTAGGAGGGGCTCGTCCTACTCTAAGGACCCCTTTTAATGATTTTTGTTTCCTTTGTTGAATTTCCTTTAAGGCTTTTCTTAAGCTTTTTTGCTAGCATATATTATATGTAGGTCTCTTACTGGATCACATTGTAGCTCACCGAACATGCTCTCCTCCCTAAAAAAAAATTCTTCCTTTCTAGATCAAGTGATATCTAGGCATAGGTTGACTGAATGTTGGCTCTTCAAAAACATATTTTGATGGACTTCTCTCATAGGCATAGTCACCCATTGTGACTCAATTACCTCCTTTAAATTGAAGAATGAGTATATTTTCTTTCTCTAGGGAGATAGAGGGTGTGCCTGAACCCCTTTGTAGATATAAGGATATAGGTACCTTTAAACTCCCTACAAGATTTCTACCATATTCAACAGGGGATGGCCACATACCTTTATCCTCAAAATCAAAACAACCCTTTTCTGTAGGAATGGATGATTATAATTTATAGGAGAATGACTTGCCAATTTTGTCCTCGATAGGACTAATCTTTTCCTATAGCTACTTAATATCTAGAGATTGGATGGCCTTCTACTGCTCTTCTAAAATTTGGATGGATAAGTTTAGGGGTTCATGTCCTTGAGGCTCTTGATGTTGTTTAAATTTTTTTGCATCCTTTGCTTCCATACCCCGACTGATCAAATCCTTATGTGGACTTAAATCTCTAGCATGCATATGGCTTTATGTGACTCTTGCCTTTTTTAGAAGAAGATTTACCCAAACTTTTCCCCTCATTATTCTGCCAAGTTACCTTCTCTTGCCATACTTTTTAGGGGAAGGGTTGTATGCATTCTTCCAATACATGTCCATAAATGTGGCATCTAACAAATTGGAAAGGAATTTTGACATAATCCATTATTTGCATATGGATTTTCTTCCTCATTTCAATCTCAATGCATTATGGAAAACACTCTTTTATATCCAATTCCATTAGTAAACACATTAGATTCCGTGCACACTATTTTTTGTAGGATCTTTTTGGTCTGGCCAATATTGTCTTCTATAGCCTTGAAAATCTTGTCATACCAGAGCTCCCAGGAAAGACTTGACAACTTCACCGATATAATCTGCGAACTCCTCCTCAAACTCCATCTCTTATCTCCTAATATTTAGTACATTTATTATTTTTAATTATGAAATAAACTTATAAAAATTTAATGAATTAAATTATAAATTTTCCTCATTACACGAGAGTAGCAAAGTGCTATATAATCCAATGTGAAGGAGATGTTGAAGCATTAGTGAGATGAAATATGAATATTAAATAATAACAATACATTTAAAAAAAACATAAAATCTACTAAATTAAAAAAATAAAATAAACTTAATTAAACAAAACAACAATTACACTCACCCAAAACTTAACATGAAATAAAATAATAAAAAAAAAATTACACCAATTAAATGGATCTTAATGTTTAATAGATCCTAGTTTAATATGAATCTAATAAAAAAAATACAACTCACTTCCAAACCACCAAAAAGTTCTTAAATGAATATGAATCTCTGGACCATACACACTTTTGGATGGACAAAGATTGTGACAGTGTTTTATCAGATTAGAGTTTAATTATTTTCCATCTCTCTGCGTCTAGTTTTATGGGCATTTGAGAGACAATATTGTTCTTTTTCAAAACTAACCGCTGGAGCAAAACAGCGAAATCGAGCACTATAACAAACCCCAAATTCGCAGAGAAATCTGAAACCCGACAAACAATGGAGCTTTCAGAAAAATCCGATGGCAGAGGTCTGGTCAGGACTCCATCTCGTCCCGAATTGATACCCAACGAGCGCCCGCCATTGTTACCCCTCACTGCAGAAATGATCAACAAGGAAAAAGAAGACAGAGCCCGCCGCGAGAAAGAAGCAGAAGAAAGGGAACGCCATAGCAGAGAGCTCAGAGCTGGACTCCATCCTTTACAGGTAGATTTCTTTCGTTATCAGTCCTAACGGTTTCGAACCTGCGACTGGCAACCAAAACCCTAATTCATTTTACACCATTTTGTGAACTTTTTTGTGCCCTGTTATATCTATATGGATTGAACATGCGTGCTCCTGCGATCCTAATTTTTATTAACGAAGTATTGTCTCGCGTCAGGCTTTGTAAGTCTCAAGTTTTGCCCTTAATTAGGGTTTGTAAACCCTAGGTTGTCTCTAATTAGGGTCTTAAACCCAAATTCATTTTTTGTGTTTTATTTCAATTCAAAGAGAAGCATTACAACTGGGCCAGACCATTGAACATGGGAACTTTTATCTGGCTAAGCTGCCTCAACAAGGTGTGACTTTTCTGCAAAAGTCACCTAGGATTTGTACCTGACCCTAACTGTATTTTCATGCCTCTCGGGGAATTGAATCATGGTGGTTGCCCTGACATGTTGCTTTCTTTGCCTCTTTACCTCGTAACCCCATTGGCTTAATTTTTGTTGTTGTTGTTATGTTCAATGAACCCCATTAGCAGATTTTTTGTTGTTGTTATGTTCAATGCTTTCAGTATTTCCTATTAATTTGAAACAGGTCACAATATGTACAATCGTTTGATTACAAAAAACTTGGGTTGCTAAAGCAGGAGACCACCGGCACTAGCATGGAAAATAAGATAAGCCAGATTAACTAACAGGTGGCACGAAGGTCCAAAATACAGAGCAAGACATGGTGCAAAAATCTAAAATTTGGATGTCTAAAATCTTTAAGTTGCCATCTTGGCAGACAGGTAACATAGATCATAATCACAATCATAAACACACTAGATTATACAACTATGGGGATAAGTCCAGAAGCAGGAGGATTATCCTTGTCATTCTTGGGCGTTCCTCTCCAGCCTCCGGTCAGTAGCTTGGGCTTGGAAACAGTGATTTCCCATCCAACTTTGTCTTTGTGCAGCTTCTTTGGAGGCTTCTCAGCTTCAGAGACCGCAAGTGCCAGTGTGGGATGAATGTTTATTAACAAAACATTGTCTCTAATTAGGGTTTGTTCACTTCAAGTTATCTTTAACAGACGCCTGAAACAGTATCCACAGAGGAAGGTTATATTCTAACACTTCCAGCTGTCACTACCCGAGTTCAGCCTTCCTTTGTATGATTTGTTATTTTTGCCTCTCAAAGGAATTAAATGGCATTTTTGTCTGCTCTTTCTACTGGAGGGATTCATTCCTGTACCTTATTTAGATTCATTCCATGGAGTGAATAAATTGGTGCTGAACTGAGAAGACATCAACCCTGGGTGTTGTTACAAACTACCGCTGGATTATAGGAAAAATCCTCAATTTTTTTCTATATTTTTGGTTGGTGCTTATTCATGCTTGGATATGTCATCAACCCTGGGTGTTGTTACAAACTACCGCTGGATTATAGGAAAAATCCTCAATTTTTTTCTATATTTTTGGTTGGTGCTTATTCATGCTTGGATATGTAACTTTTTTTTCTTTAGACAATTGGTTAGACGATTTCTTCATCCCCTTCTCCATTTAATGGATGAGTTTTCTTCAAGTTTTGTGGGTTCTTAAATGTCTGTTACTTTGTATGTACTTAAAATATTTATGATTTCTTCAAAGTTCACCCCCTTCTCAATATAATGGATGAGTTTTCTTCAAGTTTTATTGGTTTTTAAATGTCTTGCTTTGTGTATTTATGTACTTTACATACCTTTTTGGGGATGCTGAAATTTTACCCTGAACTGAGTTATGGGTTTTTAAATGTCTGTTACTTTGTGTATTTATGTACTTTACATATTTTTTTTGGGATGCTGAAATTTTACCCTGAACTGAGTTATTTTTTTACATGTAATTATTCAAACCACCCTCCTGCCCATAAGCGAGAGCGATATTTCTCATGGTTCACAGATTCAGCGATAATTGGTTCACAAAGAGCAAAACTTGTCATAAGCGAGATTTGAACCCAGGTGGGGAGGATAACATTTCTCCTCCCTAACCACCTGAGCTAAATCCAATTGACAAACTCTGAACTGAGTTCTATATACATGTCTCTTTAACTTTCTTTCTGAGCACGACTCAATGATTTCATGGATTGGGCTCTTCACTTCATGAACTGTGAGACGATTATATTATTTTTTTTCTAATAAACAGAAACAAGTATTTATACCGATTTACGAAAAAATACAGCTGCCCCATCTATACTGTGATCATTTTTTGTGCAAAAAGAATAGGGCATGTAAAAGTGTTCCATTCTGTCACCTAACAGGAGTACATAATGTTTGGGACTTATCCAGATACTCTATGTTGGCCTAAACTAGTTTGATGTCCTTCTCCATGTCTTGGATATGTTAACCTAAACTAGTTTGATGCCCTTCTCCATGTCTTGGATTTGCTCTTTTGTCTTGGCATCTTTCTCGCTGCATTTCCACGCCTCCTCTTAGACCATTCTAAAAGCCTCATTTGAGGGCTTCAAACTGTCTTGGCTGGACTCTGAATTGTTAGGCCAGTTAATTTGCTTTTTGCAGGCTGAGATTACCTCCTTTATGTTGTCTTTTGCAGATTGGGTGCTTGTTTCCATGGCTGGTTGAGCAGGCATTTCCATTTTTAATATACAAAAAATTCCGAAGATGATCAAGAATAAGAATGAAATCTGATGAGATAAATTAAGTTAAGATATTTGTATTAATGTCCAACAAATGACCACAAAAGTAAGTCAAAAGGACTAATAGGTACATCCAGTGTGAATATAATGTGGGAGTGTGAAAGCGGCTCCAATACCGGTATTGAAAGCAATAAGCAAGAAGAGAGTAACAAAACTAAGTATCTAGCTAAAAACTATAAGTTCACAGCCTAGCCATAATTTGTATGTAGTGATACAAAAAGATGACTAAAAGCTAGAAAGATCAAATTGAGAGAGAGAGAGAGAGAGAGAGAGAGAGAGAGAGAGAGAGAGAGKATGTCAAAGCTTGTTAACAGGTCCCGATGGTTGAGGGCTAAGTCACCTGGTTCGAATTCGAATTCGAATTCGACAACCTTGRTGTTCGACAAAAATTCGACAGTGAAAATTTCTAGGATAAAATTCGACAGACTCAAAATTTAAAAATTTAAAAATATATGAATAGAATAAAGATAAAAATGAAATATATATGTAATTAAACACATGATAGAAATTAAAATAGCATGCTAACATTTTTAAAGAGATATTTCAAGTGACAAGAACACATCATCTTCTTCAAAATTTAAAAACTTGTTCAGGAAACATAATATTAAAAACGTGAACATAAGATTAAAAAGTTTTGCACAATTGAGCATCCAAAAAGAAAACTAGAACGAGAACACAAGTTTTATTCTTGACGTTCCCGTGGCCTACTTGTTACATCAAAAAGCTCTATATCATTAAGAGCACTCGGGGTAGTGAAACCATTAGAAGCATGATCACCACTGGATTCACAACTAGCTCTATCACTCTCAATGTCAAGATCATCTTCATCTACTAATGCATTTGGAACAAGATTGAAACATGGGGTAGAAAAAATTGGATGAGTCTTTAGCCACATTGTTTAAGGCCAACTGCAAGTTGCTACGAACATAAACAAGATCTTCTAATTTTCCAGATAACAATCTGTTTCTTTTCTTGGAGTGAATATGGTTGAAGGCACACCAATTCCTTTCACACGCTGATGCACTTGATACCTGGCTCAAGATACAAATTGCAAACTTTTGTAGTTCTAGGGCCCTTGATCCATAAAAATTCCACCATACTGCTGGAACACTTATGACCCTATCATACTTTGCTGATTTAGTTCCAAATATCCCTTCTTCTACCCTGTATGCCCCGAGTTGTGATCTAACCAAAGCTGCAATTGATGGATCTGGATTTAGCTTGTCAATAGTCTCATAAAGTCCACTCATGACTTCTTCATCCTGATGTCTTGATACCCCAAATAATCTAGGGTCCAAATAACATGTTGCTGCGTGTAAAGGACTATGCATCATCTTCCATCTTCGATCAATTACCTCCCAAATCTCTTGGTGATTGGCTTCCATATTATCAAAAGCACTTGCAATGGCTTCCTTGCAACGGTCCATGCCCTCATAAACAAAACCCATACAAGGTTTGTCGCCATCAACCATCCGAAGCATATCAACAATTGGACCACAAATTTTTAACACTTTTTCGGCATTTTGCCAAAAGCTATTGCCTAGCATTATTTCTTCTACATTCTTACCCTTTCCTTCATTTGAAAGGTGAGATCTCTCCCACTCAGCATTGCAGAAAATAGATCTTAAGCTTGTTTTTTCTTCAACAACTCTTTTCAGAGTGATGTAAAATGTGGCAAACCTTGTTTCACAAGGCCTCAACAACTCTCTAGTTGCATTTCTTCTATATATGCTCAATGTGAGACGATGATTAATGACAAAGTTTACAGCTGTTCTTGCTCTTCAAATTGTCTCATTTATCCATGGAATTCTGGCTAAATCATGTAGCAATAGATCCAAGCAATGAGCTGCACAAGGGGTCCAATAAATGGTCTTATGCTTCTCCATAAGCATCTTCCCTGCACCTACACAATTTGAGGCATTATCTGTGACAACATGGACAACTTTTTCCACACCAACCTCTTGAATTGCTTCATCCAAAATTTTGAAAATATATTCAGCTGTCTTCACTTGATCCATTATATTAATTGCCTTAAAAAAAATGCCCCTTGAGGGCAATAAACAAGCACATTAATCAATGGTCAATGGCATAAATCTGACCAACCATCACTCATGATTGTGCAACCTGTATACTTCCAAGACTGTTTAACATTGGCCAACCTCTCTGTCACTCTGTCCTTTGTTTTCTTTAGCAGTGTAGTCCTTAAAGCTTCGGACCCAGGAGGAACATACCCCTTGCCAAAAGCTACAACTTTTTTTAATGCATTTTTAAAATAAGGGTTTCTGGCCACATTAAAGGGAATTGCACATGCATAAAAAAACTCAGCAATCGCATCATCAACTTGTTGCTTCTCTACAGGTTTCCATAATGCATTTAATGTTGATGCTCCACATGCTTTTGTTTGGGTGGAACTTGATCCATCGAATTTTGAGGTGAAAGAAGAATTCATGGGTGAAGAAGACATGCCAATCTCCTTTTGAATTCGTTGCCTCTTCATTTTCTTTCTTCCCTTTTCTGCTTTTGATTTATCATAGTCTCGCTGCACTGTATCTTTCTGTTCATCAGATATCGCTGGGCATCCTTCCACACCACCTCCGTTTCCACTAGAGATACTGAGCAGGTGATCCACTACTCTAGTTAAGGTCCCACTGAAATTTTTTCCACATAACTGACAGATACAATCTGCCCCTTCCCTCTTCACATATTTCCATGCCTTAACACTGGATTTAGGTGCCATTTAATTAAAATTCTGCTCACTATTCTTTGCTCTGCTCTGTTCACTTTGTTCTGCTCAGAACTTAGAAGATTATGTCTAAAAAGTTTTAAAAAATATGTTTAGTGTGGACAGTGGCAAAATAGGAAAATGCAGACTGCAATGAATACACAGACTACAATGAATACACATATATATTTTTATATTAACTTAGATAAAAAATAAAATAAAAAACAAACATTTTCATGCACAAATTACAGCCTAAATGCTACAGCGTACATGCTTCATTTTGGTAAATTTCTATGTTGAAAGCCTGTAATATTCCCCACAGTTTGATTTTTCCAAGTAAATAAAACAGTTCTCATATTCAGAGTAACTTTTTCCGTCCTGGACGATTTGTGGCTTTTAAGTTTTCCCTATTGCAATGTCGATTGTTAATGCAGTGCTGCTGTTGTCTAATGGACTGTGTAAAATATAGTTGGAACAATGAGAAGTTAGAACTCTTACTGGGGGCCTGGGGTCGAGCAGAAAACAACCACGCGAGTAGAAAACAACCACGCGGAACTTCGAAGTGTATTTTGAAGCGGAATGCGGAACTCCAGAGTCCAGAGTCCAAATTGTGGACAGTTCCAAGTTCCAAGTTCCAAGTTCTAGCTGACGAGGGTAGCACCGTAGCTCGTGTAGAGACTGGGAGATTGGAGTGTTGCGCGGCTACGCCTACAACTCACAATTCAGGACTGCGTGCTGTGTGCTATAGAGTCGGGACTCGGGCAAAGGAGAAATGCTACAGCTGGAGCTTGGACGGGAGGGTACTTGGAGTTGGTAAGTGAGCCACTGAGCGGGAAACCCAAAAGCCGCAAACTGTGAGTGGAAAACCACCACACAAATAGTTTTAGGGTTCGAAACTTTTTAAAAAACCATGCGTCGAATTTCCAGTCGAATCTCCATAAATTTGTCGAAAAATTCGCCCCCAAATTCGAAATTCGTCCCCAAATTTGAAATTCAAATTCAAAATCGCTGAATTCGAGATGAATTTGTTCGGCTTGGTTATAAATTCGTCGAATTTCGAATTTCAGGCTTGAAATTTGGCGAATGCGGTGACATAGGTTGAGGGCGATGGGGGGAATTGAGAGTTGGTCCCGATGGTTGAGGGCGATGGAGGAATTGAGATAATGGCTCGCTGTTAGAGTTGTCCACTGTGAAATGGTTGATACAGAGTTGATATCTTTTGGGGAGTGCTTAGGGTTGAGGGGACTTTGTTGTATGACCCTTGGGGGATGTAAGATTGAGGGAGCCTTGCTTTCCTACCATTAAGAGTGGCTTGGGCTGAGAAGTCATCTACTATTTCTGATCATAATGGTGAACTTGAATATGTCCCGCATTTAACTTATTTGCCCTTTTCACTTTCTTGTCTATCTTATTGTTAAGATTAATGGATGATGGGAGTGAAAGCGATGAAATGAAATTATTTTATGTTGGAACAAGGTTTCCAACGTGTGGGACTGGAATGGGAGTGGGAACACCATTTCCCAAAAACCTTAAGAGTGGGGCGTTGCAGGAGCATTATATATATATATATATATTATATTATATTATATTAAAAAAACATGCAAATTTTAAAACCATATAATAGGAAGTAGACCATTAACTTATGGAATGAAATAGTCAATCTGCCGACTGCCAACATGACCAATGCGTTATGTTTACAAAATAGACCATAGATCATAAGTTGTAAAATAATAAAATGAAGTATGAAGAGTGAAAGGCCCAAGGACCAAAACACTAAATTGAGCTAAAGTCTATGACATATAAAGTAGTGAAGAAGGAGAAACAATTATTTTAACTTCTATCTACTTTTCCTTCCTCTTTTCACCACCACGATTTCCCTGTGAGCCTCCATGTGGAAGTGGACCCAGAGCCAAAGCCGAAACCAAATGTCACTGTGTAGATGGAAGTGGAATTGAACATGAAGCCCCTCCAGCTGGAGTCCTAGTCAAGCCCACTATAGTAGGTAGATGAGGGTGGCATCTCACATGATTATCATCATCATCAAAAGAGCATTCTCTAATTGCTCCAATGCTCCATTCTCCAGATTATCCTTATCTAGATTGTTGTCCCAAGTCTTATAAGCTTTATCCATCTTCGACTCCTCACAGTATTGGGACAAAAATTGCAAGTTGTAATGCACATAAACCAAGCTCTTTGATCGTTTTACATTCAACGTGTTTCTTTTGACATTGTGGATGAAACTATAGGTGCTCCAACATCTCTTTGTAGAAGTGTTTACCTAGGGTATCTATGTTGTTTACCAAGGTACACAACATTCTCAATTCTATGATCCTAGGGTATTGTTACAAGCATGGGTATGTGTATTAGACTTGGGATTGGGTAACATTCATGCAAGGCTCCAGAATAATGGGAGAATAAAGTTCTCAATGGAAAATTACATATTAGAAGTCTCCCTTTGCATAAGGTATATGTGCCTTTTCCCTAACATCAAGGTTTCTCTTTTTGGATACATATTGTAGAAGGTTGGGCTTTTCCTTTGACACATGATATAAAGGTGGGACAATCTCCAAAGGACAATGGCAAAGAAAATCTAACTAGGGTCCCCCTTTCCTCTTTGCATGATGTGGACTCATAACTTACTTATGCTCTTTGCAACCATTTGGTGGTTATTATATTATTTAATATGTTTATAACCTTTACACATAATATTGCAACCAAGCCCCCAATGCGACACTAGAGCCTTAGGTTTGTCTCCAAGCTAGGATTATTTACAGGGAATGTTTCACATTTACATCACAGTGTCCGTCATGTCTCAACCTAGCTAGCATGACACCCGTCGAAATAACCACACTACTTAAAACATGTAATTAATTTCATCTAGCACATTTTAGTGTTTAAAATTGGGGTATTACATTGTAGCTAAGGTTGAACACCAATCATATTATCCTTTCATGTGTTGCTAGTTTTCATTGGGAAATGCACTACATGGATGTGTAGTTTTCCTCCCTGAATGGAGATTTCTATGGGAAGATATATATGTGGTAACTCCCGAGTTTTGTTGATGTTGGCACTTCTAAACTTGTTGTAAGTTGAAGAAGTCTTTGAATGGGTTAAATCATCCCCCCTAGGGCTTTGTATGGGAATTTTGATAAGTTTGCCATTTGTTTCAATTGATGCTAGTCAAGCCTAAATCTTTATGTAAAACATGTCAATGGTGAAATCCTCATACTTGTCCTATATGTAGATGATTTGATTCTTATAGGCAGTTGTGCTCTGCTCATAAGATCCTTGACCGAACAAAGAAACTCTCAAGAACTTTTGAAATGATGATTGGAATGCCATTTCTCAGTCATTGCAATGCCATTGCACTGTTTTCTTGGAATTCAAATTTTACAACTTGATGATTGCAATGCCATTTCTCAGTCAATGTATGCTCTTGGGCTTTTGAAAAGCTTTTGCATGGAGGATTGCAAACCTTGCCCATCCTTTTTTAGTGTGGCATTAAATTCATAGTTAGTTGTGTTAAAATTAAGCAGCTGCAAGAGCCATTCTCCGGGAGGATGGCAAAGACCCTAGCTGAGATCTAGGGCCCCCAGTGCACTCCTGGGGATCTTGGTCTGGGACCAAGCAGTTAGAGCCATGGCAAAAGACCCTAGTGAGGGCCCCCAATGTATTGTTGGGGTTCTTGGTCAAGGACCAAGCAGTTTGATGATGTAAGTCCCTAGATGTATTCTAGGGCCCCTGGATGTGTTCCAAGGAATCCTTGCTCGGTGCTTGGATTGATCCTTGGTTGTGTACCTTGGTGGATATAAGTCCCTAGATGTGTTCTAGAGCCCCTGGATGTGTTCCAGGGAATCCTTGTTTGGATTGATCCTTGGTTGTGTACCTTGGTGGATATAAGTCCCTAGATGTGTTCTAGGGAATCCTTGTTGGGATTGATCCTTGGTTGTGTACCTTGGTGGATAAGACCCTAGTGGTGATCTAGGGCCCTTAGATGTGTTTTGGGGTATCCTGGTCTAAGACCAGGCAAGTTCTTGGTTAAAGTACCAAGACAAGATGATGCGTGATCTTCTTCTCTCCCGGGATGGTCCATGAGACCTAGGAGCAATTAAGAAAGACATGATCACATCAATGACATTCCTCTTATGCTGGGATGATAAAAGCTTATAAGTTATCATGAGACTTATGTGGACATCTTGCCATTGAAGAAGACCCCTTTGACTTTGTCTTGTTGCCTCCCCTTGCTTGGGCCACGTCCTTTTTGTCTATTGTGGTGTTGGTCTTTTCTAGTCACTTTGACTTGTTGACTTTCTAATTAATAATTTTATTAATTAAAATATTAATTAATTTTAATTTTAATTTTTAATTGGGTTTTAATTAACCCTAAAAGGTAGGGTTAATTTAATTAACCCTAAACCCCTTTTTAAACTATAAAAAGAACCTCACCCCTCACTCTCTAATTCAATTTTTTCTTCACACACTACTCTTAGTTTGAATTTTGTTGCGACCTCTCCTTGTTTCTGTTCTTGGTTAGGGTACGACTGTTGGGTGTTACGACTATCCTCTTTGGAGCTTTCTCTTGCTGTTTGAAGGTTGCGACTACCTTGGTTTTGCTGGTAGAGGGTTCGACCCTCCTTGGTTTCTCTTCTTGTTGGCTGGGAGTCTTCATATGCTGTTATAGGGTACGGCTGCCCAATTCTGGTCTTCTCTGGCTGGTCCGGTCCTCTCTCCTTACTGCTACAGGTGTTGCGACCCCCTCCTAGCCCTTCTCTAGCCTGCCGCTGCCATTGCTCCTCTTAGGCTGCTGCTATCTCCTCTTTGACTGTTGTTGGTGTTTTTCCTGTGCTGCTATTGTCACCTATTGTTTACAACATCTAGCGCCTGTTAATACAACCCTAAGGATGCTACCCTAAGATGCCCAAATTGCTGTAGTAGTCCTTACAATTTGATAGTTTTTGTTTGGAATGTTAAGGGTTTTTTTATTCCAGCCTCTAGCTTTGTCATTGGGGTTTTATATCAGCCTTTCCACCTCTGTTGATTGGTCCTTGAGTTCTTCTTGGAAATACTGTTCAAATAGATCATGATAGACATCTACCCTTGAAGGTTTGATCCATGACCATTATAGTTTTTTCTGAGCATACAGAAAAGAGGACAACAACAAGCTTCTAAGGTAAATCTGTTCTTTGTTTTTGATCAAGGTAATGTTCAGTTTTTGCTTTGGTAATTATCAGATCTGTTTTTGTTAATGTTCAGAATTATTTCTTATTGCTAATGATTAGATCTGTTCATGTTTAAATCTAGCTTAGAATTGTTTTCTACATGTTTAGATCTATTGTACTATTTTTGTGATTGATCTACTTCAAAAGTTTTGTTTTGGTTGCTGATCTATATCTACTGTAGTGAATAAAATTAAAAGAATATTATTGTTCTAGTTTACCCTTGAATTTCTAACATGGGATCAGAGCTGAGGACGTGAAAAGATCTCAATTGTGGCAGACTTTTGGCTTGCATAGATCCACACCTAAGGGCTTGTTTATTCAGATCAACCAGTAAGTTGTTTTATCATCTTTTGATAGATCTAAATGGTGACTAGCATTATATCTTTGTCTATGCTAGATATCTTGAGCTAATTCACCAAATAATGAAAATTGGAAACTTAACTTGAGATAAGTATTTTGAATTTTCGTAACTTGATTGAAGTTTCACACATCTCATATCGTTCTGTCACTAAAACACCATAAACTCTTTAAGGTATCAATTCGATGCATTTAGAGGTCAAATGATCTACTCAAGATTATTGGAATTTCACAATAACTTGTTGATCAATGGAATTTGTGAGTAGGAACAATTTGTGTGTAGATTATAGAATCTTGTCTTACCAAACTTTGAGAAATAGTTGCTTGGGCAATCTAGATTATGATGCCTCTGTAGATACTACTTTTATGAATGGTAAAATGTTTCCAGTACCTTGTGCTTAAGACTTCTTCCTCAAATCAACATTAGAAAGAAGTCTAAATCCATTTAACATTAAGCTTTGGAGGTTTGATTTCTGTCTTAAGGTTTGGCTTAAATCCGTGGGTAACAAATTTTGAGTTTATATTCACTAACACTGTTAAGAAGTGCTCCTTGATCTACTTCCATGGTATTTGGTGTCAAATTCAAACTCACATTGATTTGGATCTTCTAAGCATCAATGGCTTGGTAGATATTAAAAATTGAATTTGACCATATGGCATGGATAATGAACTTGTCCACACTCAATGATAAACTGCATTTTCAAGCTTAATCTAAGTCTGTCAAGCTTCCACTTGCTATCTCTCGAAATATGATCACATGACACCATTTTTTATTTTTACCTCTGACATCATTAAAGTAATTTGAAGGGTAACATTGTGTCTCCACACAACTTCTGGAAACTGTTAACATAAACCGTGTTCATGTCTAGCTTTTCCCTTTTGAAGTTTTATTTAGATTGTGTTCTTGAACAATAACTTGTTTCCAGTAACTTCAAGAAGATTTCTAGTTCTGATTTTATTACGCATGAGGTAACACAAAGATGTACCATTGAGATAAGAATTAATATTTCAGTAATTCAAATATTAATATTAAGAGATTGACTCCCACAAGTATGATGATCTCCGTCGAGCTTTTGGGATTAAGAGGGAGTTGACAGTGCCTTACAATTCCTAGCTGAATGAGTTTGCTGTAAGAAAGAACAAGACAATTTGTGAGGCAACTAGAACTATGATCAGGATCTTCTATTGTCCTTTTAGGCCAAAGCTGCAAGTACTGCAGTCTATATTCAGAACAGGTGTCCTCATAAAGCCCTAGAAGAGAAAACTCCAGAAGAAGTCTTCACCGGTAAGAAGCCTTATGTTGACCAATTGAGAATCTTTGGCAGTCCTGTCTACATTCATGTACCAAAATAAAAGAGGACTAAGTTAGAGCCCTCTGGAAAGGAAGACACTTTTGTGGGATACAATGAGATCTCAAAAGCATATAGAATCTATGTACTAGGGCAAAAGTTCATAGAGGTCAGTAGAGATGTGACTTTTCACGAGGAAGCAACTTTTCGTCGTTTCAGAGAACTTCCATGTGATACAGAGGAGCATGAAGCTCCATCTTCGGAACCTTCAGATTCACCACTTTCAGATGAGCAGAGGGAGGAGGCCAGAGAGCCTTCAGTGGATCCCATAAGGGATTATGTTGAGTTTCCCCTAGAGAAACCTTCTGTCAAAAGGAAGCCAACTTGGTGCCGTGAAATTTTAAAGGAAGTAGAAAAGCATGCAACACCTAGAGGTACCTTCAGAGAAAGAAAGAAACCAGATAAATACTCAGGTCTGATAGCGCAGTTGAATCTTGTGATTGACTCAGAACCTTCCACTTTTGAAGAGGCTGCCAAACATAAAGTGTGGAGGATGCCATGATAGAAGAGTATGAGTCAATATTGAAGAATGATTTATGGGAAGTGGTCCCAAGACCTCAAGGCAAATCGGTAGTAATCTCTAAATGGATTTACAAAATAAAGCATGCAGCAGATGATAGTGTTGACTAGATTTATGGCTCATGGTTTATCTCAGGAAGAGGAAAATAATTAAGATGAGATCTTTGCTCCAATTGCCAGTTGAGCAAAAGGTTTATATCAGACAACTTGAGGGTTTTATGAACCATGGGAAATAATCCCATATTTGCAAACTCAAGAAAGCTTTGTATGGATTTAAACAAGCTTCGAGAACTTGGTATGGAAGAATTGACAGTTTTCTTCAAAGTCTTGGGTTTTCCAAGAATATAGTAGCTCCTAATCTTTATATAAAGATTGTGAAGAATCATCTTGTTATCTTGGTTTTTATGTGGATGATTTGTTCCTTACTGAAGAGGAACATCTAATAAGCTTAGGCTAAGAGGGAGTTATCGACAAAATTTGAAATGAAGGACTTGGGTCTTATGCATTACTTCTTGGCTTAGAGGTGTGACAAAAACCAGGTGAGATCTTTGTCTCACAAAGCAGGTATGTAGTTGATGTGCTTCACAGATTTGGGATGCTGGACTGTAAGTCCATGACCACACCTATGATTTCTAACATGAAGAAATTACATGATCAAGCTACAGGTTCAGATCTAGAAGACCCTACCGTATATCGTTAGATTATTGAGTCCTTGATGTATCTAGTACATACCAGACTGGACATTTGTTACGCAGTGAATACCCTTAGCCAGTTCATATGTGAATCAAAACTCTTTCATATGGTTGTTGCTAAGCATATTCTTAGATATGTTCGAGGGACTATAGCCTATGGGCTCAGGTACACTTCCAGTGGAGGTGTAATGCTTCATGGCTATATAGATTCATATTGGGTGGGTAGTACAGTGGACCGGAAGAGTACTTCCGGATATTATTTCAGTTTGGGTTCAGCTATGATCTCCTGGTCCAGTAGGAAGTAGGGCTCCATAGCCCAAAGCTCTGCAGAGGCAGAATACATTGCTGCAAGTAGTGCTAGTAGAGAAGCGGTATAGCTCAGAAAGCTACTCTCAGACTTATTCAGTGCTGAGCTGGAACCCACCGTAATTCATTATGATAACTAGAGCTGTGTAAAGCTTTCCGTGATTCCTGTGTTTTCATGACAGAACGAAACACATTGAGATGAGATATCACTATGTTCGGGACATAATGCAGAAAAACATTCTCAGTATTCAGTGTATTCCGACGGCGGAACAAACTGTAGATATTTTGACCAATCCTTCGTCGTTGACAAAGTTTGTGTACTTTTGAGACAAGCTTGGTGTTGCTGAGAATGCCTCTCTTGCTAAGAGGGAGTGTTAAAACCAAGCAGTTGCAAGAGCCATTCTCCAGGAGGATGGCAAAGACCCTAGCTGAGATCTAGGGCCCCTAGTGCACTCCTAGGGATCTTGGTCTGGGACCAAACAGTTAGAGACATGGCAAAAGACCCTAGTGAGGCCCCCTAGTGTATTGCTGGGGTTCTTGGTCAAGGACCAAGCAGTTTGATGATGTAAGTCCCTAGATGTGTTCTAGGGCCCCTGGATGTGTTCCAGGGAATCCTTGTTTGGATCGATCCTTGGTTGTGTACCTTGGTGGATATAAGTCCCTAGATGTGTCCTAGGGCCCCTGGATGTGTTCCAGGGAATCCTTGTTTGGATTGATCCTTGATTTTGTACCTTGGTGGATATAAGTCCCTAGATGTGTTCTAGGGCCCCTGGATGTGTTCCAGGGAATCCTTGTTTGGATTGATCCTTGGTTGTGTACCTTGGTGGATAAGACCCTAGTGGTGATCTAGGGCCCCCATATGTGTTATGGGGTATCCTGGTCTAGGACTAGGCAGGTTCTTGGTTAAAGTACCAAGACAAGATGATGTGTGATCTTCTTCTCTCCCGGGATGGTCCATGAGGCCTAGGAGCAATTAAGAAGAAGGACATGATCACATCAGTGACATTCCTCTTATGTTGGGATGATAAAGGCGTATAAGTTATCATGAGACTTATGTGGACATCTTTGCCATTGAAAAAGATTCCTTTGACTTTGTTTTGTTGCCTCCCCTTGCTTGGGCCACGTCCTTCTTGTCTATTGTGGTGTTGGTCTTTTCTAGTCACTTTGACTTGTTGACTTTCTAATTAATATTTTTATTAATTAAAATATTAATTATTTTTTATTTTTGTTTTCAATTGGGTTTTAATTAACCCTAAAAGTTATGGTTAATTTAATTAACCCTAAACCCCTTTCTAAACTATAAAAAGAACCTCACCCCCTACTTTCTAATTCAATTTTTTCTTCACACACTATTCTTAGTCTGAATTTTGCTGCGGCCTCTTCTTGTTTCAGTTCTTGGGTAGGGTACAGCTGTTTGGTGGTACGACTATCCTTTTTGGAGCTTTCTCTTGCTGTTTGAAGGTTGCGGCTACCTTGGTTTTGCTGGTAGAGGGTTTGGCCCTTCTTGGTTTCTCTTCTTGATGGCTGTGAGTCTTGACTCTTCATATGCTGTTATAGGGTACGGCTGCCCCATTCTGGTCTCCTCTTGCTGGTCTGGTCCTCTCTCCTTGCTGCTACAGGTGCCRCGGCTCCTTCCTAGCCCTTCTCCAGCCTGCCGCTGCTCTTCCTAGGCTGCCACTATCTCCTCTTTGACTGCTGCTGSTGTTTTTCCTGTGCTGCTACTGTGACCTATTGTTTACAGCATCTAGGGCCTGTTAAGACARCTCTAAGGCTGCTACCCTAAGCTGCCTAAATTGCTGTAGTAGTCCTTGCAGTTTGACAGTTTTTGTTTGGGCTGTTAAGGGKTTTTTTTATTCCAGCCTCTAGCTTTGTCATTGGGGTTTTATATCAGCCTTTCTACCTCTGCTGATTGGTCCTTGAGTTCTTATTGGCAATACTGTTCACTGTTCACATAGATTATGATAGAGATCTACCCTAGAGGGTTTGATCCATGACCATTATAGCTTTTTCTGAGCATACAGAAAAGAGGACAACAACAAGCTTTGAAGATAAATCTGTTCTTTGTTTTTGATCAAGGTAATGTTCAGTTTTTGCTTTGCTAATTATCATATCTGTTTATATTAATGTTCAGAATTATTTCTTAATGCTGATGATCAGATCTGTTCATGTTCAGATCTAGCTTAGAATTGTTTTCTACATGTTTAGATCTATTGTACTATTTCTGTGATTGATCTACTTCATAAATTTTGTTTTGGTTGCTGATCTATATCTACTGTAGTGAATAAAATTAAAAGAATATTACGGTTCTAGTTTACCCTTGAATTTCTAACAAGTTGTACCTCTCTAAAGGTAGATTCCACTTTGTATTGGCAACTTGTATGTAGTCTACCATATTTAGCTCACAGTAGACCGGATATCACCTTTGTTGTCAACCTAGTATTTAGATAATGCACGAGCCAAAGTAAAATTATTGGTTGGCTGCAAAGAGAATCCTTAGATATTTTAAGGTTACATGTTAGTTCAATATATGATACTCTTGTGGGGTTAAGGCTGCCTTGGTTGGATACATTGACTTACTTGGATTGGGTTGGAGATCAACATGAGTGGAAGTGGACTTTTAGTTATGCCTATTTTTTTGGACCAAGTCATGTTGCTTGTTGAGTAAGAAGCAATTTGTAATTTCTCTCTCTACCACTGGCATTGAATACAACGTTGCTGTCATAGTTGGAGAGGAGGCAATAGGGATTTATATTTTAGTGGAAGAGCTTGGACTTTGTCAAGAGCAACTGACTTCACTTTGATGTGATAATCAGATTGCCATTCAACTTGCTCATCCTCTAGTGTACCATTTCATAACCAAACACATTGAGGCCCATCAACTCTATATTCAAAGGTTGATCCAGGATCAAAGCATTAATTTGGAGTATCGTTGAATTGAGGTCTAAATTGTAGACATCTTTACTAGATCCTCAACAAAGCTCAAATTTGTGAAATTTCGTTCTGTGCTTGGGATGAAGGAAGTTTTCATTAAAGTGGGGTAATTGTAATGCCGCTTCCTTACCCCCAAGTCAAATTTAAGAGGCCGTGTTAGTGTTAATAATCTTGATTTCATGTCAAGTCATTACATCAATAATATTAATATTATTAATGTATTATTAGGGGTGTGACTTGAACGGTCACCACTTGTATCTTATCACTTTATATTAATGGGTCTTGTACCCATTGTATGATTCACCCATCAGTATTTGATTATATAGATTTATCAGTTATATGTCCTTTGCAAGGTGTGTGGAGTTATTTAATATTCTATCTTTCCATTTATCTTTGTAATACAATTAAAGACAAGGAGGTTGTGGATGGATTCAAAGAATTTTTTGCTAAGATTTGCTTGTTTTGGTGGAGCTCTAGTCGTTGAAGAACTAGTTCATTGTATTTATCACAATGAGTGATGCATTTGAAATGTAATTGCACTAGTTGATGAGATCACTATGAATCTATTATATGATGGTCGTATTATGGTTTTGAAGCTTTGGAATTGTAGACGCTTGCATCTCGACTTCTTTGACAGATTGCCAAATGTTCAACGAATGAAATAAATTAGAGCACTTATAGTTTGATCCATTCGATAAAGAGAAATACACTGTCAACAAAGGTAGAAGATCTTGTCTATATTCACTCAATTCTTTGCCACATCTCTTGATTGAAGGATGATTATAGAGTTAGTGGGAGTGAATGTCGAAGATGGGGGACTTGGATATCCTTGAATGCTTGATGGCTAACCTCTTCTTCCAACGATCCTTTTCGTGTTGAGGATGAGATAAGTGTTAAAATATGCCGGTGTCTTACTTCACACACTTAGTCAAACTCAGATTTCAACCTCTGATAAATTCCACAGTAATGCAGTAAACTTAACAACATTCTATTGTGCTTTATGAGCAGAAATACATTGACTAAGCAAACTGAAAATTAGCAGCAGAAATAACAATGAACAGCAGACAAAATATCACCACATTTGACATTAGATATTCGGGCAAAGCCCCTGGAAAAACCCACAAGGGGAAAACCAGTTCAAGAGAGATATTTTATTAATGAGCTCATAGGAAATAAATTTCTGAGTTTACAGCAGTACAACCAGCATTAATTACAGCGTTGTACTTATCTCTATTTATGTGCCTGAACCTCGATTTCTGTTCCAGCAAAGAGTGTAGCTGTACGGTCTCTTGTATGGCCTGTCTCACTCCAAACTGTGCCTTGAAACAGTGCCAGGTTGCTTTATGGTTCATGAATGTACAGTACGGCCCTGCAGCAATAAATGCACCCTCTAGAAAATCGTGCCACTCACTGTCTCGATTTCTGTGCACTAAAACACTGCTGCACAGCCCTCAAATCTGCAGTATGGCCCTCATAAATGTGCCATACGGACTGTCTATTAAATGGTGTAGCTTTCTTGGGATTTGTGTCCTCTTTTCTTCTTGGGATTTGTGCCCTTACTGCTGCTGCTCCTTCTCTTCTTTCCCTTCAGCCCTTCTCCCAAGTCTCTTCTTGGAATCTGTGCCCCATCTCTCTCAAATGCTCCTTTTATAACTCATTAATGAATAACTACCGTAACCCTAGATCTCAATGGCCAAGATTAAATCTTGTCATCTCAAGATCAACGGAAGTGACTTAATCTCACATTGAGTTCACTTATCACTTAAGTGACCCAAACTTTATAAAGCCACTTTTACTCGTTAAATAATAAAAGACCCTAACTTTATAAAGTCACTTGAGAGAGACATTTGCTCGGTCACTTCCGCATGCTGGGCACTGCCAATGCACAAGTACCTCTGAGCTACAAAAACTAACAATAACTTTTCTTGGGTTGGTTGTGGGAGCTTCTACTACTTTTGTTGGCAAGCAACATGCCATTGCCACTAGTTCTTTTTTCCAAGGGACATATTAGATGATGCTTTGTTCAAGGGTGCAGAGAAGGAGATTATGATAAGGGGAAGGATTACTGTAGCTTTTTAGATAAGCTTAGTTTTTCTTAATTTTAACATTCTGTTTTAATATCAATTACAAACTAAGAAATAGGACACGTTCCCTAGAGCATGCATGTTCACATCCCATGTGTTAGACATTGACTTGCTAGGACATGAATTTGAGGTGTGTCTTGAAACAAGACACGTGTCAAACTTGCGTTTGATGTTCCCTAATGTGTTTTGAGGTGTTGGACATACATGGGACCGAAACAGAGTTAGGAAAAACGATTTCCCCCCCCCTTATTTTCATTTCAGCCATAGGAAAATGCTCTAAAATTGTGTAGTTGAAGGAGAAAAACCATATTTGAAGGGATTTCGAGAGATTTGAAGACATTCTAACTTCCTAGATTTTTCATTTCTCCAACAATATTCTTCTTCATTCGTAATGTCATACCATAGAAATCATGGCTCAATCATCAAGTGTTGTTGGTTAAAGGTCAAAGCAAAGGGAAGAATAATAGTGTTTCCCCCCCTCCTCCAAGTACATCTATCATTGTTATTGCTCCATCTGCTGCAAGTAACCTTGTAGGTTGCTATAGCTAAACAACAAGCACAAGAAAGAAATTATCTGTTGTATTTGGTATTGACCCTATTTTGTATTTGCCATTGGCATTCCCACCTATAGTGTCACTATCTATGCAATACATTTTGATTTTGATGACATCAAATGACTCAATGAGAAAATTGTAGTTTTATGGTTCTACTTCTAAACCTCTTTTTTATGTGTATTGATTCTTGAATACCCTAATTTCTTGTGTGTTTGTAGTAACTAGTATATGAATATTTTGTAAATGTTCTACAAATTTAGGATCTTTATGTCTATATATTTTTGTATTTGTAATTTTTTATATTATACAATTTTTTTCGTTTATATATATATAAAACCTGTACCCCATGTTGGTTTCAAGGATCGATGTGTCCTGGGTTGGACACTTGTATCCACATGTCACACGTGTCTCCTGTGTTAGTGTTATGCGACTTAGGTCACAAAACATTGAATTTTGGAATATCGTATCTTTTACTATTGCAAATGATAAGTGGATGTTTATAACTTTCTAATTATGGTAGATGGCTTTTTGCAACATGTCATATGATGCTATTTGGCACCTAGACGTTAAAAATTGTAGATTTCATTCAGTTGTTCCTAAAATTTCTAAATTTCTAAATTTTCTAATTTTGTACACACATATAATTTATAAATCTATAATAATAATAGTCTAATTTTAAGGTCACGGCCAAGCCAGACACCAAATTGGTGTATGAGACACCCTTGTTTGTGGGACAAGGGATCCCCTTCGCACAACGATTTGACTGCTAAAGTCCACAGAGGGGTACATAACCTACTCCCCTCTGGATTTAAACCTGTGACCTCCTAGGAGGAAACACATTTTTATAAATATATTTTTTTATAAAAATGTATATTGCTGCATCCATGAATCCATGAATCCAAAATTCGGGATTGCTGCCACATCCACACCCCTAATTCTTTTGGTGCTTTCGGTATGTACCCATAAATCATGTAACCTTGCATGCTATTATGCATTGGAAATCATCAAACTGAATGCAACTTTCTTCATTCTCTTGTGTTTTATGTCATGCAGTTGTGCTTTGAAAACTAATAGTCATTCAACTTAAAAATGGAGTAACTAGAAAAAGGAGAAAACAAAAAGCAAAAATATTAGACAACAACTTGACTCGGACTTGGTCAGGCCTCTGACGGCAACTCAACTTAGACTTGGCCTTTGACTTTTATTGTCAACTAGATAAATGACTCACTTGAATGAAAAATACGTAATATATTCAAAATTTAATATGTGTGTGTGGACGTGTGTGTGTAATGTATGTATTTATATCAATGTCTTTCAACTTAAAAATTGAATTACTAGAAAAAGGAATAGACAAAAAGCAAAAATAAGTAGCAAAGTTTTTAGACGACATCTTGACTCGGACTTGGTGAGGCCTCTGATAGAAACTCAACTTAGACTCAACTTTTGACTTAGGGTCAATTAGAGAAATGACTCCCTTGAATAAAAAATACGTAATATATTCAAAATTTTGTGTGTGTGTATATATATAGTATGTATATATGTTCATGTATATCAATGTAAATACAAACAATTAGACAACAAATATGCAAATTTGTTGATTTATATTGCAAGTAACGTACAAATAGGGAAAATTACATCAAGATACATAAACTAGGTGAGATAAAAGTTAAAGTTCTGAGAATACATAAACATTGAAGCTCTATATGGCAGCTAGAGTGCAAAAATCACCAGACTATTATCTAATGAGTACATAGTGACATACTATGTCACTAGTCACAATTGATCAAGATCAACATGGGTTGAATGTTTTCTGGAATTAGCCTCTGCATCTACTGTACTCCTGGCTTTTGGGGTTGCCCCTGAAGGTCCAACACCTGACTCATCCACCTCTTGTGGGTTAAGTGGTTCCAAGTCCATCCAACTAAAGTCGCACTCCCATCTTGAGTGGTGGTCTCTGAAGATCTAATTGTTAAAATCTCTATTCGAACTGTTAGAATTTAAGGGTAAAATATAGACTTGCTAGGAATAAAAATAATTTTAATTTTATTTGCTACTGTAATTCTGGATCAACAACACATTCAAAAATTCTGATGTAAAATCTAATAACAGAAATCATAATATAGATCTGAGTATTACCTTAGCCAAACAAAGAACAAATTTACCTGATGTGCTGCTGTTATCCTCTTTGATGTATGCTCAGAAAAAAGCTTTAAGGGATCATGGATCAAACCCTCAGGGTAGATCTCATCATGATCATTAGGACAAATGCCAAGAAGAACTTTTAGATAGTAGACTAGAAAGACTGACCAATTGGCTAAGAGTCAAGAGGCCATGTTACTGTCAAGTAATGGGGCTAAGAACAGAACACTATTGTCCACCCTAGTGACTGAAAGGAGCCCTCAAACAGCCCTAATAACTTCAGTCCAGAAAATACAAAAACTGCTACAACAATAGACAGAAGTACTAGCAGTTCTAGGGCTGCCCTATTAAACCCTGTTCAGGATGTTAGGGCTGCAAGTAGATGAGATGAGGTAGCATACACAGGGCTGCACTAGAAAGATGAGGACGACATCAACATACACAGGATGACACCATCAAACAGTAGGACAGCAAGAGGCGACACCAACAAACAATAGAACAGCAAGGGGTGGCACCAGCAAACAGTAGGACAGCAAAGGGGGGCACCAGCAAACTGAACTAGACCTTCAATCAACAACAGAAAAGGGGACCTGTGGCAAGCTGGAAAAGACCCTTAGGGTTAGCGGCAACAGGGGGCTGGAGAGGGTAAGCCCACGATGGCTGTAGCAGACCCTAACACACCAAGAAAACCTGTCCTTGAGGGGCTGCAACTACTTAGCAAACTGAACAATAGGAGCCGCAAAAAACCTTAGACCAAAGCTTGGCTAGGAGAGAGTGTGAGTGAGTAGTGTGTGAGGTAAGTCTCTTTATTTATAGTTTTGGTAGGTAGGTTAGGGCTAGCACATTAGCTCTAACTTTAGGGTTAAGTTTAAACCCTAATAATTAAACAATTAAACAAATAATATTTTATAATATAAAATATTAAATGTTAAATTAGAAAAGTCAAAAACAAGGACAAAGTCAAAAGGTAAGTTCTTCTTTAATGGTAGAATGTCCACATGAGTCTCATGATATAACTTATAATCTTTTATCATCCCAACATACGAGGAAGGTCAATGATGTGATCATGCCCTTCTTCTTAATTGCTCCCAGGTCTCATGGACCATCCCGAGAGAGAAGAGGGTCACACATTATCTCGGCCTGGTACTTAACCAAGATACTGCCTGGTCCCAGACCAGGATACCCCAGAACACATCTGAGGGCCCTAGATCACAACTAGGGTCTTACCCACCAAGGTACACAACCTAGGATCAATCCAAGCTCCGAGCAAGGATTCCTTGGAACACATCTAGGGGCCCTAGAACACATCTAGGGACCTATACCATCAAACTGCTTGGTCCTTGACCAAGAACCCCGACAATACACTGGGGGCCCAACTAGGGCCTTTTGCCATGGCTCTAACTGCTTGGTCCCAGACCAAGAACCTCAGGAGTGTATTGGGGGCCCTAGATCTCAACTAGGGTCTTTTCCATCCTCTCGGAGAATGGCTCTTGCAGCTGCATTAATTTTAATACCAACACGTAGACAAATTATTACGTTGTGTTTTTCCTTGATGATAAATAAATTATAAATACTGGCTGGAAATAATAAACAGTGAAAGCAAAATTGGAAACCAAACTTTGTTAGACTATGAGTCCCTAGACAATCACAAGGTCCGAGACCACATTGATATGAGTTGTAAACCTTATCTATTGATGAGTTGTTGTCATGATCCACTTATGAGTTGTCAGTAAGATCCAGATCTAGATCTAGAAGTGGTCCAATCTATGTACTATAAATTGATATAATCAGATCAATACAATGTGCATTAGAATGGATTAAGGCCCTTTCTGCCATTTCTTGTCTCGTTTTGTTTGTGCTCGATTCTTAACATGGTATCAGAGCCACTTTGGTCTTAAGGGCCCAATAACCCCTCCGTGATATTCAACCATGAGAGGTTCAATCTTTGTAGTGCATGGCATGAGATGATGGTGCCAAGATGCACATCAAAAAGAGGAGCCAATAATGGGAAGATGCCACGTTGTCTACAAGTTACAATTATTTTGATTTATTAGTTCGCCATTGTTTACTTATGTATTTTGAAAAATTATACTCGGAGATTTCCTAGAAAATTGAAGAATAGTTTTTTTTTAAAGATTTCTATGAAGTTGTAGATCTGTGTAGATCTATTGAAAATAAAAGTTAGATTTGTTCCACAACATGGAGATTGCTGTACAAAACGCTCCAACAATACATTCCAACGATTTAGATCTACAATTGCGTGAGTTGTATACTCCACGTGTTTAACATGGTATCGTTCCAGTCCCAAGCTGTTTTGGGTCGGATTTGAGTTTGGATCAGTTAGACTATTGAATAAGTGGCTAAGAAAGCAAAAACAGTCCACACGTAGGCTGAGGTCGTTTGCTCCATTCGCTCCATACACTCTTGATTTGAATTAGAGATTTGTCAATGTCTTTGCGATCTACACCAGAGAAGGTCTTGTGTTGAAACAAGCCAAGGGAGCCCTAAATTGTTTTCCTACTATGGCTCCAATTCTCTTGACGAATCTCCATTTCAAAAAAAGAGCGATTTACCAACATATATGGGTTTGATAGAATGAATGATTTGGTCTTCCGAGGTCGTGTTGGTTCAAAATGGATAGTTGGTCATTCAAATTGGTAGAAGTTGGTAGCCGGTACCGTGTATCGTCTCATCACTTTGAGAGTAGAAGTTCCAAGGTCAAACACTCACTTGGAGAGTAGAAGTTCCAAGGTCAAACACTCACTTGGAGAGTAGAAGTTCCAAGGTCAAATCCTACAAGTGTTTTTTTGCCAACTGAGCTCAACAAGCAATCCTTTTGTCTTTCGCCAATGGGAACAAAACTCGACAGTGTGGGTTCATCAATTTCGAATGATTTTTGGTGTTTGACCATGAAACCTAACACTAGTCCAGTCCTCTCCGTTCATATGAATTGAGTGCGCTCTTTGTGAGCCTTCATGCAGTGCAGTCCACATGACCGCAAGCCACAGCCTGGGCATTTGCATTTAGAATGTTTTTTCTTTCGCATTCCTCTCAATTTGGTCGACTTTTTGTGGCTCAACCATATTCCATTTGGTTTTCTTGAGGGTGTTCCATTTCTTAACATTTCGTTTTCTTCTGTTCAATGTTGGACTAATATTGCTACTATGATTGTTCTGGCTAGTGGTGATGAGTGTGCTAAAAAATGTTTATCTGTGCCAATACTCTCCCAATCCTCCTTGTCATGATTCTAATTCTATACAAAAATGATTTGTTTGTGAGACTTTTGTAGATTGGAATTTGCTCAGAGCATGTAGACAACGATCCCCATGCTCAAATCCGTTTTATTTTGTGGCACCGTGATCCTTGGCAGTGGAACTTATCTCGCATAGCTTCTCCTTGCTCGTGGCACCGTGATCCAGTCATAGGTTAACATAGTGCTCCATGCACCAACGGACGAGACACATAGCAAACACCGCATATATAGTAAAGACGTGTTGTTGAATATGGGGGCTTATTTGAGAGATGCATTTGAACAATGGTGATATTTAGAGGGAGATCGGTTCGGTCAAAGCTTTGTTGTACATCAATCATAAACTAGTTACAGTTCTATTTGATGGCTTCAAGTTCAAAGTGCACCGCAAGAGGATCTTAGTTTATACCTGTAAGACTGACTTTTAGAGGATAGCAAAGGAGCCCATGCTACACTCAAAGGATGAGGCATTTTTTTTGATATCCTACAATTAATTGTTTGTTTATATTAAAAATCCATCCCTTTACATGGCAAGAAAGGGAGAGTGGTGCATTATAAATGTTTGCGGGTTATTACTTTGGTGGCATAGTATACCTTTGTCAAAAATTATCATAAGTATAAATGAGCTTGGAGAAGAAGCCATATTTCGCTTTTGTAAAAGAGTGATTTATCTTTCTGTAATGTTTTGAAAGGGGAAATTGGTGTTTGAAGAGATTGTTCATGAAAGTTGAAGCCTTAGTTGAACATCAATGTTTTTTTTACTCAAAAGCTTTGTAAAAGTATTGTAAAGGAGAAAAGGAAGCTTAGTTTAGAGCTTTATGGTGGTGAATGTGTTGAAATAATGTAACTGCAAAGTGTATTCTTATTATTATTTGATATATTATTCATTGGATCAATCCCCATTGTGGATTGATCATGTCGGCTATTGTAAAAGGACCAAATCCCCTTTTGTGGATTGGTCATAATGTAATTGTAATAGGCAGAAAGAGAAGTCAGCCCCAGAATATATCAAAGAGGCCCCAGAATATAATAAAGGTGGTTATAACCACCCAGGAGAAGAAGTCGGCCCTGCCATTGAAAGGACACTCCCACACGTGCCAGTCTTGTATAAATAAGGAGGCTAGCGTCTCACTTAGACACACACTCACTTGTTCATTAAGAGACAAGTTTCAGAGCTGTAGTTGGAGAAGAGAGAGAGAGAGAGGCACATCTTTGGGAGAGGACATTCTGTACTTGTTTGAGTTATCTCTTGACATTGTATTGACTATCTATAATAAGGAAGTTTTGCTGGGTTTTCTTCCCCTAAAGGGTTTACCAGGATAAATGTTGTGTCTCTTGTGATTGTGTATTTCTCAGTGATCTTGTCTTATGTTGCTGTTATCTATTGAAATGCAAAGAACTATAATAATGGCTTAAACATTAACATGGTATCAGAGCCAAGCTGAAGAGAGCATCTTTCACAAGAGAAAAGTG